>OZ010791.1:543645783-544245783 GCA_963932465.1 Maratus speciosus
TTGCTTTCTCTTCGCCTGGAGACAAGTAACAACCGAGAGCAGATTTCATTTTGACGCGGTTGATGGTAGATGTATCTTTCTCGCTCTAGACGAGAGCAGAGGCCGATATGGAATCTCGACGATTCTGTGAGTGCGTATGCCGCAGAAAAACCCCCTACCCTCCCGTACTTGTAAATATAATTTCTATTTAATATGTAAAACTATAACCTAGAATCATTAAACTCCTTTTTTCATTAAATACGATCTTATCTTTATATCATCCTTATATTACATGGGGGCTCTAGGCCGATTTGAATCTTTAAACGAATTAAAAAATAAAATCCCCTAGGCTTTCTTACCGATCTACGTTTAAAATCAGAGAACTTTTTCGTTCCGTTATCAACCCTTGCATTTCAGCTGATGTGATTCATCTACATCTGATGTGAGCCATCTGTTTGAAGCTCAATCTTCCTTTTATTTTTATTTTTACAAGATAGTCGTGGTTTTGCAAGAAATGAATCTTCGACTGCAAGTATTTTTTTCTACGGATCATTAATTGGATTACTTCAATATATCGTGGCGAAGAATTTTTTTTTCAATTGGATAACTCCTTTGAAGTAAGTTTTTTTTTCTCTCTTTCCTTTCTTGCCTTTTTATATGGAATTACAACAAATAGAATTTATTAAAAGCCAGTTGAAATCGGTTAAGACCGATAAAATCAAGCTATTGCACGAATTTACATTTGGTTGCGATAAAAATCGCCAGAATAGAGCGAATTTAAGGAAATTTAAAGGTTTTTCTTTTACTGACAAAAGCAATGAGTATGCAAATAAATTCAAAGAAATTTTGCACGATTACGATCAGATACAATTGATTACTATCGCTAATATCTTATCCATTGACATCCATGGATCAAAGGAAGATATAGGACAACGTATTTTAAGCGCACTAGTTGATATTTCGGCTTTTAAAGACACGTTTATGGCAGTTTCAGAATCGGATACAGAATTTGATGATAGCCACAATAGTAGTGGAAGCACTGGTTTATCTTCCCCTTTGGCAGTACAGCCAGACCAGGCGCGTGTACGCTGTACACACTCCGCGCCCAAACAGACAATTTCTTTCCATGACATTGATCATTTAATTACACCGTTTAGTGGTGATAAAACGGAAAACGTTCAAACATGGTTTCAGAGATTTGAATCTCTGGCCCAGTCATTTCAACAGTGGCGTGGCGTGAAAATTATCGGTGGTCATCGCAATTATTTAAGTTTGTGGTGAAAAATTATTAACTCTAAAATTCAATGGTTGAATGTTCAAAAAAGAAACTTTAAATCTTACCTTCACTTATACATGAACTCCAAATGTTCTGCTAAAACTGGATCGTAGAGTTTTAAAAGCTTATTAAGAGTTTTAAAATATTGCTTGGTCATCGCCGCATCCAGCGATGACCGGACGCCACGCCACTGCATTTCAACTGTCCGACATACAGAAATTTGTGTTTGCTGAGCGGGCATTAAAAAGTTTAGCATTATTGTATGTACGTAGTGAAAATAACATTTCTTCATATACATCATTCAAAGAGGCATTGTTTCGCGAATTTGGACAATCAGCTTCGTCAACCCAGATACATCAATTACTAGCCCCTAGAGGCTGCCGCCCAAACGAAAAACTATCGGAATATTTTCTGAAAATGAAAGAAATAGCACAAAGAGGAAACATCGATGATATATCTTTAATTCACTATATAATTAATGAGATTAACGATACACCACATAATAAAGCTATATTATTCGGGTGCGCCACGCTTGCCGAATTTAAAAACAAGCTCCAAATTTTCGAACGAATTTGTGAACAGAGTTCTAAAGTTTACATATCAAAGTCACCGACTACACCCAACACTCCTAAGATTAACCAGACGGAAAAAAACTGCAAAATTAACTTGCTGGAATTGTTTAGCCCCAGGGCACCTGTCTACCCATTGTGTGCATTTAAATAAAGGAGAAAAGTGTATGAAATGTGCACGTGTTGGTCATGTTTCCAGCCAGTGTACAGAGCAAATGCCAGAACGCAAGCGTTCGACTGAAGGCACCTCGCCTTCATGCAAGACGTCACCACGCAGAGACGAACAAATCCACGTAGTAGAAATGTGTCATTCTCATCCGCGCATGCATAAACCTGTAAAAATTTTTAATTTACAAATAACTTCAATCTTGGACACTGGAAGCTCACTGACGATACTGAGAGAAGACATTTATGAACAAATTGGGTCTCCCCCCCCTCACCGGAGCTCCTGTATAATTGTCGGGCATCGGTAACCATGTTATTCAATCTATAGGATCGTTTTCTACCGATATAGAGGTAGACGATAACACTTTTTCTACTTCTGTTTACGTAGTTAAGTCTTCTCAGATGCCCATGCCACTTATCATAGGGACAGATGTCATATTTCAGGGTACTCTCACATGCGACAAAAATGGCGCTACTTTAACTAAATCTCCACCACAAGCGTTTTTATAAGCTGCAATACTGTGTCTGATAATGTATCTGCAACGAAATCTCAAGATAAATTCTATGTACCTTCATTTCCCGACGCAAGATGCACTACGGAAACATTTGTTTCAAATTCTTTCCCCCAAGATCTAAAACCGCCGAGAGTAAATAAAGATTTTTCGAATGAAAATATTCCTACTGACATAGAAATTGACCCAGTGATTGACTCAGCATATCAGAAACATCTCGCAACATTATCGCCAGACTGCTTTCCTACGATTTAAATTTCTTATCCTACAAGCTGTTCATGACTGTGCTCGTCTTATTGACCATCTGTTTATAACTGTTTACGTCTGCCAACGGACTCATTTATCAGCATTCGGCGTTCCATACATCCCAACCATCTCGAGATTCGAGTGACGTTACTAATTGGAATGAAATACGACAGATCCTCATCATTTCTTGTTTATTTCTTATACGCCGAAACTTGGGACATCAATAAAGAAAAAGAGAAAACGTAGACTTAAATTTCCAAAACGAAATATGCTTCACGTATATAGGTCACTAGTGCAACCAACGAATTTATCATAAATGTGTTCTTTATTAATACTACTATTTTTTTTAACTGTGTTTTTTTATATTCTGTGTTTGACACCCATACATCTGCTTATTTAAGAGAACATTTATATCGTACAGACTATAGACTGCTACTATCTGTGACTTTCTTAGTAACTTTATTTCAATATCTTCGTTTTTTTACGATTGCACCAAGCATCCACGATTTTTTTTTTCGGACGAAACATTAGAATGAGGTGTTTACCAGTGTAACTCACCATTTCAAGAGTCCAATCGTTGATGAAAATCTGCAACACAGAACGTTTTTTTTCTTCTTCGTATTTTTGTGTGTCATGCCCTTCTTCAGTGCGATAAACTTCAAGTGCTTTTTTTTTAAGAAGTTACCGCGTACCAAGCACTTTTATCAACAATGTTTTTTTATTATTCTTAGTTTGTGGAATATGCAACAGATTCTTTATTTTTTCAGCTTATATTAACAGAATTTATGTGCCTTTTTTTCGAAGTTCTGTTCAACATTTTTTTAAACCTCTGAGCGATATGTATCTGCTCAAAACTTTTTTATTAAACCCATCCTGTGACTTTTTTTTTTTTTTTTTTTTTTTTTTTTTGCGCATGGCAAGTTATCTTTCTCCCGGACTGCAAATGGTGTCTTATTTTTTTCATTTGCCTGTTCGCAACACGTGTTTTTTTTATGTTGCGTAAACAACAACTTTATTTAAAATGACTATCTACACAGGACTTTATTTTTTTTTATTTTTTTTTTTTTTTGAACACTCACTCTTGACAAGAAGAAAAAGAATATTGTTGTGTTTATATTTTTTAAACTGTATTTTATGTGTAAACTTTTTAGTGAATTGCTATATATATGTATGTGTCCCCCCCCCCCACCTCGCATATTTTTTTTTACAGAAGTAAGAGCTGGCTGTCAAAAAAAAAACCTTTTGGTGGGAAATCCTTTTTTTTTTTTTGCTTAGACGAGGCAAACCTCTTTTTTTTTATTCCCGAATGACGTTGGGATAAATATGTTTTTTTTTACGAAATTCTACCTAAGATGAGGCAGATTTTAGTATGTTTTCTTGATGATAATATAATGGGCAGACGGCCTTTCAGATTATATTTTTCATCCCTGATGATGGCTCATGAGAAAGACGGTCTCATGATTGATGTTATCCTGAGATTTTTTTTTTTATCCTTTTGTTTTTTTTTTCTTTGGAGATATCCCACGGCAGCTCAGCATTAATTTACATAAAATTTAGACTTAATTTTTTTATTATTATTTAGCTCAATTTTCTTAATTATTTAATGACAGTTTTTTTTCCTTTGGATTTTAATTATTTTTAGATAGTTTTTTTTCTTGTTGTTGTTTTTGACATATCTTGTTGCTTATTTAACGCGCTGTCGAGGTCGACAAGCGGACAAGATGGCCGAGTGTGAGTTGTGGTTTTAGATTCCCATAAAACCCTACTCATAGCAACAGGATATGATCAGCGCTTTTCCATGATAACTCGTAACCGCAGAATAGCAGATGTATTGAATTTGCTGATATGCAGTTTGCATTCTATTCGCCTGGAAATAAGTAACAACGGAGAGCAGATTTCATTCTGACGCGGTTGATGGTAGATGTATCTTTCTCGCTCTAGACGAGAGCAGAGGCCGATATGGAATCTCGACGATTCTGTGAGTGCGTATGCCGCAGAAAACCCCCCTACCCTCCCGTACTTGTAAATATAATTTCTATTTAATATGTAAAACTATAACCTAGAATCAGTAAACTCCTTTTTTCATTAAATACGATCTTATCTTTATACCATTCTTATATTACATATACGAGGTGGAAACCGTCTAATTTCGACGAAAGAAAATGTTTACAAAGGAAGTGTTGCATCAAATTTTTAATACATCGACAAAAAATAATTAGAATAAAAAATCCATCTTACACTTGTTAATTTAACTCTCCAAAGACATATTTTAACCTAAGATTAACAAAATACTTTTTTCATAAACTTCAACTGTTAAAATTATTGAAAAATTAAACGTTATTCATATACGTAATCAGTAACATATAATCAAGATAAGTAATTTTGATTAAGTTATTAATTGATGCTTGGTTACGGAATGAAAAATCCGCATAAATGATTTCACCTTGACATAATCATAGAATTTTGTACCTTTACTTCTAAACCGAATCAAGTCATTTTCCACGTTTCACATCCATATTAACCATTTAAAAACATTTTAACGCGCAATAGGTTATTAATAAATATTTTTTCAAGCTTGAAATCACGTTTGTCAACTATTACAACTTTCCATGTTAAAATTCCTACTCGTGATTTGAGGTCTTAGTATAATATCTGTACCTGCGCGTAAAAATTCCAGAAATTTATAACTTTTAGACGTATTCAAGGGGAAATATCTCGTTTTATCAAATAAAATTATCGTTTACTTTTAAATATGACGTCATTTTCAGTCGCTGAAATATTTTGCCTATTGTCTCAAACTCAATATCAGCAAAATAAAAAAATAGTGAAATATAAGAGCATCATCAGGGAAATTGTGTCTTTTTTAAAGCATAACGTCATTTGCTGTTCAAATTTTTAAAAATGATATTTTTAATTGCATGGCATCAGTACATTTAAGAACATGGCATCAGTAAGAATATAATCAATAAAAATAACTAATCCACTTTTAATAGAAATGAAGTACGTCAGTTGCCACGATTAGAAAATTGGTATTAAAAACTATAAAAAAATTAATATCTCAGAAATAAATTGAGATACAGCTTTCAAACAAATTGCATTTAAAAGTGTATTTTTCTCTGCATACGACGGTGTAAACATTTAAAATGTGGGATGTTTAGAAGTTTAAAAATTTGCAGTAGCGAAAATTGCAAAAGCGAAATTTCATTTCAAATTTCAAAGTGTTGCCATTCGCAGAATGACGTATGCGTTACGCACAGATATGTTTGTCCTTTATAATATAGATAATATCATTTTTTTACGGAAGGGAGCTGTAGAATTTCGATTTTGAATTTCTAAACTTTCAATTGTGTACGTATAAAACATATTTTGAATTAAAACTATTTTTACAACATAAAATTTGGATTTCCATGTATAAAAGTAAAAAAAAATAAACGCTTTTTATGTGACTGATATTATGTGAGGTATATCTTGAGTGATACTTACAATCCGTCTGTATTTTAAAGGATAAACGTGCGCGTCCGTAATGCTGAGATGAATTTGAGTTTGGGGAAAATGTCATATGGGTGGGATAAGTACTGTTAAATGAACATTTTTAAATGCTGTGTCGCAATTTATTCATTTTTTATGGATTTTAAATTTTTTTCAAGCATGATTTTTAATATATCATGTTATATTGTATACTTTAACGCAGGGATTTAATGATTTGTTGAGAATTCTTTATTTTAGGCAATGAAATCTTAACAAACATGCTAATTTAAAAATGACTTTCAATAAATAACTAATAATTAATTTTGAGTATCGATTTGAAATAAAATGGTCTGTTAAAATACATAAATCATGTTATTCTAACTACTCTAAAAAATCTAGACCTCTATCTTTCACCATTTCTGAGAAAAAGGTACATAAATTTGGTGAATTTAACATGTCTGAGATAGGGCTTTCCCGGTCCCCTTAATAACTGTTTCAAACTTCTTTCCCATTGAACTGCTTTGGCCCGTAGTGACCAAAATATGACCCACAAATATAATATCTAGATCGTATGACGTATCCACATTTTCTTCTCGTACACCAAAATAGTAGGATACTAAATTTAGTCAAAATCGTTAAAGTCGGTTTTTAGATAGAATTTGAATACAAACCCAATCACACAAATAAACTACCGATTTGCTCGTAACATAATACTAAGTAAAATATTCGTATTTCCGAATGAGCGAGGTAAAATAGGAGTTATGTTTCTGCGGAGATTATGGAATTCTAGTTTTCAAAAACAGTGGAATTTGAATCAAGATAAATGGATGCGAAAATATGCGTATAAGCTGAGTATGCTAAATCCGATTACTAAAACAATATTAGTAGTGGAAATGTTTTCTTCTGCATTACTAATTATGAAGTTCATGTACGGAATTTTTACAAGTATCAGTGTTGGCATTTGTATTGTATTACTCATGCAACAATTATCGAATAAAGATGCATAGTGTTGTTCTATTTTATGAGTTTGTTCATTTATTATTGAGTTAGGATAATTTAGAATAACTTAAAGACATAAGTATTGACTGATAATTATAGCAGTAAAAGCACAAGTGAGATTTTTATTTGCTGATAATAGGGAAGCAACTGCGCATAAAATAGTTGTCTATATTAATTGTGTATCATATGAAAATGAATTTCAAAATTTTGCGTATTATTATTTTTTTTTAGAAATGCAACACTAAGAAATTAAATATGTGCATAGTACTTCCATTTCCATATGATTGTATTTAAACTGAATAAAAGTTACTAGTAAAATTTTATCCATTTCGTCTGCTACATCTAACAATATTACATTTATTACAGATCTGTAAAAAAGATCATAAAACATTTATTTTAAATAGTTTCATGTACCTTTATAAAAATTGAAGAGTTCTGATTGGAATATGCCTTCTAAAATAATTATTCTAATTTATCTTGCGAAAATTGCTATATAAAATTGATATCTTGGGAATCTCTATCTGCTGTTTTCGTATTGTCATAAAATGTCAATTTCTCGTTCCCGATATGAAAACCTTTCAATGTTTAAGTTTCAGATATAATTTCTAATATTGCTTTCGGCTAATAGAATTTTAACACCTGCTTTTGAGTTACTTTTCACAATTCGAAAAGTTATTTAATAGTTTTCCATTTATCTAAAAGTTACTGTGCATACATACTGTGAATTTTCTAATAACTCGTTCTAGATTTTAAGTAGACATATGAAAACATTTTACAATTTGAATGTTTCATATTTAATTTACTGAGATTTCTTGAAATACATTTATACCCCTTGAAAAGAGGTATTCTTAAAGTATCAATCTGTACTTAATTGCATGTAAAATGTATCTAATAAAAGATCTTTCTTTTTTCTATATTAAAAATATTCATGAAATAAAAGCCATTTATTTGAAATGTGCACTCATTTTTAATTGATTTCCAATTAACTTATTTAAAAAAAGTAATGTAATTAAATGTTAAGTTTAGTTGAATAACTGTTAATGACAGTGTCTTTTCTGAAAGCTAGTATTAAATATTACAAATTTGTTAGTGGGCAAAATTAAAGATTTGCGAATGTACTGTCACAATCAACATTTAATGACCTTTACAAATTTTATAAAAATTGTGCATCAGACATATGAATGTTACCACAAAATAAACAAGAATAAATATGTCTCGCAATTATGGATTTTAAATTAATTGATAACATGTTATGCAAAAAGAGGTTTCTTCAAATTTTAAACGTACAATTGCATGGTCATATTAAACCAAACTAAGTTTCATAAACGTTAATCTATTCGAATTCAGATTTGAAATTCAGAAATAATTCGTAAAATTCGCAACCTGAACTATTAAAGTTTTAGTTTTTTTTTCTCATATTTAAGGGGAAAATATCAGTTAGAATGTCATCATATAAAGAGATTTTATACATTTACTTTTATTTATTAATTAATCATACAGACCTTTTATGTAAACGTTTCATTTCAAAGTTTTAACATTCGTTATTTGAAACATTTAAATAATTTTCATGTTTAAAAAAGATTTAAAGGATCATAACTCCATGAACGTATAATTTTTAGAAATCCTGAAGTAGAACAAAATATCTTAATTGTGTGTTTTATAATGCTTTTGGCCCATATTTCTGCAGACAGTTTGATCCTCTATATGGAAAGAATCAATGTTTTCATGATTATTTATCAAATGATTATCAAATGATTATTAATGATATCACATTTTCAAACCTTTTTTAGTAATGTATATTTTAGCCATTGATTTTAGTAATGTAATTGCTTGACATTTAAGTTTTTAACTTTCTTTACAAGCAGAAAACATTGGATTCGTGAAAATTTTCGAATTCGATATTCAAGGTTCGATTCGAGTTTACACGTTTTAGGAGACGAGAGACAGAGATCCCCAAAACAATGTTTATTCAAAATGTCTGTCACTCTGTGCGTCTGTCTGTATGTGACACATTTTGTGGACGCTCTATCTGAAGAACTAATGAACGAAATGTGATAAAACTTTATATTCGGCTAGTCCTTGATATAAATTGGTTCTATTTAGTTTTTGGTGCAAATCGTCCGAGAAGTGGCGCTGCTATGCTGCATTTTTTCACATTTTCTGCAATAGCTGTATTTCAAGAACTAATGCACGGATTTTCATAAAACTTCAGATTAAGTTAGTCCTTGATACAATTTGGTGCAAATCACTTTCCGTGTACATTGTCCGACAGGTGGCGCTGCTATGTTGCATTATTCACGATTATTGCAATACCTCTATCTCAAGATCTAATGCACGGATTTTCATCAAATTTTAGATTTAGTTAGTTTCTGATATAATTTGATGCTGTTTAGTCTTTTTGAAAATCGCCCACAGGTGGAACTCCTATGCAGATTTTTTTTATGATTTTCGCAATAGCGCTGTCTCAAAATCCAATACACGGATTTTCACCAAACTTCAGATTCAGTTAGACATTGAAAATCGCCCACAGTTGGAACTCCTGTACGGATTTTTTTTTTATGATTTTTGCAATAGCTCTGTCTCAAAATCTAATATACGGATTTTCACCAAACTTATGATTCAATTAGACATTGATATTTGCTTATTAGGTTTTGGTTTTAATATCGGTCTCAATCCAGATTATATTTGCAAGTAGATAATCTGTCGTCCAGATTAAATGAAACAAAATGAGTGAAAATTACGTAAATTAACATGCAATCGTTGATTTTTCATAATAAACGATCTTAAAATTCAGGGCAACACCCATACTTTAGCTAGTCAGGATAATAAAATGAATTAAAAATACCGTTGAAAAAATATATTTTTCGTTAAAAGAAATTGATAAATATCATACATAATACATTTTCAACGTGAGAATTAAAAAGTTTTTATTTATTTATTTTTCCTTTTCCATTTTCAAAAAATAGTTTCGGCTTATTTTAGTATTTATCGCATGATTATTAAACTAATGGTAGCATACTTAGAATGTAGATAATTGGCGGAAGTGTTTTTCATTTTATAACCGATCTATTAAGAGAAAACAAATTTATAAATCAGCTTTTGACATTTACAAAAAATACAATAATTTTTGTAACTATTTTACTAAAGTGATTAAAATAATATCTACTTTTCTTAGCAATTCCCTTTAAAATAATAAATAAACATAACTTGAAAAATTGTGGTTTTGAAAAAACGTCTAATGCTATATATTATTAACTGTTATTTTTCTAAATGTTTTCTGCTATAATATTTATACCCAAAGAGACATACCAATGTCTCAATTACAAAGCGTATATTTCCTTTTAAGAGCTTGTACGATTTTTGACAAATATATTTTTTAAACACTTTTATATATGCACGACTCATTTATTATGAATATAAACAGATTACAGTCAGAAAAATTCTATTTTACATATAACTAATGAGTCTTTAATAATTTATGATAGTATTTTATAACACTAAATATAGATTTTCTAATAAATAATGGTATTTTTTTAAATGTATTTAAAAATGTTATATAATGTATTGTGAAACGATATTTAATTTATTCAGAAAATAACTGATATGTTTTAGCATACGCTATAAGCATTTCTTTCATCAGTTAAGTCTTTTTCATTATTCTTCGCATTAATGTGAAAATTTAAAGCATATTTTTCTTCCTTAGTGAATGTCATTAAATGTTTCATGTATTATTGTATTATATGGAAAAGATGAATTTTTAATGTTGTTCAAAAATTTATACTATTTTACAGTTTTTTAGTTGATCTATAGATAATATCTAAACATTTTAAAAATATATTTCCGATTGTAAAAATTAGAAATGCTATTCTTATATCATGGAAAAATTATTATTATTATTATTTTATTTCACAGTGAATCTCATTCAAATTTTCTTATATTACTTTAATAAATGTATAAGATGAATTTTTAATTTTGTTTGTAAAATTACAATTTTATATAGAATGCACTCTTTCATAGTTGATCAATGGATATTTGTTAAACTACGACTAGACTTAAATATAGTCCCAATTGGGAAAAAGTTGAAATGCTGTTCTTATAACATTTATTTCGTTTTCATACCAGAAAGATAAATATAAAATTAAAATTATTTTAACTCGGAAATTATTTCCGCAGGAAAAGGCAAATTGTTTTGCTAAACATGTTAGAATATTAAGAATATATTTATAAACATCAGAATAGAGAATAGCTACTATATAAAAAATACAATTGGTATCTTAATAATAATAAAATAAAAGTACTTTCAATTAAATGTACTTTTATATGATGAAGAACATTATTTAAATCATCTTTACAATTTGAACTATACCTCTAAAACTAATAGTTGTTTGATTAAGCTATTGGTAAATGATAAGAAATGGTACAATGTACAGTGCAGTAGTGTTTCGTTTTTAGAATTTAACTGAATTAGAAATTTAGTTGAATAAATATGAAATAAATAAGTCAATTTTAATCGTTTCAAAAAGCTATGTTTTGCTACACATAGAATAAAGTTAATAAATTTGTACATTGCATAGTTTGTTGATACATTTAAGGTTTATAGCACCAGTTCTTCACATGCTGTGTTGTAACGAAAGTACTGGAACTTCAGTTCTTAACACATTATGTACGGGACACGTACTAGTACGTTTTCTGATGATTGATACTTGAGCGCGGGACACGTACTAGTGTGGGTTAACTAAATTTGGTCACAAAACCACCGCCCCTGGCACAATTCCACCACGAAATGTACCCGTACACAATGTGTTAATAAAAAAAGAATACAATCAATTTTCTGAGTTCTTTTTTTATAACTAGCAAACTTCGCCCGCTACGCTGTTCGGTTTCTGTATAAGAACCTTGAACCAAAAGAAATAAATCTAAAAAAGACAAAAAAAATCTTAATATCTAATTAAATATCTATAATTGTTTTCTTATTGATATAATTCAGTTCGAAGTCAATGTTGGCCACTATAATAGCAGAATAGATGTAAAATCCCTGAAGTACTTGTGTTTAACTGTTTTTTTTTTTTTTTTTTTTTTTTTTTTTTTTTTTTTTTTTTTTTTTAGGTTTGTTATCTCGAATTTCCCGCTATTATCCTAAAACTGCTGCTGAGATATAGCAAAATAATCTAAAACTTCCGACCACACCATTAAACCCCCTTAGGCGGGAACTTCTAAAAACGCTAAAATACGTGTTTAAAAATGTTTTAGTAGATTAGTTATCCTGAAATTTAGAACTCTATCTAAAACTTCTGCTGGGGTAGGACGAAATGACCTAAAAGAATCGACCTTCCCTTTAATCCTCTTAGGGTGTGTCAGGGTGGGGGGGGGATTTCTAAAATCAATGAAATGTATGTTTAATTATTTGTTAATAGGTTTGTTATCTTGATTTTCACACTCTTACCTAACATGTCTGTTGAGATACGCCAAATACCCCCCCCCCCCCACTTTAACCCGCTCAGGTGAGTAATTTCTAAAATCACTGAAATATATGTTTAATTATTTATTAATTTTAATTATTTTATTATAGGAGTTTTACGCTCCTACATAAAACGGCTATTGATATATATACCAAATGTTCTATAATTTTCGTCACCCCTTTTAACCCCTTTATGGGAGTAATTTCTAAAATTGCTAAAATACGTATTTAATTATTTATTTAGTTGAGATTTTTTTCTGTAATTTCACGCTCCTATCTAACACGGCTGCTGAGATATGCCCAAATGTTCTAAAATTTTCTAGACACCCTTTAACCTCCGTAAGGGGAATGTCTAAAGTTGCGGAAATATGTGTTTAATTTTTGTAGTAGATATACTTTCTGCACATCCGCGATTCTATCTAAAGCAGCTGCTGAGGTATGCCGAGATGACCTAAAATTTTTGATTATCCCTTCAACCTGATTACAGGAGTAATTTCTAAAATGGCTGAAATACATGTTTGATTATTTTTTTAGCAAATTTATTTTCTGCAATTTTACGCGCCTACCTAAAACGGCTACTGAGATATGGCCAAATATTTAAAATTTTCGTCCCCTTTTAACCCACTTACGTGAGAATTTCTAAAGTCGCATAAATATGTGATTAATAATTTTTTTAGAAGATTACTGCTGCTGGGAAAATGTCAAATGTTCTAAATTTTCGATACCACCCTTTTAATCCCTTAGGGACGCGGGGTTTCTATAATCGCTGGAATACGTGTTTGATTATTCTTTTAGTAGATTTAATTTCTGGAATTTCACGCTCCTACCTAAAACGGCTGCTAAGATATGGCCAAATGTGCTGACATTTTAAATCTTTCTTTAAACTTCATAGCGGAGGGGATTTCAAAAATCGATGAAACATGTGTTTACTTATTTTTGTAGTAAATATATTTTTTGGAATTTGGCTCTCCTACCTAAAATTGCAGCTGAGATATGGCCAAATGTTCTAAAATTTTCAACCACCCGTTAATCCGTTTAGGAAGGGGGGGGGGATTTCTACAATTGCTTAAATATGTGTTTAATTATTTGTTTAATTATTTGTTTAGTAGATTTATTTTCTGTAATTTCACGCACATACTTAAAAAGGCTGATGAGGTATGCCAAATCATCTAAAAGGTCTGACCACCCTTTTAATCCTTTTAGGGAGGAATTTCTAAAATCGGTGAAATATGTATTTAATTATTTTTTAGAAGATTTATTATCTAGAATTTTACACGCCTATCTAAAACGGTTGGTGAGAAATGCCAAATGTTCTAAAATTTCCGACTCCCTTTTTAATACTTGGGGTATATTTTTGTAAAATCTCTGAAATACGTGTTTTATTATTTTATTAGTAATTTATTTTCTGGAATTTAATGCTTCTACCTATACCGGCTGCTGAGATATGCCAAATGTTATGAAATTTTCCACTCCCTTTTTAACCCTCTTAGGGGATGAATTTTCAAAAATCATTTCTTATTATTTCCCTAGGTCATAACAGCAAACTATTATAACAATTACGTGATCATAACTTTAGTCGTTTCATCTCTGCGTTTATGAGTCACTAAGTCAGTCAGTCAGGAGACTCTTTTTTTATTAAAATAGAACAGATATATGCTTTAATTGTCGGAGCACTGCTCCGGCTTCCCTACAAAAATGATACTTTTGTGAACAGATAGCGTTCAAAATATTTGTCACATCAACACAAAAAATAAGCTGGACGTCCGTAGTGCAAAATTTTGGCGGGTATTCAAAATAAAAGGTATTCGTCAACCCTAATACCCCGAAACGTCGGCTCAGGGTTTTTCAATTTCTCCATACAGAAAACATTGCGATTGCTTAAATCTATATATTTAACAAGTAACATTTAAATTTAAAAAATCAAAAACCCTACTGCCTAAAAGCGAAATAATTAATTAATTCTTATCAATGTGAAACTATTTTTTATATTACTTACCTATTTTTTTATTTACTTGTATTGATGATTTTTAAGTTGCGTTTAATTGTTAGTTCCTATCTATAACTACTGTTTTGATTAAGCCTATATATGTCTATGAAGGTTAGAGTTGTAGTAGGCTAGAGATGATACTTACACAAATTTCAGGTTGTGTAATATTTAAACGGAGCTTCTTATTGTAAAATAGTGAATGAGACATCGTCTTCATTTTGAAAGACTTAGATATGTCACTCAATATGGTGCGTAAATTTATTTTTCGTCTCTACCGCCATTTTGTATTTTACGGCCGCAATTTTGAATTTATAAAAACAAAACCTAACCTATAACCACCGGGCGGTTAAATTGAATTGATAGAGACCTCCTTCATTAAGATTCCTCCAGCCATTGGGATTATTCGAGGGTATAAAGAAGTCCACTTACCCAGATACGTGTCAAACACATAATTGGCAGTCGGGTAAAAAAAAAAATGCTGCTTTTTTAGTCATCTGCCCTGAGCTTTCTACCGAACCGGTTTTACTAATTATGTTATTAAATGAAAGCTCGTCATCTGAAGATGTGCCCACACTAGCTAATTGAAAAGAAAATCCCTTTTCCAATACGAATGTTCAATACACACTCATAATTTTAACATTTTAGGGTTGACTGTGGTGTGTTGACCATAAGAGAGGGTTGACTGACACTTCAGTTTTCATATTTAACAGAATTTCAGAGTTTTGCCAATAGTTTGCAAACAAAGATACTGAAATGCTCGAACAATAGTCTGTGTTCCATGCAGATAACTGAAACAGGTGTGGAAAAATCCTGAATCATTTTCATACTAAAAAGTGTATTTTTGGAAATATTTTTACGATTTTCCCGAAAAATATATATCATAGAAATTTAAATAAACAGGTTTTAAGGAAAGAAAAAATATTGAGCTTTCATTCCAGGTATAAAGATTCTACAGTAAATGAGAGTAAACATAACACTATGTGCTATAGTTTAAAATGTTGCTATATGGGGAGGCTTGAACCATTCAATATGAGGGAAGGTTGATGAGATGGTCAGACTCTCTTAATTAAATCTTTTTAGACATCTTTTTTTATACACTGAACGTAATGAAGGATTATTGGTTACAATTCTAAAATAAAGTAAATTTATTCTGTAAAGCTGCGTAAAATGAGGTGATATAAATGAAAATGTTTAAAATTGATAAAACGAAAATACAGAAAAATTCTACAGAAGTAAACAAAATAAAATTAATGAAATATAAAATGGTAAGGTGATAGGGACTTTTATTTCATTTAAATAGTACCCATAGTAGGTGATAAGAAAGAATGGAAAAGGCTAGAAAGGGTGAAAACAGTAGCCTTAAGAAATTTTAAGTTTTTATGCCCTTGCAAAAGGTTGTTAATGTTGTTAAAAACACTTTAATAAGATATGTAGACAAATTTTACAAAGATAAGCACAATAAGATGAAGCCAAACTATATGAAAACTAGTGCTGCCAGGTCGAATGTCACAAAAAGTGGATATTTAGAACGGAATTTTTTTTATCTGCCTTGAATTCTATTTAAGCAGGTTTCTTTACACATCAGTTTCCCGAATATCTTTTTTATAATTGTTAAAAGCTATAGCATAAAGTTATTATGCTTTTTTTAAAACTTTTTTATTTCCCTCAACAAATACTTCAAATTAAAATAAAAAGAGACAAGCCTCCCATAAATAGGGAGCCTTGACTCATTATTTTCTCATGAATAAAACCAATAATTTTCAATTTTCTTATATACTAAACTTTTGTCGCATTTTTATTTTGATAATTAATTGCATAATGAATAAAATGATATATGACACTTTCTAGGTTCAATGTAATATATATATATATATATATATATATTTTTTTTTTTTAAAAATAATAAAATATGTGGCAATTATCCTTATTCCCCCGTATTTGTCGTTATCGTTGCATTTTACTTTAGGACGCAAAACGGAAAGATATTCAGTCAAGTAGTTTATGAATTATGATGATTTAAAACTTGGAACGTCTAATTTTAAATTCACTTTTAATCAATGCAAAACAGCTTGCAATGTGGGTACTATTTTTTTGCATAACTCAAGAATATTTTCCAGAGTGCGCTAAAATTTTGCAATTCATAAATTTGATGCTATAGGAATCTAAATTTGTTAACAATATCCATGGGTTACAAATAATAATGTATTAGAAAATATATAATTCTCCATTAATTTTTGAAAATAAATGTAATTTATGAATTCAGTAACAGAAATCTATTTCTAGAATCTTCAATTATGATAATATAAAATTAGAGGTCATTTCACCAACTAGTTCACCAGTTATGATTAAAAAAAGATACCTGCATTGGAAGTTGTTTTATAACAATTAATAACGTATTTAACATTAGGAGTTTCCAATTTTAAACGATCATGATTCCTAACTGTCCTAATTTTCCATTTAATATTCTAAGGTAAAATATGCAGAAAAAGAAAATGTGGTATCAAACTTAGGTGCTCATACTGAAAATTTTAGAGTTTGGTAAAATTTTATCACGTAGATGACACTTAAAATTATTTTTATGAACGTAAGTTTAAAAAATCCCTGCCGGCCCGGCCTACAGGCGGAGGTAGATTTCGAAGTTAAGTATATTAATTGCACAAACAAAAACTAAATCATGAGTAGATATAAATCCACTTTAACAGTTTTATCTGACCGCTTTTTACGAGTTCTTATTTTATTTTTATATAATAGCTGGTTTTATCAGAATCATGTTAAAGCGGTATTTAAAAAAAAAATACTTTTCCATGCTCAACAACTCGAAATTTTCTGGCACATTTTCTGATTAATTTTTAATAGAAAACATACGAACTTTCTGACGTGATTTTTGAAAAGATTTATAAGCGACACGTGTTTTTATTTTTCTTTCTATTAATTGAAACTTGATTAATAAACAATTATTTTCTCAGTAGGACAATATTTTTCGTTTCTGACGCAATCGCTTCGGGAAATTTTGTTCAAAATGCCCACTTTAACATCATTTTTTGAAATATATTCTGCCTCTATCAAAATATCGATCATTACGGTACATTATATTGTTTCTGAAGAAGAGAATCTATCAATTGGACGCGTTTCAGAGCAAAAATTAATTTAAAAATGAGTAAGAAAATAAGCAGTTTGTATTTGAATACATTCTTAATAAGATGATTTTTTCCTTCAACCGCTATGTATTTTTAATTTGTTATTGCTGTAAGAATTGTTCCTATCAAAAACTTGTCTATATAAATGTTAAAGACAATATTAAGAAGATATATGATAAATTCATGGGAATTTTATATCTTGCGAATTGACGGAGTTGTGGAAATTTTTCTTCTTCACCCCCCTTTTTTTGTTTTCGTTTTTATTTTTTTTTTTTTGCGGTACGAATTGTTCCTATCAAAAACTTGTGAATATAAAAGTTGTAGATAATAGTAAGGAGATGTATAATAAAATTAATTTTATTTGATATCTTGAGAATTGACGAAGTTATGAATTTTTTTCCCCCGAAAAACCCTGTTTTTTTACGCCCCTTGAGCCCATTTTTATTTTTATCAAAAATCTGTGACAAATAAATTTTTGGTCCTATTTTAAGAAGTAACAAAAATATTAAACTGATTTGATATGCACAAAAATTAAGAAGTTATGGGGGTTTTTCGGTTTTCACAAAACCCCTCCCTATTTCCATCCCTTTGGTCCAATTTTGGCCATTAACGAACTTGACCGAGATTTTATGCCCCTTGATTTTATGTATCAGTTTGGAAGAGATTTGTGAAGAATTGTGGAAGTTATCGTATCCAGAAGAAAGTGTGATATATATATATATATATATATAATTTTTTTACTGAGGGTGGTTTTGGGTTCGAGGGGTCATGATCGGTGTAGATCTGCAAAAATATTTCAGAAATTCCAACATAGGAATGACGCCAATACATAGTATTTCATACGAAATCTACCTAAAAACTGGAAATCGGATGTGTGAATCTATAAACTTACTTGTATCTCATCTTAATATTTCAAAAAGTAGTTACGAATGTTAATACTTCAATATTATTAATTCAGTATTATACCAACTTTGATTTTTGTCTTATATTACTTCTTCAGTCAATAATTCTGATTAAAAATGAGTTAAAAACGAGTTAATCTCCATCATGGTGTTTATTGAAATCAATAGTTTTTCGTTATTCTGTTGTACACCAGCTGTTTCCGAAAAGCCGGCTTAGCAGGATACGAAGTTACCGTCGCTGCACGAGCCTCTGATGTAAAATAAGATTGCCAAGAATCAAGAAAATTATATAAAAATCGCTGTTATAGCGCCCCATTTCAGTGGGATATTTGGAAATTCTAGGATGACTTGTCCGCCATAGTCTAAACCATAAATATGATATTTAGTTCAATTATTTGCATAACTTGAAACACTTTTTGATGGTTCAATAATGAAAATGAAACAAAAATCGCTATTACAGCACCTCCTTTTTGGTACTATTTCTAAATTCAAGGAATACCTGCTAGCCATAGCCAAGAACACACACAAAATATTTAGTTCAATTCTATCCATAACATCTTACATTTTTTGTGTTAAATGATGAAAATAGTACAAAAACCGCCATTACAGTGCCTTATTCCGGCGGAATATTTTGAAATTCAAAGACGACCATACCCAAAATTGTTGGCCATAGCCAAAAAAACGCATTTTTTTTTCAATTCTATACATTAAGTCATACACTTGTAGATAGTACAATAATGAAAATGGTTCAAAAATCGCATTTACAGTTCCCCCTCGCGCGGAATATTACCAAATTTAAGTAGGACCCGCTGGCCATTGCCAAAAACATACACAAAAAATTGTTTCAGTTTTATGCATAACTTCATACACTTTTCCTTGTTATTATGGCGACACACGGACAGGCAGACATTTTGCATAAGCTTGTCTTTTGGTATCCCTGATCCTTAAAACGTGCGCGACTATAAAAGTATAAATAAAACTAAGACACGTGGACATTTTTCGGATCTTTCGCAGACCCGTTGAAGATTGAAAACGTTTAAGTTTCGCAAATATCAATGATAATAGTATAAATCCCATTTATTTTTTGTAATAGTGGTGGCTAAAAGTTAAAACTCTGTACAAGTCCACATTACTCCATTCGACACTGAATATTCTAGTGGAAATTAAGCCAATCCAAAGAGATGAATAGGATTAATAGAAGAAAATTAGAAGAACAGTGAAAATACCGGATTTAAAAAAAAAGCTTTATGAAAATATTGTTTCCAATACAAATTGGTATTGAACAATTGATTCATATTTTTCTATAATTCATTTAAAAGAATTAAGGAATAGACGTTCTGTTTTATGAGGAATTAATATAAAAATGTTAATTCATTGCTTTCTACATTTTCTTGAGTTTGTATTTTTGCTACTATATCATTTGTCTCGAAAATAGCAAATGTTCCCACTCTCAACCCACTTTAAATTTGTATCACAAAATATCACAAATATTAATATTAACTTGTTCATATATTTCGATATTAAATTTATGATATCATCCAGCTCTACGTCAAGTGTATAAAAGATTTACTCTAAACATAAACGTAATCCTTACAGAATTTGAAAATTTCTATAACTTGTTTCGTAGTTATTCGTATTACATGTGTTTGCAAAATTTTCTATAAATAGGAAGATTTTAGAATCATATTCCCATGTTTTCAATAGATTAGTTAAAATCAATTTCCAGTTTGATGTAACAAACTTTTGCAGAGTATTAAATTTAGTTTCATAATTTGCAAAGTTTACCCTAGATAAAGTAATGGAATTTCAACACCTATTTTTGTGAAACCTTTGAGATTTGGAAAAGTCATAGAATATTATCTGTGACTTGCAGATGGATTTTATATCTCTTCGTGTAACACATTGTAATTTCATATAAATTTTGTAAACGTTATTTATTACAATACCAAAGTTTTAAAAATGTTTACTTTTTTGTCTTTAAATAAACATTATGTGGTATAAAAAATATATTATACTCATAAATGTAATGTTTGTTTGTGTAATGCTATTTTATAGAATTTCAATAAAATATAAAGCCAGCAAAACACAAATCTTTACACTCGATCCACTATCTCAATTTCCAGATGTTTTATTTTACCGTTTCCTGGTTAAACCCTTTAGTGTGCAACTTTGCATATAGGCAAACAACAGTGTTTTGAATTTAAGAGATATTTTTATTCGTACATACCTAATTCACACCAGAAAATTAAAATTGTAATATTTGCTTTAATTAATAACAGATATTCCATATTTAAATAAAGCGGAATTAACCATTGAAACTTTCTGGTGTAAAGTCAGATTATCTGAACTACGTAATTTCTAGAACGCATTCTATTATGGGAATTAAATGTTTAAAGGTTATGTTTTATAAAATAAATAATTATATAAAATAAGGCACTTAGAGACATACTTATTAAAATATTTACTAATTTGCAACATTTTAGCGTAAAACAGCCACACGACAGTATTTTTTACTTATATTGCAGATGTGCAACGGAAGAAAAGATTGGCATATTATATGAAAAATGTACCTCTGATTTCCTGTGTAATAAACTTTTCAGAGAATCATATGTAATTTTTTCAAAACAATATAAAAAATCACTCATCTAAGGGTTAAATAGAAGAGTCGGTAGAGAGCTTCTATTGCGCTTTGGTCACGTGGAGTGGTAGGTCCTTGTAGCTTCAGATGAGTCGGTTTTATCCTTTTTTAAATTCTGTTAGAGTTTGAAAAGAGGAATTTTTTAAAATTTTTCGAATACTGTGAAGAGATTTTTTGCTGGCACATTATTTCTTTGTTTAGTAATAATATTTAAACAATTACATATGTACGCTTTCTATAGTTAAATAATTAAACAAAAGATGTAAATCATTTAAATACACTGAGGGGTGAGGATAAAAAAAAAAAAACGGATAACTATTTTGACTATTAAAATATTATCTGACAGTTGAATTTTATTTATTTATTTATTTTTTTAATATTTATTATAATTAACATATTTATCGTGTTATGTAAGTGGAGTTTTTTAGAAGTTGTTTGTAATTCATTTATTTTTAAGTAACTTTCTTATAAATTGATTTTTTTTATTATTTAACTGAAATCGGCTAAATAAGACTATAAATATGTTGCTTGTTTACTTTTCTTAATTGTTAATTGTAATTCAAAACAATACATATATAGTATATATATATATTTCATTTTATTGGGAGATTCGTGAAGGAGAGTAACTGTCTTGATACAAGGATGTTGATATGCAGTTTCTATTACATTACGACAGTATTCTGTCAGTTGCTGTATTTGGGTATACAGGGTGTCCGGTCTCAACGGTGTCCAATGGCTAATTCCAAAACCGGTAGTCATAGACATGTAGTTCCAATTACAAAAATGTTTTAAATCAGGTAAAGAAACATTTTAAAAGCGATTTTGGTCAATAAAAACATTTCTTAAAAAATTACGAAATTTAAATTTTTATACGGTCCTCCGGTCCTATAAGTTATGTTTAGTAATTTTTTCCTATTACACTCACAAGTGAGACAAAAAAAAGTCCCATTCATATACCGTTAAAATTGAGCGAGTTAAGGCACTTTAAAAATGCATGACTTATTCCACTTTTCTACTCTGAAAACAAAGGAATTCGGCTTGGCTTTGAGGGATCATATACCAAGTGTTTAAACAATTCGAAGATCTTACTTCATGTGTATCTGCGCTTTGAAAAAAAATCCTACAAGTATTATGATTAAGTCTCAAATTGGCTAAAATAACATATGTTTTATTTTGTCAGGATTTGAGACTGTTTCTCTTATGATTTATTTTATCAAAAATTATGTTATTTGTATAAGTTTTTCTGTTACTTCAACAATCGTATGTATGTTTTTCCAGTTCAAAATTTGTACTCGAATGTTAACCCACTTTTAAATATCCGATCGAGATTGCATTTTACATAGTGACGCAAATCCGATAACAATCTAATATTATTAAGATTTTCGGTGGTTACCATTTATACTTATTTTACAGGATAACACAAAAAATTTCGGATTTATTTCTACCAAGGAGTTTAAGAAAAAGTTTTAGATTAGACAATACGAGACTGCGATTGTTGTTGTTTTTTTTTTAACTTTTATGTATTTTATAGCACTGAATCCGAAAATTACCTTAATTTTTAACCATCATGTCAGGATATTTCGCAAATCATAAATTTTCAAATTTAAAGAATAACAAAAATCGAATACTATAAAGTAGAGGAGATGGTTGTGTTTTTTAACTTTGGATAATTGATTTTTACGCACTTTTTAGCACTGAATCTGAAAATGACCTTGATTTTTAACCATCACCTTAGAGTTTTTTTTTTTTTTTTTTTTTTTTTTTTTTTTTTTTTTTTTTTTTTTTTTGCAAATCGCAAATGTGTAAGTTAAAATATAGCAAAAATCTCATACTATAAAACATATGTAAAACATTTTTTATTTTATTTTATTTTATTAAAAATATATACATATTCGATATTTTTGCTTATCCTGGGATTCTTACAGCTAAACAGCTGAGTGGTCCGATGAGATGGGGGAGGAAATTCAATTTTAACAAGGAATTTCTTAACTTTGAAATTTGCAATTTGCGAAAAATCCTGATATGATAGTTAAAAATGAAGGTCAATTTTGGGTTCAGCGGTACAGAATTTATAAGAATCAATTATCAAAAGCTAAAAAACATGACATAACCCAACTTTTGCAGGCTTGTGCAATCTAATAATATTTTAAAATACGTATCATTTTGTAAAGCATTGAGGCTGTTAATTTAGAATAATTTTATTTAACAAAAATTCTGTTTTGCCTTTCTTCTTGAATGTTTATTACAAATTGTATATTTTCCATTAATATGCCAGAATGATTAAAGATTTCAAATTTATATTGCAATGGTAATTTTACTCCCAAACATTTTTTATATCTGTCGAAATGATATTTCGACTAAATTTGTGAATGACCCCCGATTTGCAGCAAAAAATATGCTCCAACTTTAAACAGGTATTACTCGGTCAATTTTAATCGCAGAATAACGGGACTTTTTTTGTATTACTTGTCAGTGTAAAAGGAAAATTTCACTATATATAACTTATAGGAACGGTGGACCGTATAAAATTTTAAATTTCGTAATTTTTTAAGAAATGTTTTTATTGACCCAAATCGCTTTTAAAATATTTATTTACCTGATTTAAAACATTTTTGTAATTGGAACTATATGTCTATGACTAACGGTTTAGGAATTAGCCATTGGACACCGTTGAGACCGGACACCCTGTATAGTAACATTTGCTAGAAACATACATAGGTAATACCCATAATTATAAGTGATAATGATATTGAGTTAAAGAGCGCGTTGGCATCTAGTGTGACTTCAGTATCCCCAGGCCATTTTTTTAACCCCTTAACGGTCGCATTAAATTACTGTTTAAAAAGTCAAACTGCTTATTTGCACCACTCTTTTGAAAAAGAAATATTCACCTTGGAAAAGAGATATTTAATGACAAGTAAAATTATACCCGAATGATGTCAATTACACTATTTTATAAAACTGGTGGGAAACAAACGATTTTAATAAAAGACACAGCCCGTGAAGATCACGGGAGCGAGAATTAAGGGGTTAAATAAAATAACTTTTTCTTCTTCTAATACACAAAACAAAATATAATGAAATTAGAGACATACGAAAGTGTTTTTAGAGAAACAATAAAATTAGAATAATTTTCTTTGATATATTAGTAAATGATAAGGGACAAAATTTAAGTTAAAAAGAATAAAAAAAAAACAAAAAAAAAAAACAATGAAATATTACTTACATAAAAAAAAAAAAACATATCTACAGTAGTGACTTGGGGGTTTGATAAAATAGCTGAAGTTTTTCATTCTTATAAAATACTAAGTAGTTTTTTATTTCAAATATTATACTTCATTCACCGCTAATTATATAAATTTCAAGTACAGGCGTAACGTAATTTGTTGTAATGTAAAATCGAGGAATTAAGGATTTAGTGGGTATTTTTGTTATTTTGCTGTTTTTAAATAAAAATAGTCCATTATAAAGTAATATTTCTTTGCATGTATAAATGATTTAGTTTTAAACCTGCTAAGTCTATCGCCTTAGTAACGGAATTGTAATAGCAGGTATGATTGTTATTACATTTTAACCTTCAGCATCGTAATGTCTATAAGAAATTTGCGAAAAATATTTAAAAAAAAGATACATACTAAATCATTATATTATTTTTCTTTAAAATTATGTAAAGTAATTTTAGAAGCGAAAAATGTTTGATTTTTTGTAAACCATTAAAAAATCATATTTATTATACGTTTGTAAATTATTGCAAAATGCAGTGTTACATAGTAGTATCTCAGAATGTTTGTGAAAAAAAAATTAAATACGAGTTCAAAAAGAGCATTGGAATTTTATATATTTTTCCTATTAACTGAGTATAATTTTACTTAAATGTGTTTTTAAATATTGGGTAAATTTCTTTGTTCTTTTAACAATTTATTTTCTTATTTCTATTTTTTTTTAGTTCCTAGACTGACAAAATGTTCCTTTTTTGACTAATTCCTTAATTTCTTTAACAATCATATATATTTGTCCGGATGTTTATAGAAATTTGATTTTTTAGGTTAAAATGTTCTGTCTAAATAATTACAAAATTTAATTTCAAAACAATTTTACAATGACTGGTTTTGAATAAGCTTGCAACACTCTCAAACAGAGCAATATATTGAAATTTCAATCAACTGTAACGGTTTCAGTAATCGAGTAAAAACTACTTCGGATTCTAATTTTAATAATATTTTAAATTCATTTTAGATTTATATTAAATTAATGAGAATATTGAAGAGTTTCAAAAACTTGTAATTTTTTGTAAAACGTAATTTGAATTTGATTTAAATAAATATAAAATAACGTCTGTGAATGAATGTATGTTTCATATATCATTGATTTGGTCATCTTTGTGTAATGCACCCAAAATATCGTCAAAAGAGACAATTAAGTATATTTCTTAAATCTAATCGCGTAACGAATGAGAAGATTATATATATTAATTTACTTTTTGGTGAATTCGCTTACAAAAGAGACAACATAATTAATTTCCTAATTTTCATTAAATAAAGATCATGAAAATTTCGTCTCAAGTTTTCTAAAATGTGGCATTAAAATTAATTGTATAAAGCGAAATTTGCGTTTCTTCGATTCAGTCTATCTTACTCTATGACATTTACAAATGTTTGTAAAATTTTATTTTAAACATTATAATGCATTGTGAAAGTATAACAAAATTTCAATTATAAGCCATTTATTTGCTCATGATTAATTTTAATTTTCTGTGCGGTTTCTACAAAGAGGAGAGATTTTCGATTTCAATTTGATGTCTCAATGCTCATAAAAATCAATTTCTCATTATCGATTTCAATCATTAAGGTTCAGAGATAAATCGTTAACTTCGACTGAATTTACGAAATTTTAGCGCCTATATTTCAGTAACCGATATATTTCAGATTCCGATAAGTTATTGAGTGGTATCTGGTTTATCTAAATCCTGTAAATGGATAGTAACTTTTCTTTTACCTTTTTTTTGGGTTTGAATTACATCAAAGAAAATATATTTTAATTTAAAGCCTACATTGATAGAATCAATTGAACTACTAAATGTTATATTAAAGGCTCAATGTTTTTAAAGAGATGTGTAGTTAAGAAACTATGAGATTCTATTTAATGAAGCACCAAATCAAATATAACTTAAATGAATTATTTTTATTCATGAACAGTAAACGTCAAATAAAAGTGACTTATATTAGTATGTGCACTTATTTTTCATCGATTAACCATGGATTCATTTACAAAAGCGACAGGTCATTATTTAACTTTAATCGAAAAAAAAAGTTTAATGAATTTATGAATAACCAAATTTCACAGAATAAAATTAAATGTAATTTTATAAATAATTTTTTGAAAGTCGCAATGAAATAAAATACAGTCTTTAGGTAGGCAGAATGATAGATTTGTAAAAATTCTATAGCATCAATATTTTTACAGGTTTTTAGAAAAAAAATCTGTAAAAATTAAGATGTAATTCTAAATGAATTGTAAAATTTCCATTTTAAAACTTTTGAAATGTTTAGATAATTGTCAAAATATCTGTATATAGGACGGCTCTAAAACTAGAATAATCCGCTTTCAGTCATGGTAAAAATGATTTTCTTATTCCTAAATCTCTTCAATGTTTAATGCCTTATCCAAATTAAATTAGTGTAACTTTTTAAAGAATATCAATGCACAATATGAATAAGCATTGTATTCAGTAACATAGTAGACGTTACAGACTGTGAAGCTCTTTTTAAAAGCAACGAAGAATCACTTTGAATGAGTGCATACCTTGACCAACTTGACGAGAAACAACAAATGGGTAAGTGTGACCACTGATCGCACAGAGGGATTCGTTTAATATTCGTGTCGAAACACTTTATTCTTTAATTAATAAAGCCAAATTGATAATTTTTAAATCCTTAAAAACCGCACATAAAACGGTAAAAAACGCTAAGGTTTAAAAAAAAAATTAACGCCCTCCCCCACTCCAAAATTTCTCGCGCCATTTTAGTTCCACATTCCACTACCAGGGAGCGCACTCTCTTCTTAACGAAACTGCATATGAACGAAACTCCGTTAAAAAAACCTTTTCGTAGATATATTAGTCGAGAGGGTGGCAGTCTTAAACAACAGTTTATGATATTTGCTGAAATTACTACTCGAAAATAGTGGTATTAATACTTATGAAATATTTATATTTAACAAGTAGCATTTCATTCAGAAATCCGTTAAAAACCGCACATAAAACGGTAAAAAAGTTAAGGTTTAAAAAAAAAAAATTAACGCCCCCCCCCCCCCCCCCCCACCGCCTCTCCCCGAAATTTCTCTCGCCATTACTTTAAAAACTTTTTATAATATGTTATAAACTATCTTAAAGTTTCAACAACATCGCCTTATTAGATTTTCTAATTTAAATAAAATCGCGGCATGTTAGTTCCACATTCTCCCACCAGGGAACGCACTCTATTTTTAACAAAAGTGTATCTGAACGAAACTACTTTCTATAACTTATCCGTAGTCGAGAGTGTGGCGATCTTAAAAACCAATTTAAGATATTTGCTAAAATTACTATTCTAAAATAGTGGTATACACAATTGATAATAAAAGTGATAGTAAAATGCACAAATTAGAGACTGAAGGGGTGGGGGTGGTTAAATATAAGACTTTTTGAAATTTTTATGATTTGCCGTGAGATCGCAAGTAGACTAAGGTGTGTCCCACCAAAATAAAGCCACCATGATTATGTGCTGTAACTGGGCACGAAACAAACCAATAAAAACGAAACAAATATTTTAAGAAAGCCTATTTACAAATACATATTTACAAGGAGTAGCTCACTCCCTGCCCCACTTGGGCAGGAAAAAGAAGAATATGCAAAAAAAAAAAGAGGGGGGAAAAGTGTCCCGCCGAAATAAAGCCACTACAGTTAATAGCCAATACATCCGCGATGTTCATATAGGACCTGGTATATACGATGTGGCATACCATTTACCAATTTCTGGAGCACAGTAATATCATTATTATCCCAGGCTTCAATGATGGCGGCCTTTAATTCTGCCACAGACTGAAACTGCCTACCATTGGGTTATACCGCCCTACTGAGGATATCCCACACACTTTCTTTCGGATTGAGATAAAGGGGAAAGCGCAAGCCATTCCATGACATGCACCCCATTATTCAAAAGCAATTTCCAGGCAGATTTTGTAACGTGAATGACGACATCGTCCTGGTGGAAACCCAACTTAGAGCACCAATTCTCTCTGCAAATGGCAGTAGATGAGTTTCTAACATTTCTTGGTATTTGGTAGCTTTCATGCGGTCTGAAGGAAGAGCCAGGTTAAGTTTACCGCCATAGCCACATCCTCCCCACACCATTAATGAGCCTTCATCTTGCTGTCTTTCGGAGAAAATTTCCTCTTCTTTCTTCATGTTATGCCAATATAAAGCAAGGCCGTCTAAGCCATCCAAATTAATTTTTTTTCTCATCTGAGACTATAACACGATGCCACTGGTCCTTCCAGGTTTGATTATATTGGGCTCAATTGATTCTCCTTAACGTATGGATAGCTTTCAACATGGGCTGCTGTTTCCTTTTCTTATATCGTAAATTGCTTTTACGTTTTCCAATTCGTGGCAGGGTTGATCTTCTCGCTGGGATGTTATCCTCATTGGCCAATAATTTTAGGGAAATATCACTTCGTGAAAGACGACGCAAAACATCTCTTTCCTGTCTGGAAGTCATTCTTCTGCTTGTGCACCTCATTTTTTTTATACCCATACGCATTGCCCTGATTAAAAAAATTATCTATTACGGTTTTAGATCGTTTGATTTGCTTACATATTAGTCTATGTGAAAGTCCTTTTTCCTTAAAAGCTGTTATCTGAACTTTCTCGAACTTTGATAGCTGGGTTTTCTTTACCGATGCAATGTTGCAGGAGAAATAGAAAATACAACCTTCTAAAGTCTACACAAAGTTCCAGAGGCACAGAGCAAGTATTTGACTACATCCTGCTGTCATAAACATGTTGAATTGCAGCAGCTGGAATGTCGATAGTTGCCAATAAATACTAATATTGGCAGTGGCTTTATTTCGGCGGGACACTGTTTCCCCTCTTTTTTTTACGCATTCATCTTTTTCTCCTGCCCAGGTGGGGCAGGGAGTGAGTTACTACTTGTAAATATGTATTTGTATATGGACTTTCTGAATATATTTGTTTTGCTCTTATTTGTTTGTTTCGTGTCCAGTTACAGCACAAAATTACGGTGGCTTTATTTCGTTGGGACGCACCTTATAAGTAAGGAAAATTTTAAGTCTCCAAGTTATTTAGGGGTTCAGTTAGAAAAAAATGCTTATAATACACAAGCTTGAGCTCAGGGGGCTAAATATAAGACTTTTTCAAAATTTTATGATTTTTCGTTTGATGTGAGGTGTTCAGCTATATGTATGCAAAATTTCAAGGACTCAATGATAACCAACTACATTCTGTATCAACTGGAACAATTATCAGAGCCCGTTTGATTATTCATGGCATATCAATAGCTGTAGTTATATCAATATGTGTGGACCAATCACAATAGCGAGAGAAAGAAGTACGAGAGAAAGAAGTGTATCAAACGCGACAACGAATAACCAGTGCTCATTTGATTATTCATAACATATCAATATCTGGAGTTATTGCAATACGTGTTGGACGGAAGAGAAGAACGGAAGGTAAGTGTTATTCAGTATTACTCAAACAGGCCTAAGGAATATTGCAATGATTGCGATATTTCTAGAGATAATCAGCGGAAAGAAAGATAATCGAAGTAGATTTTCTGTTTTGAAGATGATGGAGGGGGGGGGGGGTGAAAACATTGTAATGGAATATTGGGCTATGTTTTTCGGGGCTGTGGTGGTGTGAGCAAAACATTATTATTTTGTTTGATTTTGAGATATTCTACGCTCTTTTTTCGAGGCTCGTGTTTGATATTCCAGTGAGCTCAAAACATTGTTATTTTATTGGGATATATCAATAGATTCAAGGTTTAGATATTGTTATTGTGAAACTTAAAAAATATCAGTATTTGTCGATATATTGATAAATAATCCAGCACTATTGGTCATGAACTTTGTTAAAACCGTCATGGAAAAATCCTGCAAATTTCGTCGATCGCTAAACAAATAAAACCACGAGTTTCATCAATCTGTTGTGAAATGAACCGTGATTTTTGTCAATCGGTCGATTGAAAACAACACGATTTTCGTCAATCGACCGATAGAAAAAACGCGAATTTTGTCAAGCGGTCAAAGGAAAAAAAAAAGAAAAAGAGGCAAATTCCATCATTCCGTCCCGAAAAAAACAGCTAATATGAACGAACAATCGAAATTGGTAAACCGGTTGGAGAAAAAACTGGAACATCGCCCATTTTTTTCGCGATCATTTGACAAAATTTGTAGGAGGTTTTTTTACGATTCTTTGACACAATTCACACTTTTTCTTCAATCTTTTGACTAAATGCGCGTTGTTTATGAATTCATTGGACAAAATTAACGTTTTTCCGCGCTTCGTTTATGAAATCAGTGGGAAGTGGAGGGGGGGGGGGGGATTGTGTATGTGATCATTTGGCGATTTTTGCGGTGTTTTTTATTTTGGGATTCTTTGAAGAAATTCGCATTTTTTCCGCCATTCTCTGAAGAAATTACGGCTTTTCGCAATTCTTTGACGAAATTCACATTTTTTTTTTGCTTTTATTTCACGAAATTTGCTGGGTTTTTTCTCGATCCTTTGGTGAAAATGGCGAATTTTTCTGCGAACGATTGACGAAATTTATTCTTCCGGCGACCAATTTTCAAAATTCGCGATATACTTTATGTGCAAAATTTCGGAACCGAATGCCTTAAATTTCGTAAATTCGAAACAGAATCGTCCCTGTAATAATTTGTGATAAGATTTTTTAAAATTATAAGGTTTAAAAAAAAATGTCTTGTATTTTCTTCAAAAACAAATGTTTGAATTGTATTTTGATTTTTATAGTTCAAAATAATAATACTCACACATACTCATTTTTTTTTTACATGTACTCTTGTAGGACAAAATAAAAATAAGAAATATTGTTTTCATAATATTCTCCACTACCGTTATTGCTTAGCTTATGCGTATTTTTTTTTTTCTTTTTAATCCTGTATCTTGCTCAACTTTATATTCTGAACTGTACATAGTTTAAAATGTATATTATTTTTAATTTATACCCAAATTAAAGGTATTTTGTGATTAAATTAAATATACACATTTTACATATTTGATCTACGTTTTGTTGTATATGTTGTACAATTTGTTTGTTGTACATGTATAATGTTGTACAACATTAAATAAATTATTTTTCACTTCGGATTCCTAAGTTTTTTTCCATATAAACGTTATTGCTGTTATGCAGTTTTTCACAATGTGGCGACTGAATTTTTTGTGTTTAGGAGCCAGTGGCTCCTTAAAATTTTTGGGAATCTGTTCATATATGTAAAGGGCAAGAAACGACGAATTAACGAACGTATCTTCAAGCTCACAATGACTGCTTTCCTTTTTTTTACTACTTGACAAAATAACCTGGTTTGACTTACGAAAATTAGGTATATCTTTTGCAATTAATGCTCTGCATCTAATTACAAAAGATTAACCATAAGATCCCGCGTTAATTTTAATGTTAATTTTATGTATTGGAGGACACTATTTGGTCCTAAACATGCAAAATGTCAGCAAAATAAAAGATGATCTTGAGCATAAATTCAAGATAATTTGAATTGGATAAACATATTATATTAAATATAGTATTGTAATGTTTATTTATTTATTTTACATTAAAATATAATTTTATACACAGAAATCTGCGATTAAATAAATTGACAATATTATTCTAAAATAGTGATAATAAAAAAATGCAATAAAAAATGGATTTTATAATAAACTATTTGGCATGTTTACATATTAATTGGACGAGGAATCAGTTTCGAATAATGCACATTTCGGCTAACAAGCGGAATTCAGGAACGAACTATACTTCTTATCTGAGACGTTACTGTATTTACATTCTGCTGGTAAAGATAACCAAATAAATAACTTTTCCCTAAAAATATTGAATTATATAAATATGTATTATAAATTATATTGTATTCTTATATTTTTAAATTATATATATATGTGTGTATGCGTGTGTGTGTGTGTATTACAGTCAGTTAACACTCAATGGTGAAAATATACCTCATTCCGATAGTATAAATAAAAATAATATTTATTAAAGTGGCATATATTTGTAACTACACAAAGGTACTTAATGACGCTGAATGTTGGATATGGTTTAAGGTGTTTGAAGTATATACTATATTAAATTATAATACTACTTTTTACATTAAAATTTCCTTTTTTAATTTACATTTTATTTCTTTTCTCTTACAGATAAAAATCAACATTTATATACATTAAAAAAAAGCATTTCTTTTTAATTAGTTTATGATTTATGTTTTCTTCTTAATCGTTTTTTACTGGATATAAACGACGGAATTTACAAGTTGATTGAACTTAATCATAATTTTTATTTTTACAATATTATTAAGTTTTCAAAAGAAGAAAGAAAGAATTTCAAAATATGAGACTTTTATAAAAAGTGCATTTTTTCGCGAGAAAATGTTTAATTAGGCAAATAATGCAATAGAGTATGATGAGATGTGATTAGTAATGTTTGCTGATAAGATGCTTTTGTTTTAATTACATGCAATTAATTAGAAAAATATTTTTTAAAGAGCATTTAGATAATAAATATAATACTTAAGCAAATGGTTAGCATTTTTCTGATTTTTATTTATTTATTTATTTAAAAATGCATCTTTTTTTTCTATTAAATGAATTCAAAATACAACGACATTCAATTTTAAGCTGCTATATAGCAATATGATGATTTTTGAATTGTTATTACACATGAGTTTTTATGTATTGAAAATACTATTCCTGATGAAAAATATTTTTATACTAAAAATGTTACGCCGGAATTCTTACAAATAGATCTCTCAAATTAGCGAATCACGTGCTTTTTAATATTATTGAGCAGGATTAATCAGTCATTGAACGTTTTTGAAAAACAGGCATTTACATTTCTGGTTTTAGTTTAAGTTTTTTACTTGAGTCAGTAGAATACAGCACAGATTAGCATGCGAGTAAATTGTAGACATTTTTTTTCTTTCTTTTTTATGTAACCGTTATCGCAAAAGATTTTAGTACACTGCATTGAATTCCACCAGACTGGATTATATGTTTAGCATTTTTACACTCGCTTAGATGATTTTATGTATTGGATTTAAACATATACCCTGAATGCAAAATTATTTGTTTTATATTTATATTATCGTTTGTATTATTTGTATGTAACCATGTTTTGTTTAGTATTTAAATTTTTTGTAAACATTAAATAGAAATTCATTATAGACGAATCGTTATCATTCCATTGAGTAATATAAAAATTAACGTGTAACTCTTCTGTATTTTACTTACAAAAATAAAATGTATATAAATATACATTATAGAAATAAAGCTTTCTTGTTCAGTAATGGTTCAGAAGATATGTTAATACTAGACGTATATATGAGTACCATTTGAAATTCATCATTATTAAAATTTAAGTTCCGTTAAGGGGCCACAGGACCTTTGAGTTTGTCGAAACAATCAGAAATATCGTCTTCTTCAAAGTACCAAAACGCAAACACTGTGCATTTTTTCCTTCCTGCCTAAAATATATACCCTTAACTACATTATCCAGAAAAATAAATTTTGTATGTACAAAATTAATATTTAAATTTTAAATAAAACAATTCATCTCACTAACGCGTGATTAAAGGGTGCGCGCATGATAAAACTCTAAATTATGCATAGAGAAAACAATTTTTGAACAAAATAGAATCATAACATATATACTTATAACTTATAACCAAAATATACGCAAAAAGTTTTGTTTGAAATTTAATTTTGGCACAAAATAAAAAAAAAAAAGTTCAAAAATCTCAAAATTTTTTGCAAGTTTTTCAAATGCAAAAATATAAATAACCAAAATATGTGAATGTTTTGGTTTTAGCTTGTAGACTATAAAGAAACGAACGCATATTTGGTTAATTTTTTTAAAGCTGTAGCTTACATAGTTTAAAAGTAACACTGCGCCCAAACTACAAATTTGCTAATTTGAGGTAACGCTTTTTAAAGTTTCAGAATCTACGGATATTCCATTATACTCACCGTCTAGAAATGATTATAACTCAAGAAATAATGCATATTTTTGAATGCGGATTTTTGCATATTGTTAAACATTTTTTAAACATTCAGAATTAAGCAAAAACCGAAAACTGGGTTTTTTTTATTATTATTTAATGGTACTATACCCCCTTAAATTAATCTAAATTCTCGGATTATATATTTGAATGATATGTAGCGTTTAAAACTTTACTTTGTATGGGTTTGCATTTCAGGCTTGTTTAAAACATTCAAATAAACATCAGTGCAATTACATGAATTTTATAAGATTTATATATATTTCAGTATACTTTTACCTTTACCAAGAAACCTTTTGCATACTATTACAAGTATATGTCAAGAAATGTAAAAATTACATCATGTAATATATTATGATAAAAAATAGGTATAAATAACATGAAATTAAATGTCCAGAAGTAACAACAATAATTAAGTATTATTGGTAGCAATTCTTGTCATTATAATGACACTGATACTGCTGATTATCAAGTTTGCTTCTATTGTAATGACAAAACCTCACGATGCAGATAAGAAGGGAATTTCATTTTTTCATCGGAAATTACTTAAGTATATGACACTTCCTTTTTAGAAAAATGTTTCATTACACTTCTAAAGATAAAATATTTCCATTAAAAAGATTTGCTTTTAATAAAGTTGATTACATGATTTTCTGTAATGAAAAAAAACACCATTTTGTAACCTATTTTATTATTTGTATTTAGTGGTAACGTATTCTGTAAAAATGTATACATGGACATTTTTATGCCAAATTGCAATTATTATCTAACATTTACATTTTTCACATTATATATGGAATTCACCAGTCATTAAGGGTTAATATCTGAAAATTGGACAATTTGCGTTCACTGCCAATAATATTTCCTTAATTATACTGAAACCAAAAACTGAAATATGTAATATATAGTAACATTTGTTATAAAAATTACCAATGATAAATGGAGGACATATAATTATGTATAAATAATTAATTTTAAGCTTTAAGTAAACGAAATAATCATTTCAGTTCCTGTCCTTAGGTACAAATATCCATTATTGATTGTATGCTATAAACATTTCTATAAATATTATTAACTTTTGCTGTTATATATTTATACCTACATATATACAGTATGAGAAAATATAATTATTCTTTATTAGTATAGATTGTATATTAAAATATTGTAGTAAATATATTTGTCCCTGACCTTGACCATCATCTCAGTCCCTCTAAATCCACATTTAGGTTAACAGATACTAGGTGGCGCTGCTAGAATTATTTCATTGCAGCAGCAATTAAACTTCAACTAGCCGCCATGGATGAATGTAAGTCGTTCTTCTCTTTGTTTCATATTTTGAAATATTTAGTTTTTGTTCTGAATAGGATTGAGTATTTTTTATAGCATCATTCATGTCCCCATATTTAAATTTTTATTTATTTAAAAAAAAAAAACTTATGGCAATTTTATTTATGTATCATGTAAATCTCACATGGCATATTTAATAATCTACATGTGTCCAAAGTTATCCAACAAAAAGGCTGTGCAGCTGTTAAGACAAAAACATCACCTCAGTCCCAATTATTAGACACTGATCATGGTGTTAACAGACACTTTCTTCAATAAAAGTTTATCCTTCACATAAAATATACATACTTGATCTCAACACATACAGCAGTCAAATGACAAAACATATATCATAATATATAATTGTATTTGGAAGTTAGTACATTAATAAAAAAAAAATAATCATAAAAATTCTGGAGTGAAATTGTACAGTTTTCAGATATTGACTCTTATTTATTATTTCAGATTAAAAAAAAAATACTGATAAAGTGCATTCGAACTCATTTAATATGGTAATACAAAATAAAACAAGGAATCAGATTGACGAGAAATTTGCGCATAAGATTCATTATTTATATTTCATTAATTAAACTACATCAAGATTTTCAATCTTTTAGCAAAACCTGTATCACGTCTAATACGAAGAAACTATCTGTTCATTACAATGCGACGTTTTGCGAAGTGTCGGACAGAATTAGGATAAGAATTCCTTTTTTATCCGACACTGTTATCTCCCAGTGAGAATATTTCCAAACTATAAAAAAAATTCTAAATGTTTTACAGAAAAAAAACTGTTTCAAAGAAAAACAGTTCTTTCTGTAAAAAAATTGGATTTTGTATTTTTTACAGAAAAAATCTATATTTTTTTCAGAAAAAAAAATTTTTAATGAAAAATCACAGATATTTTCTATAAATTAAACTGTTTTTCACTGGTGCCAAAATTTATTTTTTTTCTCTCTCAATTTCAGATTTTTTTTTTTTTTTTTTTTTGCAATATAGATCACAACTGACTGTAAAATGTAGTAATTTATCAGTTTTACCAGATAGAGTTTGAACCTTCAAGATAACCGTCATCCCACTGAAGAAAATTTAAATATCCTGATGCGTCGAAATTAAGAAGAGATGGCAACCGACGTTCAAAAGTTCGCTCTTCAAAAGTTTTACACCTTAGCTATGCAAAGTAAGGAACACATATATTTTTTTTCTTTCTTCAAGCCCTTAATACTGGGCCATATTAATCAGCTTTTTCATGTGTCTTATAACATAGTTAAAATGAAAAGTATATGTGAAATCAGTATCTCGGAAATTCCAGTGTCTATTGCAATGTTAGCTGATTTTTTTTCGGGAAAAGGAAAGTTATCAAATAATATCATATGGTGAAACACAATATTTAACCTTGCTTCAAACATAAAATATATTATATGAATTTCAAAAGTTTACTAAATAAAAAAGATTACTAAATAAAGTTTAACAAAAATTTCACTGTTTTACTTAAAAGGTGACTAAAACATAACTGGAAAGTTAAGAGTTTCATTACTGTACGTCGGCCATACCTTTTGGAATTATTAGTTCTTTACAAGATTATATTTCAGTACTATGATTTTGTTTAAAAAATTATCCCTCTAAGAATGACAATCACAAATGTACTGTTGAATGTTTTATGTTCATTTGGGATATTAGGTTAAATTTAGCATTAACCCATTTTCGGCAAAGGATGCGAAAACACACCATTTCAATAAGTATTTTTTTATTAACACTGCGACGAATATTTTTCAGTAATTTGATTTTTTTGCTATTTTTAAGGGTTCTGGAGACATCTATAAAATATCAGTAATTCAATTGGAGTAAACACTTTCTGTTGAGAAATTTTCAAAATACGCTAGTCTTTTAAAATTGAAATGGTTATTGACAAATTCGACTTTTTAGAAATGGATATTTATTCTACTTGAGATTAATCATATGTTTTTATAAGGGATTAAAGTTGCAAGTTCTGTAAATAAAATAATAATAAAACAAATTTCATAAAAAAATGAAAAAAGTTTAATTATTTTAAATTTAATGATGCGTTAGTACACCGTTGAATGGATGCATTAAAATTGCGAATTATTTTATTTCTCAAATAAAATATTATTTTTCATGCACGAAATTTTTTTTGTCTTAATGAATGTAATTTAAGCATATTTCAATGGAAATACTACCACATTTTATAAAATTTCTATATTATCTGTGTATATATTATCTATAATTATCTATGCATTTTTAATGGTTTTTCTTCATTTTCACAGGTATTTCGAATAACCGTTATTACGAACCCTTTTAATATTCCCTTTTCGTATTTTCATATTTTCGTGTTTTCGATTTTCGTATTAACCAAGTTAGACTGTAATTATGGTCACCTGAAAATATGTAATATTTAAAAACTATTTTATTCAATTGAATAATTATGTTTTTTTTTTCAAGACAGGACATAAATGGGAATTTCGTATACAGCACCCAATGTTTCGTTGCACTTTTGATCGAATTGGATTTTTCTCTATATTTGAATATCTACTTTAACGTTCATATTAAGATGTGTACGTAGCAAATCAATACATACTTTCTTAGGCTACAATTTAAATAGAAACAGAATATTTTTGAGACGTCGTCGGTCAATACACTATTTTTCTTGAGAAGGCATTTGTCAATATCGGATTCGTTTAAAAAATAGTTTTCGAAATATTTTCCTGAGTGAATATTTTTTTTTTATTCATTCAGGAAATATGTAGATTTATTTTAACAGTTTTAGTTCTATTCCAGAAATTTTTATTAAAATCAATTTCTTTTTAGTTTTTAGAATAATGAAAGTTAAAAAATAAGTGGATTCATTTTTTATGTTTTGACTGATTTAATGCGTTAGATCTATTTTCATAAATATACATCTACAAGTTTTCTTATTCCAGTTATTCTATGTTTAAATTAAATGCTTAAAATTGACATTTTCCGTTTTCTAGTTTATGTTTGCAATTTTTTTTTAGGTATTTTGCCTTTGGTATTTTTTATTTTTAAACATTTTTGCTTTTGCATTTTTATAAAAAATATTTCAAGAAATATATATTGATCACACAGTGGACCCTCGTTAATGCTTATTTTCAGAAGACATAAGTTAATGCGGACATTTTCGCTTCCCGCAATCATGTTATGACGAATGTTGAATGATGCAACATTTAACAGAGCCTGGTTCAATTCGAATACCCTGAAATTTGCTTTAGAATAAAAACTGACCAACTAACGTTATTGATAAGTCGATGTTTAAAATAATGTTTCTCGAATCGTTATCGTTCCTGCATAGATAGCCTCTAATATCAGCAATGCATATCATATTAAATATTTGATATATGAGCTACACTATATAGCTGCTGTAATTTAAATATGATGTTGCACATAAAAAATATAATACGTCACGTGTTATGGAAATGAACTTTAATAATGCTTTTATAAAAATAAATATTAAAAAGTATTTTTATAAGTAAAAGTATTTTTATACTATTGAAATATTGTACAGGTTAAAACAACAACAAAAAATATGTCATTGTGTATATTTGATGCTATATCTAATTAGGTAATAATATTTATGGTAAATTACTAAATATAAAACTTTTATTATAGGAAACATAATATTGAATATTATGCTATTAAGTGAAAATTATTTTATTTTGACAAAAATTGTATTGCTATATTAATCTATTCAAAAATTTATCATTGACACAATTTTAATTGTGACAATGACAATTTTTGACAGCAATTTTGACGAAACATTATTGTCACATTAAACGTTGATATAAACCACACAATGAGATGTACAAAGTACCAAAATGTGACAATGTATTTTATAGATATCAGTTTATTTCTTAGTTTCTTATTTATGCGTCTCAGAATTTTAAATATTTAGTATAGTATTATAATTACATAATGAATCATTCCTTTTTCACAATTTATTTTTTTTTCTTTGACGCTTAATAAACATGAATTAATAAAGCAATGTCGAATACAACATTTTTTCATGAAATTAATATTTATTACTGTACAGTGAAAATACATTGCATAAACTATATTTTTTTATATAAGAAATATTATTTACGTAATTTTTCCAATTTTCCTAGGATTCAACATTTGTGATATTGTCCTCATTACGAACCTTCAATTATTTTTCAAGTCAAATAATTATACTTTGAATTCTAAAAAGTAAATGATGATAAGTTTATTGTTTACATTATATTTTTGTTTTTTTTTATTAAACACCATACAGAAAAAATAAACTTTACTTCTATGCAAACACAAACAATAAAACAAACATATCGCTAACATAAACACCTTCAATCAAAACAAAATTAACACACAAAAAAAACCACAAACATAAACAATTCTAAAGTTAGCATTATCGTTAGATTCTTCAATTAGAATTTTATCAGAGAAGTTAGAGGAATATTATATTTCGTTTAGACCGTCATTGTCTCAACAGACCAGCTATTCCACCGCTTGTTTAACTTCTAAGACGTTTAGAAGCTCTTGTAACCATTTTGATAGTTAGGAATGACCACAGAAAGAAAATTTTATTAGTAAAATTGTATCAAAATATCAATGTATATTCGTTAACAAAAGAACTTATTAGAAACTTAAAAGAACCATGACTGAAGGCATAAATCTGTTTATTTAATTTAGACGAAAATAGGAAAAGGACTTTGCGTTGCCCCGTGCAATTTGATTTCAAAACTTGATACATTTGTCAAACTTTAAGTATACAACTGTATTATTACAACAATATTTTATTAAATTTCTATAAACGAACATGTTTTTACATTTTGATAAATTAAAATGCATAATGAAGTATTCAACAAAGTAAAAAGACTAAAATATTAATAGTAGTTGAAGGAAGGATAAAGGGGCCACTCTGAGGTCTGATGAATTTTTATGATGCCTTTATATTAAATTCTGGAAATCAAATACCAATAGTAAATATAATAACTGCAGTTACAATTATTATTTTACTTAAGAAAAGTATTTTAAGATGTGCATGTTACTTTAAATGGTCTCAGGACTCTTAAAATTGGGGGGGGGGGAAGAAAGAAAAGTCCATTTTCAAAATTTAATATCTTATCTGTATATGATTTTAAAACACGAATGGTTATTGGGATGAAAGTTAAAAGTATGTTATTTTATAAATAATATCATAAGATGAAAGCAATTTTTCACCTTGATTCAACATAAAATAAATAATGTGAAGATTAAAAAGGTCCACAATCTTACTTAAAAGACTACGTACACTATTGACGTAATTATTGACGTAATGTACACTCTTTTTCATTACATTAAGTCAGATTGTGGACCTTTTTAAAGTTTACATTTTTTTATCTTATGTTATTTTATTTCATGTATTTCAAAAATTGCAATATTCAGAATTAATGTTTACAGGGTGCTCCAAACTGTCCGATATTTGTCGAGCAGAAAATTAGCATAACAATTTACACGCAGGATTTTAAAGTAAATTTTGCAACTAGAACGAAATCTTTTGTGCCTCTTTAAGTTTTTAATAATAACACTGAACCTAAATAAATTTGTATTTAAAGCATTTTTATACTTTTCATACAGAGTTGTATTTAACTAATACAAAATCTTGAAAATTTCATCAGTACAATCACCTAAAATAATATCTTTTTGAACAATAAAAAGAATATTTTAGGTTCAGTTTATACAGACTAACATGAAACATGCGTTTTGAAAATTTCATGAAAAAGTATTCAGACGTTTTTGAGATATCCTGCGCGTTATGCCGAAAAACATCATTTGGAGAAAATAACTTCAAAGTTTCGAATTTGCCGCTTCAGCTATTAAACGGGTATAATTCTAAAAGCCATAACTCCTGTTCTAATGCGAATTTCAAGGAAACAATTATATAAAAATGTCCAAAGAATATAGGAGTTTAATATCTAAAAAAATTAAAATTTCGAAAATTTCGAAGTTTTAAGAGTCCTGAGATCCCTTAAAAGAAAAATGACAGAATGGCAATAGGTAAATGAACAAATCAGATTGATTCAGTATGAATATTTAATCAATACAAGTTAAATTTAACCCACATTAACAATATGTAAAAAAACATGGAAACAATCAAATGCTTCATTTAAAACACATTACTAAATAGGTGTGATAAAATATATACAAATGTTTTTTTTTTAAATTAAAAACACTAGATGTTAAAATGATAAAAAGCTACTCCGAGCGCTTTCGGCTGAGCGCTTTCTTCTCCTTTGTCAAGGAGAAGAGGATTGACTGATAAAAACACTCGACGCTCGATGTTTACTGCTACAGATTGACCGGAAACTCACTTCAGGAAGCCCGCAGGTGGTCGTATCCATTAAACTGAAGGAGGGGGAAGGTAGAGAAAGCTCAATCCTCCGAGAGACCGAACTTTCAAGTAATATTAAGTAAATTAAACCAGATACGCGGGATTTGGTATGATAATACGTCATTACAACAATTTTCTGCTTGGGTTAAAATTTCCAAAGACTCTAAAATAGCACAACTATTAAAATCAGAAGCCTGGATAATGACTTTTGCTCTATTGAAAAGGATGTCAATATCTTTAGTTTGAAACAACCTTGAGAGGGCGGTAGCCGGTCTATTTTTATTAATATCCTGCATATGCTCTTTAACTCTTGTTTGGAATTTTCTTGTGGTCATACCAATGTAATTGAATATCTTATTTGTTTCTTTACTTCTGTATGGGATGATATAAACTCCTGACTTACTTTCCATACTAATAGGATCAACTCTTTTTTGCACAAGATTAATTAATTTGGTGTTATCTCTAGCTATTAACGTTATACTATATTTCCTTAGGATGTATTTTAATTTTTCATATAAACGAGGAATGTAATCAACTGCCATAAATTTAACTTCATTTTTACTAATACACTCTATTTTAGCTGGTTCTGCGTGCTTAAACTTATAAATCAACTTATCAATAAATTTAGTGGAAAAACCATTACTATTAGCAATTGACTTAATTTTATCCAGTTCTTCTTGCAGGTGAGTATCAGAGCAAACTTCAAATGCACGTCTAATATAAAACCGGTAAGCTGAAGCTTTATAATGAAATGGAGAGTGGCTATTATAAGGAATTGTATTGTTTGAACGACAAGATTTTCTGTAAACTGTCCTATCAATGCAATGGGTTAGTTCATTCCTAGTGAGGGAAACATCCAAAAACGGTAACGTTCTATTTATTTCTAATTTCAAAGTGAATTTTATCTTATTGTCACTATTGTTGGCATGTTCAAGAAAATTCATAAGCGCTGGAAGGCCATGATCCCATATAATTAATATGTCGTCCACAAATCTGACCCATAAACTTGGTTTAAAAACGGAATTTGAAATAATCTTGGTCTCCAAAGGTCTAAGTTTTAACTCGGCCAACAAACCAGAAATTGGTGACCCCATGGGGGCCCCCTCTGTTTGTTTGTAATAAATATTGTTAAACACAAACACATTATTATTGGTAATCAGGTTTAAACCAGATATAACGGTATTTTTCATATTGTCACTAAATCCCTGAAATATGACCACAAGAAAATTCCAAACAAGAGTTAAAGAGCATATGCAGGATATTAATAAAAACAGACCGGCTACCGCCCTCTCAAGGTTGTTTCAAACTAAAGATATTGACATCCTTTTCAATAGAGCAAAAGTCATTATCCAGGCTTCTGATTTTAATAGTTGTGCTATTTTAGAGTCTTTGGAAATTTTAACCCAAGCAGAAAATTGTTGTAATGACGTATTATCATACCAAATCCCGCGTATCTGGTTTAATTTACTTAATATTACTGGAAAGTTCGGTCTCTCGGAGGATTGAGCTTTCTCTACCTTCCTCCTCCTTCAGTTTAATGGATACGACCACCTGCGGGCTTCCTGAAGCGAGTTTCCGGTCAGTCTGTAGCAGTAAACATCGAGCGTCGAGTGTTTTTATCAGTCAATCCTCTTCTCCTTGACAAAGGCTTAAGGTTAGCCGAAAGCGCTCGGAGTAGCTTTTTATCATTTTAACATCTAGTGTTTTTAATTTTAAAAAACATTTGTATATATTTTATCACACCTATTTAGTAATGTGTTTTAAATGAAGCATTTGATTGTTTCCATGTTTTTATATAATAAACAAAGGTGAATCTGGCGTTCAAGATTGGATTATTTTATTAAGTCAATTTATTAATATTAACAATATGTATTATGTTTAGTAACATGTTAAGTATTAAGTCGTTACAAAATAAAGTAAATAGTAATGCGTACCATTATGATAAAAGAGAAGTACAATTTCCCCCTGCAGACATGTACAAATGTCGAGTATAAGAGTTTTTGTACCGGCGTGTCTACTTTCTTTAAAAGAAAATACTTTTGAGTAGTTATTTGTTATGAACAAAGAATAAAAAAATCGTTTACGGGCAAAGCAGCCATTAAGCTTTTTTGCCCGATTTTTTTTTTTTTTTTTTTTTTTTTGTGTGTGCAATTTGTCCGGAAAAGCACCATTTCAAAAACTGTAGCCTATCGTGTAACCTACCTGACTTAGCATTTTCAAACAATTAAATAATTTAAAATGTTATTTCATACTGATTAAACTGCATAAGAACATATTATTATAAAATTACTTATTATTTAGCTATAATCACGAAATTGTACCATTTGCCTAAAATCAAAAATGCGAAAAACTATAAAATAAGTAAAAAAATGAAAAATGTAACCTTCCGCTACAGAATCACTTACAATATCCAAAGCACTTGTCACGGCTGTTTCGCCCAGTTACAGTGTGATTAGGGCACTATACAGGGGGGGGGGGGGACTCAACTGAGCACTTTTCTTTCAATGGGCAATTTGCCCTTCATTACCCTATATAGAAATTCCTAAAATGCCCTATGTTAAGATGTTAAATGTCCTAATGTAATTAACAAAGTGCATTTAACCTGTTACTCGAGTCAATTTTACGTCAATTTTAATACGACAATACGTCAATTTTAATTATGCACCAAGTAATAGTTTTTTTTAATAAATTGCTGGCTTAGCAGTTTAACAAGTAATGAGTTATGTAATTTTAAATAAAAATTTCTTCATTGAAAGCCTATATTAATTCAATATATGAAAGTACGCAGAAACTTATTTTAGTAATACTACTAAAAAACTCTCCACATTTGAAAGATTCAATCCGTCGATAATACGTCTACACAAAAACCAGACACCAAAAACGCGATATACATTTTAGGACAACTCTAATTTAAAGCCAATCCGCTCTTTTTTAGATTTTACTTCTGCAGATAAAACAGACCTTTAATAACGTGTTCTGACATTCAATTAAAAAAAAGAAAAAAAAAAAAAATAGTTACCTCAATTTTGAGCGTGTTTGGAGCATTTAGGAAGTGATGTCAAAATTTTACGATTCAAGACGTAGGGTACTAAAATAAACTCCTGTTGAAAATTCTTTTAAAACGAACTATTTGGATTTAGTAACACGTTTGGCGATTTTAATTACCAAGAACGTTGTTTCTGTTCTAAGTCTAGGAATGTAGGCATATTGAACTTCCCTGTTTATTCTTTGAAAAAATATATCTTATATGTTTCGAATACATTTCTAAAAATATATCTTGTATGTTTCTAATATAGTTCTAAAAATATATCTTATATCTATGTATCTTATATGTTATATTATATTTCTGTTAACTTTTACAAAAAAGTAAGTTTCGAATTATGAGGTGTTCAAATAAAATAAAAAGAAACCTACAAAAATTTACGTATGATCCAATCTGGTGTTTTTCAAGCTGTAAATATTTTTTTTTTTTTATTTCATACGTGCATTCTTATTGTTGTTTTAATACCATGAAGGTAAAAAATCTATTATTTATTTATTTTATTTTATATTATCAATTATATAAGGTTTAAACTTTACAAAAAAGTAATTTTGAAATTTATTTAGCTATATTGTAATATTTTCTAAAGCTTAAAAAAATCCCTTTTAATTTAAATGAATATATATTTTTCTTACGTTTAAGACCTTATTTGTTTTTCATGTGTTATATTTAACACTAAATTTAAAAAACATATATGTATGTCCTTTTTTATATTTATACAAGGATTTTTATTTTCATTTAAATTCTGTTTGTTATTTCTTTTCACCATTTTGTTTAAATAAGTGATACATTTCTAAGAAGGAAGGTCTCAAGTTTTATAAAGAGCCTAAGATAGTGCTGAAATTCGAGATAGTGGCCTCTGCTAAAATTAAATTTTTCAAAAATCATTTTAAGTGATTAAGGAAATATACCTAGGTGTACAGCTATTAATAGCAGTATTTTTGATATGCCTATGCAAACAATTTTGCGTTAAAATTTTTGTATGTTCAAACATTATCGTTCAGAATTTTCTTGCAGTATTTTGTTTACACTTTTGCACTGATATGAAATATGTCTAATTTATTTCCTAATAACGCACTTCTTTGTCAAGTATAGTATAAGCTGGTAAATGAGCGCCAATAATGCTGCAAGCAGTCTAATTAAGAATAAAAAATTATTAGATTTAAATAAGTAATGGAACTTTATTTTTCTTAAATAAATAAATTCTAAAATCTGATCCTTTCTAAATGTATAACTAAAGAAATTATCAAAAATATTTGTTAATAATAGAATGTAATATTTTTCTGAATTTCATCTAATTATTGCAAAAAAAAAAAAAAAATGCAAAATTGGTAAAAATAAAAATAAATTAACATAAATTACTAAACTTTTCATCTGCTAAGAAAATAATACATCAATTTACTGTAATTTTGTATGCTTCATCAATTAGAAAACATTTGTTTGTATTTGAGTCCAAATATAAATTAATGACATGCTTGTTATTTTAGCTCTTTAACTTAATTCTGGGTACTTATGTTTACCTGAAATAATGATGTTATATCTAAAGTTCTGTGGGAGTTCTCAAAGATGTCAGTCTTTAAATAGCATAAATTTGAGTGTTAACAGTTATATTGAGAATAAATGGTTTCGATTTGAAAAGTTTTGTTTAGTACATAAATTAGGGTACTTGTGGATCAATTCCTAAATAAATATGCATCTAAAAAGGTATATTGAATTTTATTTGTCTCAAGCCTAAACATAGGTCAAATGTTTGTATTTATTATTTCTGTTTGTATTTAACTGCATTAAAGATGAAATTTTGTTAAGTGAATTCGAGGTTAAGTGAAATTAAAATTTATTATATAGCGTACTTTAGTGTCTAAAGTACATCATCAATATTCTTCATATATTAAGAATAAATGCACTTTGTTCAAAAGTTACGTATACGAATTAGTAAGTGTTCACTTGATGAATAGAATTGCTGAAATAAAGCGTACAGGTTTGTTAGTATAAATAATCTCCAGAATTATTGAACATTAAAAATGTGTCTGAAGATGTGAATGTATATACTCTAGACTGAAAATGTCTCTAAAGTTTTCCATTTGTGTTTATAAAAGAATTAATGTTTTATTTATGTTTATGTCACAGGACATATTTGTTTTAGGAACCGAAACGGAGTGCAGAAATTGCAAACCATGTATTATTAAAGCAAGCAAAAGAACATGTCTGTAAGTGTAAATATAAAGTAAAATAATTCAATAAAAATGATGGCAAATGCTTGGGAATCTTTTCTGAATTTTACAGATTTATATTGTGTTTTCTTCAATTTATTTTAAATGTGGATTATGAAATTAATTAGATGTGTGTGTGTTTTTTTGTAAATTATCGTAGGTCCAAAGAAATTCTGAAACGCTGTTCCAATAAGAAAGTAAAGGCAAGAATAATTTCGAAATTAATTAAATAACAGTTTATTTATTGAAACAAATATTATATAAATATATATAATGGAGTCATACATATATATTTCGAAGAATCCAGTAATTGATGGTGAAGGATGCAGTTATTTATGCCTTTCCGCCCAATCATGAGAAAAAAAGGTCTATTTACCTGTGTATTTTAATATTTAACATTTAATATTTTGGATGTTTCTAATTAATTATTTAATTCTTGTTGTATATATGCCATACACTGTAAAAAAAAAAAAAAATCTGTAGTTCTACAGATGTAAAGTTACATGCTTACTAAACTTTCACCTGTAACTGTACGAAAAAAGCTGCAAATCTACAAAACTAGTTTTTGTAAAGCTACAAAAATCTGTAACTTTACAAATGAATCTGCTAAAATTTCAGTAATTTTACTAAACTTTTATTTGTAACCCTGGCTGCAGTTACATGAAAAGTTCTCGGAATCCCAGTTTCCAAAAAAATTCTTAGTAACCTTACAGATTTTTTGATTTTCGGCGCAAAAGTGTGTCTGTTACATGAAATTTTGTTGTTGCCGTTACATGAAAAGTTCTAGGAATCCAAGTTTCCTAGAAAAACTTTAGTAACTTCACAGATTTTTTTTTTACAGTGTACACCTTCTTTAGAGTTTGGAGATTCGAAATGTAATATTTTGATGTATTCTGTATAAGGCTGTCTATACACTATATATGTGTGTGCGCGCGTATGTGCGTTTGTGTTTAGTAAGGCAAATGAAAAAAAATAATTATGAAAGTCTTTAATGTGCGAATGATTTATAAAACTCTTTTTTATCGAACATTTTGCGTTTCGTTCGAAATTCTGAATTTGTAAAATATATGCCGAAAATTATACTGATAAAATCGTTCTAACTTTTAATTAAGTAAATGTTAGATCTCTTTACCAGAACAACTTTCAAAATTTTATATGATTAAATGGCAAACAGGCGTCTTGGAGTTTTATGTTTTGCAGGATTAAAAATAATAATAACTTTTATAAGTAGAAATATCCCGATATAATTGGAATATTGATACTTGAGTTTTAATTAAATTTATATAAATCAACTAGAAGAACCATCTGTCTTTCCTCTTATGGCTTTAACATGGAGATTTCCTTCTTTAATAGATAAAACAAAATGCAATAATACGTCGATAATAGTAATGGATTTTGTGCATTAGCACCCATAAGTGATAAAAAGTAAATCAGAAATACTGACGTTATTTCAATGCAATATTTGTTATCTACACCAACTTTTTAACTGAAAATAGTTTTCTATTGCATATGTACCAGGAAAATATACAATGTCCCCTGCAAAACTGAAAAAAAAAAAAATGATGAAAATAATACCAAACAAATGGTGTAGTATTTGTTTATAATCTATTTTGTATAATATTACTTTTAAATCAAACACTATTTTTCACTCACAAAAATTTAATTTGCATGTTTTGTTAGAAAAGAAAATAACTGTCTTTTAAAAAACGGTTTGTTTGTGAAATTTTTAATTTGCGGTGTTTAAAAATTTATTTTATATATATATATATATATATAATAGCCTCATTAAAGTCATAATTTTAATTTTTTACACTAGGTGGTAATTAACGTTGGATATTGGCAATGTTGTAAAATTGTTATTATACAATTAAAAAAGTTTTTAGGTATTATAAATAATGTAATTATTTTTTATTTATATTATATTAGTTATATTTATCACAATATTTCAACATGAATTAACTGACTCCATAGCTTTTAATTTATGTGTTAACTTAACTGTTTTATTCTGCTTGATCTTATCATGCTTTTTGGATTCCATGTGCGGGAATATATTTTGGAAATCTACTGGGAATTAATACGGTATGTTTTGTGGGATTTCTATTGGTATAAATTAGATATTTAATAGGTTGTAGTTTTTTTTTTCCATTTCATGCCATTTGATAATGTTCTGTATTCATCTTGAAACTATTATTTTGATTATACTGGTTGTTTGAGTACAGGGAAATTTTTTTTTTTCAGCATATAGCTTTTTTTCCCACAGAAAACAACCGATTTGCTTATATCATTGAATTCTGTACTCTTGAAAACGTAATTCAATATAAAAGTTTTTGAATTTTTTCGGAATCCATATTCTTTTTTTTTTCTTCCATGTTAATTCATGTAATTAAGTATACGGTACTTTATTTTACACATGCAATTCTATATTGTTGGTTTATGGCGCATTCACAATATTGCAGTTTATGATGATGGTCGGTGATGTTTAATTAATAGTTATATATATATATGTATGTATATATATATAATATTGTTTATTTAATATTTCCAAGTTCTAAAATAAGAACATAATTAAAGCTATTGAAGTGTGTTAGATTATTGTATGCAGAATATCCATTAGAAATTTATTTCCCATAATGTAAGTAAGTGTTTATGGAATTTGAAGGTGAAATTTAATGACTTGTTGTACGATTTCGTTATGTTGAATTAAAACAATATTTCTTATGTGATATATTGCAAAACTTTAATTGGAGAATCCTTAAACAACATTTGAAGAAAAATCTATCAAAACTACGAGGTCAATTTCTATATGATTTTTAGAACGCTGATAATTTTTTTAACTTATCCTCACAATTTCTCAAATTCTAGTGAAGATAATTATCATTTTGACTTAAAATTTTCAATCATTATTGTAATATTAGTAGTTTAGTTTGTTAATTAAGATACAATGAATGAAGCGATAAATATTAAATAATACATGCAAATTGTATTTGAAAAAAAAATAAATGCAAATGTTCATATTTAAAAAAAAAATAATAAAATATTACAAAATATTTTGTTCTTTATTTTTTAAATTTAAATAAAATAATTCAGATATGCTAGAAGTATTATACACATCATATACTGGGCAAGTCAAAATAAATGCCTTAATTTGAAATGTTTACTACGCCAAATCCAATCTATGTATTTATTGAACATATACTCTCTTGTAGAGGTATTAAATTACGTTTTGAATGTACTACTCAGAAACGTTCAATATATACTCCTTTTGTTATACGGCAGATATAAAGACTTATCCACCACAATTCCTAGATCGCAAACCCACACTGTAAAAAAAAAATTTGTAAAGTTACTAAAATTTTTCTAGGAAACTGGGATTCCAGGAACTTTTTATGTAACGGCAACAAGAAAAATTCCTGTAACAGATGCTATTACAGAAATTTTTGCTGTTGCCGTTACATAAATAGTTCCTGGAATCCCAGTTTCCGAGAAATATGTTAGTAACTTTACAGATTTTTTTTACAGTGCATGAGGTTGTTTTGTTGGGATTCGTAAAGATCTAGTATATCCTCTTCGTTACCTGTGTCCACATAAGTGGACCTCTATTATTTTCCCGATAAAAAACTAAACCGTTTGACTTTTTTACATATTGACTTCCTTTCTTAATAGCTAAAGGTTTTTTGCTTTAAAAGCAAATCAATAAATGGCAAAATCTATGCTGATTTCCTCATAAAATAGATGTTATTTTCATCTGAGGTTGCAAAACGCCTTTAAGAGGGTGTAGTCAAGAAATTAAGAAATTTTCATACTTATTTAACTTAAATCCTTTACAATAAAGTGTTTTGAGGATTTGTATATGAATCATTTGATTAAAGGCCTTAAATTTGTGACTGCGCAAATTTGGGTTAGTGATAATTAAATTGATATTTTAACGGAATTTGTAATTTTAGATCCCTATTTGTAAACCTAAATTACTAGTCCCCTAAAGTATCAATTTCCTAAAAGTTCTTTTTTCTGCGATCTACGATGTCATTTTGTCTGTTTAAAACCAATGAATAAGAATTTGTAGTATTATTTTAGCTTTGGGAACGAAGAACTTACGTGCCTCCAGGTCCAACGATTATGATTGATTTGAAAGTCAATACCACAGCTGCTATCGCCAGCATCGTTACAGATATGCTGCACAAGGTCTGGCAAGAATTACATTACAGACTTAATGTATGCCGTATTTGTGGAGAGTACATTCAAAACTTGGTTATATTACCTCTGCATGTAAGCATATTTTGAATAAATACATTGATTACATTTAGCGTAGTAAACCTTTGAAATTGTGGCATTCACTTTGGCTTTCCCTGTGTTTGTGTGTAAGGGTATATATAAATACAATCACAATATAATTCACTCCGGAGGAGTAAATAATCACTCTATCGCAGAGTCAAAATAAGTCCAACCTCTTTAGAATGACTATTCACTCTGAGCAAAAGTGAAATTTTTGACTCTCTGAAACAGTGAATAGTCACTCCTGGTAAGTGAATATTCACTCTAAACAGGGGTGGATAATCAATTTTTCGGAGGGGTGACTATTTACTCTTGCTAAAGAAGTGCGGTTTTTCACTTCTGGTAGGAGTGAATAGTCACTCTTTCATAGGAATGAATGTTCATATTTTATGTAGTCGATTCTTTTTATTATTTTGCTTTTATGATCATTTTAAAATAATCACATCTTTCATAGGATGCAATGAAAAGAGATACAAGCGTGGTAAAGATTGGAATAAAATACTTTATTAGCAATATTTATTTAATTCACAGGTTGTAACACTAATTGAACTTTTACGGAAAAATTCAGTTAAAGTTATATACGAATTTAAATTAGATTACTGATAGAAATAAACTAAAATATTTTATTCCAAGCTTATCCTTTGTGTTTGCTTTTATTGTATGCTCTATAAAGATATTACTTTTAAAGTTTTATTAATAACTTTTTAATAGGTGGATGTTATATGATTAACAATGTTTGATTTGATTTTAATTTTTGTTTTAAATATAAAATCCTACTTTTTCCTTAAATTATTGCTGTTTTTGCAAAGTCCTATTGTTCTAAAATATTTTTAATGATTCCATTTAAAAAACAATGCTTATAAACTCACATCTTTTTAAAATAAGTTCTAAGCATGATTTAAATATTAAGAATGTATATATATATTTTATCCGCTGTCACTTGCTTTTGTTTTATTTAATATGAACATTGTGTCTAAATTTTAAGTTCTCTGGAATATGTATATATTTTTCTTTTAAACATATCCCTTAACTTGATCATGATTTCTAATTTTCGTCCGTTATTGCTAAAAAATGGAAGCCATATTTAATTTAATTTTTTTCTTTGCATAGATATTGTATTTTGTGAATATGAGCAGAACAGATTTTATATGTTTTATAGGAAAATATTTACCTCGGAAATAGAAACAAGTTCGAAATTGCTCGTCAAACGTGGCAAATGAGGTACGTTCGAACTATAACTAATTTTATAAATATTTTTTGCACCGCATATTATACTGAATGTATATTTTAGTGAACTTTATAAGTGAATATCAATTTCATTCTGTTCAAAAGGTAACATCATTAAAATGCACTTGAAATATTTTTCCCATTGACCTTAATGTAGCGGAAAGCTTTTGACTGTCCCTGTAATTAAACTGTACATCCTATTTTCATAATACTTTAAACGACTCGACAAAATTTTACAACAATTATATAGGGTAGATGTGCCATTGATGGACACACTTAAGGAGTTTCTTGATTCTTTTTTATTATTAATAGTTATAATTATTATATTCCAGTATTTGCAATATTATATTAATCTATCAACAGTATTTAACCATTCTTATAGTCCCATTTCCCAATATGAATCGAAATTTAATTTTAAATAACAGAAATATATCAAAACACCCAAAAGACCAGTAATGGACACCCTCTTTTCCAGTAATGGACACCCCATAAAAAGTAATAAATATAACTGTTTTTATGACTGTATTTAGAACCAGAATTTAATAAATACATACTACTGAAACAAAATAATTATTTTCAAATAAATTTGGCAATAAGGATACCAGTAATTAACAAAATATTTTTGATAATCATTTACTTTTTGCATCAATTATTGTTATTATCAGAAGATCAATGTTTTAATTATTTTAGATGGATAGTTTGAAATACTAAATATCAGGCAATTACAGCTATCAAATTATTGAAACAGTGGGAGATTTAAAAAGGTAATAATAATTAAAAAACCTTTTGGAATGTTTGTGTTTAGTTTTGTCTCGCTATTTTTAACAATTAATCTTCCAGAGACTACTTGATATATCATTCATAATAATTAATATTACAAATATGAAAGAAATGATATTGTGAGTTGAATATTTTAAATACTAAGTAAAATAATTTCAAAATAAAACTGTAGAACTGATGTTTGAGGCCACTGATCTGCAGATTTACTAGTTTCATGAATATTGCCTATAAATTAATGAATATTATTATTATTATTTTTCGTCAGAGGTGAATAAGGAAACATTTAAGACAGAAAATGGATTTTTAATAGCTTCTGTAACTTAATTGTTTTTATTTAAACGGAGAGGTATTAAGCCCTATGATCCCCTCTTTGACTGTGCTCTTAAACAATATTTTCTGCTTCCTAGCTGGTTTGATTGCCAGATTTTAAAACAGCAAGGTATATACACATAAAAAAATAATAAAATATTGAAATTTTATTAATACATAAAATAAATTAAAAGCAGCTATTTATAAAAATTTTGGTGGAAAATGACCTATTAACCATTCCAGTAATGGACACCCCCTCTTAAAACCTTAAAAATAAAGGAAATTTCGTAAATGACCGTTAGTATATAAAAGTCTAAGTTTTCTATTCAAACAACTCAAACAAAAGCATTCAAATTTTTCAAAAAAATAAATAACATATAAACTAATTAAACGAAGCCAGTTCTTATCCTCTTCATTAAGATTTCCACAGAAAAACAGCAAAACTTTAAAACATTATTTTCTGCTTCCTAATTGGTTTGATTAAAAGTGTCAACAATAACCCAGTTTTATAAAACATGCAAGGGGAAATTATAACAAAATTAATTAAATTTAAATATTTATTAGTTATTTTTTATGAACCAAAAACATCAAGGTGTATCTATTACTGGAAGTGTGTCAATTACTGGCAAATCTACCCTATTTAAAATTTCAGACCATTCGGAAGGCTGTAACATCATTAAAATGTACTTGAAATATTTTTTCCCATTGTAATGTAACGGAAATCTTTTGACTGTCCCTGTAAATAAACTACACATCCGATTTTCATAAATGAATTTTTGAAATGAATTTTTGAAATTTGAAATGAATTAGAATAATGAACAGAATTATGCAACAAATATATATTTTAAATTTCAAACGATTTGGTTGGGTAGTTTTTGCGCTGTTATATGCGGGCAGACGGACAGACAGACGGACTGAACGACGACTATAGGTGCTACGTATTTATATAACTACGAACGCATCTAAAAATCAACTTTAATTTTTTTATATCATTAAATACTTTAAACTTTTGTATTTCCAACAACGTGTCTTACATGTTCATATATAAAAAAAAATAAGTGTTGAAATTATATATTCATTCTTTCTAAAATTACTTCACAGCTTAATGGCCATTAAAATTTTTTATTGGCCTTTTTCTCAAAACTTGGATTTTTCCTGTTTATGTTCTTTTTTTAGGTGTGTTCGTAATTATATAAATACGTAGCACCTATAGCATAGATGCCAACATCTCTTAATTATTCCGGAGTCCGATCCAAAATTTGCATGATCAAACCAGAAAAAAATATATAAGAAAATGTGTGTTCTTTCTATGAGGTGTATTTTCTGTTTCGTTTTGAAATTTTTGGTTAAATAAAATTTCCGGTTGAAAACATGTTCATCTTGGATCAGACTCCGGAATAATTAAGAGATGTTGGCATCTATGCCTATAGTCGTCGTTTAGTCCGTCTGTCCCATTGTTGGTTTTAGGGGGTGGCCCGGGGGGACATTCCCCCCCTGGAGCAATGAGATGTCCCCCGGGAAGATTTGAGATTTTGTGTTTTCAATGGTCAAAAAGTGCAATCCCCCCCGGAACTCTATAATCCCCCCCGGAGCCACAGAAATCCCTCCCGGAGAAAAGTGTTTGAATTCATCACTGCGTCCGGATATAACAGAGCAAAGACTACCCAATCGAAAGGTCTGAAATTTTAAATATATAATTGTTGCAAACTTTTGTAGAGTCATTTTAAATTTTATGAAAATCGGATGAATAGTTTAATTATATGGACATTCAAATTTTTTTCCGTTACATTACGGCCAATGGGAAAAATTATTGCAAGTGCATTTTAATAACGTTACAGCATTCCGAATGATCTGAAATTTTAAATATATAATTTTTGCACAATTTTGTAGACGCATTCCAAATTTCATGAAAATCGAATGCATAGTTTAATTACAGGGACAGTCAAAAGTTTTCCGTTTCATGACGGCCAAGGGGGAAAAAATATTTCAAGTGCAATTTAATGAAGTTACAGCCTTTCATAACAGAATGAAATGGATATGCACTTATGTATTGCACTAAAATATACATTCAGTACAATATGCGGTGCAAAAAATATTTCTAAATCTAGTTACAGTACGAAAGCACCACATTTGCCACGTTTGACGAGCAATTTCCAACTTGTTTCAATATCTATTAAACTTAAGAACTCAGATTTTTTTTATATATATATTATGCTATACAGTATACTTTAGCATAGGGATTTAACGATTTGTTGAGAATTATTTATTTTAGGCAGGGAAATCTTATCAAAAATGCTAATTTAAAAATGACTTTCAATAAATAATTAATAATTAGTTTTTAATTTCACTTACAACGAAAATGGTCTGTTAAAATACGTACTGCATGTTATTCGAACTACTCTAAAAAACCTAGACCTCCATCTTTCACCATTCCTGAGAAAAATGTACATAAAGTTGGTGAATTTTGAGCTTATTCGATAAGCGATTATTATCAGACTTTTCAAACTATGTTTTTGAGACATTTACAAAAGTTGCTCTATAAATTTAGCTAACGCATTATTTACATTAAAATTTTGATTGCATTCGCGCATACGAAGGGAATCATTTTTTAGTAAACCTGATCATTTTTCGTCGAATTTTTATTATTTTTATATTCTGATTGCAGGGTTTTATGTACGATATTGTTTGTCATATTTTCTGAAAAGAACATTTTTTTTTTTTTTATATTAAGAAGTCTTGACAGAAAGTTGCAGAATTTGGAACTGTTTTTATTAAAACCTTAATTTCTCTACGAGTATACATGCTATCCTCATAAAAATAAACACAGTATATTACAATAAGCCACTTATTAAAAATCTCGAGTTTAAACGCTTTTGCTCCATTAGTTTTTACAGGGTTATCCGAAATATATTCGTATTTTTCAATTTGTTGACGGTCCCCTATGGGGTTTCGGGAATAAAAATTCGCGGAAATATATGACCTATACTATATTGTTTACACACCTGCAGTTTCAGGTTAATTCTTCATGTATTTGTCTAGATATTTAACGATACATCTAAAATCGTAAGTGACCGGTCACCTTTGACCATATAGAGTATATATATATATATATATATATGTGTATGTATATGTATATACTAGGGGGCTCTGCCCCCTGTAAGCTACGCTCGGCAACCCCCGTTCAGCCACCGCAGAATCTAAAATCACGCTTATTTGATCGGTTTTTAAAAGATTAGAGAAGATTGAATTGTAATGAAAAAAAACTATAGCGATTTCCCTGTAAACGGGTTTCCATTCAATTCCCATTGATTGCGAAAATTTAAGGCCGAATCAGTTGCTGTTAAGACATCCAATTGTTGTTTTCGTGTATGATTAAAGAAGTTCAGTTAAACATTCAATAAGCTAACATAAAATGAATTAAGTAAACTGAGTCTTTGCCGACCGCTATTTTTTAACAGCGTTGAAAAACGATTGATATAATACAATTTACTACAATTACTGCAATTTACTGCTTTAACCCCTTCAAGGGGGGGGGGGGTTCATTTTTGGACTACTTAATTTCAATTCTTAAATGCCACATTGGCAATATTGGAATGAATTTTTTTCTTTTATTATGTAAGTGAAAAAAAAGCATTTTTGTATTTCGAAATTTGTTTGTAATTTCCGGTGCCATTCACTGATTTCAACATTTTATGAATAGAAGTACCTTTCCTCTGAAAGGGTTAAACACATATTAATGTATTTATTATTTTAAAGTTTCCGTTCTCTTTTAATATTCACATGTAAATACAATTTTCAAGACATAATTTTCAATATTTTCCTACTTTTAACACATACTCATTTAATAGTAATTTTACAGTTTTTTTTTCTGTTTTTTATAGCCATGTGTAAATAAATTTGTAATCGTTAGGAAATACTATTCTTTGCGCTGTTTTTAGAATTGAAAACAATTTCTATAATAATAGCCCAAGTCATGTGACTATCATCAACAGTTCCTTCGCTTTTCATAAGAAAGGTTTCCATTTTGATTAAAGAATTAAAGTTATTTTTTCGAATAAAACAACATAAAAGTTGCCATGATCTCAAATAATTCTTGGTACTTTTATGTTAGCCGGGTTCAAATCTCGCCAATAGCTTTTTTTGGTACTTTTCCGTTATACGGACACCGTGCCAAAATGTATGCTAATGCACCAATTATTTCAACCCTGATCATGAAAAGGATTTTTGCTATTACTTAGTTATCCCGTCGACCAAAAATCTATTGCCAAACTATAAGATTAAATGCCAATAATCGTTGATCGTAAATGTCACATTCACTTAACTTTAAGCAAGTTACACGTGTTTACGTCATCAAGTGATTTTTATTTCGACGATTTATTTGTATTTTTATTAATGTTATACTTATTTATTTGTTCTTTTGTTATTTAAAAGGAAAATTATGTCATTTTTTTTTTTTTTTTTAATTTGGCGAGTGGTTTGGCGAAATTGGTAGACGGGATAACTAAGTAGTACCGGATTTTTATTGTAAACCATGCGAAACATTGTGATTTGCTATTATTTGCTACACTTTATTGTATAACAGTTATTTGTTCACTTATTTTAAGTATATATTTGTGATATAGTAAAATAGTTCATAAAAGTTTGTAGTTTCCAAATGTTATATTTTTAAAAGGCTCACTTTATTGTCGACAACGTTTTGTCTTTTCTTTTTCAAATGTTTCAATTCACGTGATTTTCATTTTGCGCCAACTATTGCGGTTGGCGACAATGGTGTCCGTATAACGGAAACGTAACATTTTTTTAACTCGTAAGTTAGCATTTATTTATTTTTCGAGTGGTAAATTAAAACGGTACTACTTGGTTATCCCATTGACCAAAAATTTATCACCAGATTATAGGATTAAATGCCAATAATGATTGATCATAAATGTCATATTCACTTGACTGTAAGAAATTTGCATGTGTTTCCGCCATCAAGTGATTTTTATTTCGACGCTTTATTTGTATTTGTATTTTTATACTAATTTCTTTGTTCTTTCGTTATTTAAAATAAAATTTACTTCAACTTGTATAATTTGGCGAGTGGTTTGGCGATTTATATAATTAGGCGATATTGGTCATTTGCTATGAATCTGAAATTAAATGTCAGGCTTTCTTGCATTACTTAATATTTAATATAGATGTCATATAAGCACCGGGTTTGGCGTGATATATTTTACGACAATTTGGCAAAAACCTCGCTTTCGAATACCAGTTACATTATTTATTTTAAATTATTTTCTATTATTTTTAAAATGAAATAACAATAAATAAAAAAAAAATAATTAATAACTATAGAACAAAGAAATCTGTAACTTTTTTTAAAAATAAAAATAAAATAAATGTCAATAAACATTTATTAATGAATAAGCAACAATAGCCGGGTTATCATGTCAGGCAAAATAACGCCACTTTGGCACCAATTAGGAACCCCGGTACATACATTACATCTTAGAATAATATTTTTCGTTTTGTTTCACTCAAAAGAAAAAAAAAGAAAGAAAGAAGTGAAAGCCATTAATTTTAAATGTTTCAGTTTTAAACAAATGTTTTGTATTAAACAAAATGAAACGAAAGACAAAAAAAAAGGCATTTTTCTAAGGAGATTTAAGGGACTCCAAACTGGATTGAAGGGAGGCCAAACTGGTCGCGAAATTAATTTAAAAGTATAACCTTTTCTGAAATATGAAAAGAAATATCTGTTATGATTGAAATTTGTGTTGCCATCATTAGAAAAAAGTATTTAAAATTAGAATAAACAATAATATTTCGAAAACTAATTCGAATTTAAAAATTCTATTACCTGTTTTGAGATATGTGGATTAATACGGATTTTTGATGTTAATTTCATCGCAAAGTGTTCCGTATTTCAGGAGAATTAATATCAGTTTTGTACTAAATCAGCCCTTGATTTCAAAGATTACGTGACGGAAAAACCCGGTTAGGATGCTTAAAGGGCTAACTTATGACTGAACACAAGTGTTCATACTCTGGAAGGAATACATTTGACTCCTATTCCTAGTGAATGAACTGTTTGGGTTTTATGTTTTTGTGGCTTCTTTTATAGCCTATATTTTGAATTACGTGACTTTTCAACACTGGAAACGAATGGAAAGTTAACAGATATAAAAAACGTAACAAAATAACATTTAGATTCACAATTTGAAGATAATAATTTTTCATGTGTTTCAAATGTTAATTTTTCTATGTTTTTAGATGACTGATAGAAATATTCTCACCATATGCCTCAAAAAAGAAAATATGGAAGGATCAATTACTCTACAGAGACCTAGAAAATGCTGTACAAACTATGAGGTCAGGTCACCTCAGTTTGAAGAAGGCATCTCTTCGTTTTAATATTCCAAAAGCGATGTTGTCTATGAAACTGCGAGGGAAAACAATTGAAAATAAGCGTATGGAACACAGCCTGTGTTGTCTTTTGAAGAAGAAAACTCCTTCAAGATTGGTCAGTTGGAAAAGGGAAAACTGGATTTGCAATGCATGAGGCTGAAGTAAACGGTGTTGTTTACAATGTCGTAAAAAAATATAGGATGAAAAATCCATTTATAGACAAACATCCAAGGGAGAAATGGGTGACTCTTTTCCTAAAATAACATACAAATTTGGAAATATGAAGTAAGCACCATAACAATATGTGGAAAACAGGTTCACATGTCGTGGAATTGGAAGTGTCCTGCAGTAAAAGGTAAGATTTGGTATTTTAAGTATCATATGAAAGGCATAATACAAACACCTGAACTTAATTCTGATGCATCCTCTTGTTCATCTGGAATTTAACACAAGATTACTGAAATAGTAAAGTACAGGGCCAAAGATTTCAGGAAGTCGAATCGTTTTATTTTTTTCCTTTAAAATAAATCTGTAATTTATTATTAATTTCAAGACTTAAAAGCGACAATTTTTTAAGCTAATTAATTATTGTTCGGGGATTAAAAAACCCGTAATTCAGTAAAAACATGTTGCAAGTTATTTGTACAGATTGTATAATAAATAAAGAAGTATGGAATTTAAGTATTTTCAAATTGCTGCCTGTTCATTTACTGGAAAATTTTGAGTTCATTCACTAGTAAGAACTATTCATTTACTTGATTTTCATATCGATTCTTATTAAGACACTCGTAGCATTTAAGGCAAATAAAATATAAGATTTTTTTTTGTTATCTTTTAATCATTTGTAAACCAACAAATGTATTTACACAGTCAAACACTAATAGGCATTGTTTCCACCAATAGGTAGTTTTCATTTACTGGTCGGACTACCATAGTTTCTTTTTTCTTTTACTTTAAAATAACAATTCAAAAATTATTCAAAAATTATGATAAAAAAAATTACAATAATAAAGCAATTTTATAATAAACTAGTCGATACGATTAGACACTAATTGGACGGGGAATCAGTTTGAAATAGTGCAAATTTCGGCTAACGGGCGTAATTTAGAAACGAATTATATTTGTCAGCAGAGATAATACCGTATTTCCATTTGTCTATAGAAATAACCTGACAAAGTACTTTTTTTCTAATAAATCTGAATTCTACTAAAATAAATATTATATATTTAAATTCTTTTGTAATATATATGTGTGTGTTACATTCAGTAAACACTTCATTGGAAAAATATACCTCTTTCCTATAGTATAAACTAAAAAAAATAGTAAGTAAAAGTAGAATTTTTTTTTTTTTTTTTTTTTAACTACAGAAATGTACTCGATGACACTGAATATGTAGAACGGTTTAAAGTCTTAGAAGTACTATATTAAATGGGAATGCTATTTCTTTACATTAAAATTTCATTTTTTAATTGACATTTAATTACTTCCTGCTAATATTATAAATTAAAATTTATAAATAAACATTCCTTCTTAGTTAGATTACGATTTATGCTTGTTTTTTAAAATGTTTTTTTTACTAAATATAAGTGAATGTTGGAATGATTTGTTATTTAATTATTGAGCATGATTAATCAGTCACAAAACTCCCTAAAAAAATAATGTAAATTTCTTGTTTTAGTTTTTTTACTTGGATTTCTAGTAAGAAGAATACGGCACAGATTAACATGTATCTAAATTGTAGATTATTTTTTATTTTTTCTAACTGTTTTTGCAAGCGGTTTTAAGAAACTACAGCGGATTCCTTCATACTTGTTCATATGTTCAGCATTTTTATACTTTCATTTGCGATATTATGTATTAAGTTTCAACATATACCCTTACTGCAAAATTATTTACTTTATAGTTAGATGATTTGTATTATATATTTTGAAAAATATTTATTATTTATTTATTTTTTTGTAAACTTTAAATAGAAAATCCTTATAGACGGATGTTTGACATTCCATTTGCTAATATAAAACTTAAAATAGAACACTTCTGTATTTATCTTACAAAAATAAAATGCATATAAATACAATTTATTGAAATAATCGTACATTTCTGTGTGAAAAAAAAAAAAAAATCCAACATTCGGAAATTAAGCTAAGTAAACTTCGAATCAATCTTTGAAGCTTTCTCGTGCAGTTACAGTTCAGAAGATATGTCATAACGCGACGTAAGTATACAGGATGTTCACAAACTTGTTGGGCAATTCCGTAAGTTAAGAACTTCCAAAATATTAAATGAAATTAACTAGTTGAAAGTCAGACTAGTAGTAATATTACCGAAGTTTATTCATAGATGGCGTTTGGTGTCATAACTGACCCTATCGCTTGGCGAGCGTAGATTTTATACAATGGCCTCTGCAGTCACAAGATCTTTCACTGCTTGATTTCGGTGTATGGGGTTTTGTAAAGGATCAAATGTACAAGACGCTACTTCCTGCATCCATTCCTGAACTAAAATCAAGAATCTGCACTACAATTAATTTTATCGACGAAAACATGCTGACAATTCCGTAGCAAAAAATGATTCACCGATGGGACATTTGCAGAGTCGCGAAAGAAAATTACATCGAAAATTGGTGATAATGCTAAACTTGAACTTCTTTTCTATCTTACATCAATATGTACAGTCGTGAAAAAAATGTAAACACCCCTACTAACTCCTCAATAAATTATCGTAGACGAAAGTTACTGGTACAATTGGAAATAAAGTCTAATTTTAAATAATGTATATAAAATTTGCTTAGGGGGTCATCTACATATTAAAACGAATCCAAATTTCATTTATTCCAATAGCAATACCCAATTTTAACGAGATATTTCAAATCTTCGGTTCAAACTATGCCTAGACACCGAATTTCAAGTCATTTCAGTGGTAAGTTTTTAAATTATAAACATTCAAAATTTAATGTTTCTAACGTTAAAATATATTTTCATATTTTTATTTATATCTCGTGAAATTATGCTTCTAATGTGCTAATTTTTTGTGTGGCAATAATACTAATATACCCAAACATCAATACGCTGAATTTGCAATTTTTATAATTTTATGATATGAATTATGAAATTAGTATTCGAAAAAATTATGATCTGCAACCAAGGCCTGCTTTATGGAAATCCAAAATTTCACGTTTTTCTTGCAAGTAGTTTTCAAATTATGCTTAAAAAATTGCAAAATGATGGTTTAAGGGGCCGTCTATGATAGAAGTGAGTAGATATTTTGAAATTTCTTCTTCTCTCCTGAAATATAATATGCTTCATTGATTGGTTGAGGGGCGCTTAAGGTGTCTTCATCAAGATGGTGGCTCTGTCGGTTAACAATCCAGTACCGAACTTCAATTTGGATACAGCCCATAAAATACACTTGTTTTAAAATAATTAATTTCTCTGTAACTTATGGTATGAATTGCATAAAAAATTATTTTTAGGCTTTTTGAATGGTGTAGAGTTCATTTATTCTGTCAGAATTGTGTACTGCTATTGAAAAAAAAACAAAGTTATGGTTTGTTTTAATATGTAGATGGCCTCCTAAGGAAATTATTTTATGCATCATTTAAAAGTAGTCTTTACTTCCAATCATTCGGTACCAGTAACTTTCTTCTACGATAATTTGTTGAGGAGTTAGTAGGGGGTGTTTACTTTTATTCTTCCACGGCTGTACTTTAATTTTTTTCCTGTCAATCCCATTCAATAAACCATTCTTTTAGCCCAGCTAATTTGAAGACACCCTGCATAGAAATGTCATTTGAAATTTATTTATTAGTATAATTTAAGTTCTAAAATAATCGTTAATTAAATAAATTTCCGGTTATCTATTTAAAACTGGAGTATATGCAGCTTATGTAACTTTAATTTGTATGGTTTCGCATTGCTCGCTTATTTAAAACTTTCAAATAATCATCAAAGTAATTAAATGAATTTCACAAGGTTTATATGTATTCTAATACACTTTTACATTTCTAATTGAAAACTTTTATACGTTGTTACAAACATTCGTCGAATAACATAAAAATTATACTACACAAAATATTATGTTAAAAAAATTAGATATAAATAACATTGAATTGTCCAGAAGTAAAAACAAACAACAGCAATATTTATTATAATATAGCAATGCTTGTCACTGTAATGACAGTGATACTTCTGATTATCTAGTTTGCTTTTAAGGTATAGACAAAACCGCATGATGGCAGATCAGAAGGCAATTCCATTTGGTTAAGCGGAAATTAATTAAGTATATGACACTTTCCTTTCAGAAAAGTTTCTCGTTACTCTGTTAAAGATGAAAGCTTTCATTGAAAATAATTGCTTTTAATAAAGTTGATTACATTATTTTCTGTAATGGCAAAAAGAAAATTAACCAATTTCAATACTCGTATTTAAAGATAATGTATTCTCTAAATATGTATATATGAAACATTTTCATGCCTAGTTGTAATTATCTAATATTTACATTTTTTATATATCGAATCCACCACTAATTATTTATTATTTCACTTATAAAATATAACTAACAAATTATACTCGAGCTCGTGTACTACGAACATGGGTAAAATAAGGAATCAGCAAGGAAGAATAATATCCACCATAAGGATGATTAATTATGGTTTATTAATTAACCTATATTAAGATTTTCGAGCTTTTTACGGGTTACAAAAACTGCATCACGGCTGATACGAACAAAACATCTATCTGTTCATTACAGTGTGAGCTTTTGCGAAGTGTCGGTTAAAATTAGATAAGAAATCCTTTTTTATCGTACACTGTTCCCTCCTAGTGACAGTATTTCTGCATCACAACTATTAAAAAACAACATTACAAAATCTGTGTGTTACTACTGATACAAAGTGTGAGAATTAGGATAGAATTAGGGAAAAAATACCTTTTTTATCGAGCACTCTTCTCTTTAAGTTCAATATTTCTACATCACAACTGTCTGTCAAAATGTAGAAATTTATCAGTTTTAGCAGACAGATTTTAATCTTTCACGGTTACATCCTTCCCACCTAAAAACTAGAAATATCCTGATGTCTTGAAAGAAAGAAAACAGCGAGAAGGACGTTGAAAATACAACCCTCCCCCCCGCCTTTTTTTTTCAGAGTTTTACACCTGAGCCATGGAATTGAAGCAGCACAGAAAATATGTTTTTCTTTTTTTATGTCTGGGCATAGTAATCAGTTTTTTCATACCTATTAATACATTGTTAAGATGTAAAGTATATGCGAAATCTTTGTCTCGGAAATTCCAGCTACTACTTCAAAGTTAGCCAAGTTTTTCAGAGAAAAGGAAAGTGATCAGTTTTAATACTGTAGAAGTACATTATTCAAGTCTTCTGGAATTAATAGTTCTTCAGAGGATTTCACTTAAGTACAATGATTTTGTCTAAAAAATTATATATCTAAATCTAAAGAATTAGTGAATATTTTATGTTAATTTTAGCACTGACATAATTAAAGCATTTAATAGAACTGATTAGTTTAATTTTAGGCTAATTCAGCCAGTAGCTGCCAAATAAGGTCAGTACTACGGGATTTTTTATTCTATTTCCTTCCTTTTAGGTTTTAGAAGTAAACTAACACAAATGCTACAACCCTTAATGAATGTCATATAATAGGCGAAAATGAAATTTGCTGAAATTAAATAGGAAAAAATTATAAACGAATCTTTAATTGCCATTTCCCCAGTAGTTGATCAATCAAAGAAATCAGTTGAAAATTCAAAGAATAATCCATATAGAACTATTGTTTGAAATAAGCAAGATAGAAGTGGATTAATTAAATTTACTGTGATTGTTCCTTACTGATTAAAAACTAAATTTTTCACAACTGAATATAAATGGGAATTTCGTATACGGTGCAAAATCTTTATTTACAATTCTGATCCAGTTTCATTTTACTCTATTTTTGCATATCTACATTAAAATGCATATTGAGATGTGTACATTGGAAATCAATACCTATTTTCTCAGGCTACAATTTAAATAGAGCCAGAATATTTTTGAGACGTCGGTCAATTCAATATTTGTTTTCAGAAAGCATTTGCCAACATCAGATTCGTTTAAAAAATAGTTTTTGAAATCTGTTCTTGAATGAACATCTGGAAATAGCTAGATGGATTTTAAAATTTTTAGTTTTATTCCAGAAATTTTGATTAAGATCTATTTTTTTTTCATTTATAGAATAATGAAAGTTTAAACATACAGTAGATTCACTTTTATTTTTTGAATGATTTAATGTATTAGATCTATTTTCATAAATACACATTTATAAGTTTTCTTATTCCAGTTTTCCTACATTTAAGTTAAATGTTTAAAATTAAATTTTCTCCATTTCATGTTTGTGCTTCAAAATTTATTTTAGATATTTTTTTATTAGTAAACTCTGCATTTTTTTAATACTAGTTCAGGAAATTTCGGTTGACTATATTTGCGTTATCACAATTGACACAATATAGATCTTTAAAAATCATTCAAAGTTTTGTTCTGCGTAGCTTTAAATGTTTTGATTACACGGCAAATCATCGGATAATATTGAAAATAATATTGTATTAAAGATAAATAGGTGTTTACACACCGTGTCCAACAGACTGAACAGCAGTTCAGTTAAATAAAACACACACACACTACAATATATAATAAAACACACTGCACGCCTGCATTCAACTTTTAACGGTATATATCAACAGACATACATACAATAAATACAATAATCCCAACCGAAGTGAAAAATTAGCCGGAACCTGGAATCGATCCCGGACCACAGTTTCAGCCTGGAATGCTGGGGTTCCAGGTTCGATTCTTGGCTCTAATTTTTCACTCCATTTGGGATTATTGTATTTATTGTAGGTATGTCTGTTTAATAGTTATATATACCGTTAGCAGTTCAATTGTTAACCTGCTGTATATAAGTAGGAAATGGGCATTTTGAATGTTGCCAAATTAGCGAACTGAAAATTAAATATATACTTTGAAAATCTCATTAAAAAACATTTAGATAATACCAAATATTATTATATAGTTTATAGAATAAGAAAGGTAGGCAAATTAAAACAAAACTGGTAATTGACTGCATCTAGTATAATAATATATTTTAATACGAGCAAATCTTGTGCCTATGTGCGTGTGTGCAAGCAAATTTTATGTGAAAAACGGTTCTCTAACAATTTAGACTAAATTTTTTATCCTATCGTTTTGGTGTGCTAGAAGATAATTGGTCTATGTCACATGTTCGAGAATATTAGATTAGTGATTTTGGGGTCACTACCAACAGTGGGAGATTTACCGAGTCTATCTAACCAAATTTACAAAATTATTTTTGGCGTCAATATAGTCGCATCGCTACGAAATTGTAAAAAGTTATTGGTATTTACTATGCCCTGTTCGGTATTGAAAATGAAGCGAGTAGCAGTCATAATTCCGTTACAGGGACATTCAAAAGAATTCCATTACATTACGATCTCTGGGGAAAAATCGTTCGGTGGTTTTTAATGATGTTTCATAGTTTCAAACATATTGAAATTTATATACTTATAAGTGCACTACGAGACACTTGCTGTACAATATGAAATGGATAGCATTTATAGATCATTTATAGGAATACTTTTTAAAAAATCCCGTTACATTACGGTCTAGTGAGAAAAATTGCTTATGGTGTATTTTGTTCATGTTACACTACTTCAAACATATGTATAGTGCTATATATATCTGAGGTGCTCTATAAGATGCTTACTATTGAAAATTATGTACATAGCTTTCATCTTTCATATACAGTGGCACACAAAATAAATCAGTTGCATTTCTCTCTGTGAACCATAATTGCTGGATTTACGGTTTTAGTTGTGGAATGCGTTTTTCAATTTAAATAAATTGCATACCATTTAGTGTAAAATTCTATGTATAAATTCTGTAAATAATATACAGGGCAGCACAAGTATCTGAAAAGTCTGAAGTATATTTCCGTTTATTGACAGAAATTGCTGAAAGGGGAATTTTCAACTGTGGTATGCTTTCCTAACTTTTCTAAATTTTAGCAAATTATGCATTACATGACAAATCTATAGTTCATATTCATGGATGTACAATATTTTCAGTTATTTTTTAGACTTCGGTTGAAATTGCGTTTTTAAACGTCGCATGCGTTTTACAAATTATTACTTAGACATCGTTTTCCACGTTATTAAACTATGAAAATTTAATATAGTAGTCTGAATGCGTTGAAAAATGTTTCATAATCTGCTTGAACCATGACTTTACGTTCTTGTTGATAATTTTAATGATACTTTCTTAGCGGTATGGAAGCTAAAGTGATTAAACTATTTTTGTATTATTATAATAACCAATTACAAGAAAACATATTTTTTCTAAAATTCTATTAGAATTTAAGATATGAGACAAACATTCGACAGCTTTAATGAAAAACACTCAAAATTTGTAGCCAATAATATATCTTACATCAATTTGTCTTAAGACATCTTCATACAAAGAGCAAACTTTGCCTTAATTTGGTTATAAATTTAATTATTTCACGCTTCTAATACGTCATGTGCACTTCATTGTAATTTTCAACTATAAACAAAACATTTTCAACCAAATTCACCTTTTTCGTTAAATTTTAAATCTTCTTACCGTTGCATAATGGCGCAAAAATTTATTTATATGACTAACATAAACTCTGCTGAGTTTCATAAAAAGAAAATATACTTGAACTGAAATTTCAAAAGCCTTTATTTAGACTTAATAAGCTAAAAACATTTATAAAAACTGGAGAAGCATATAAAGGCAGACAAAATAAATTGGAACAAAAGTCCTTCCGGCCAGTGCCGGGAGGAAGAGGTAGCTTTCATATTTCTTATTTTTAAAAAAGCTAGCTTATTTTATTCAAACACACGATGCTCAATTTAGTGGAAACCGATTATGGGGTATTTAATACTAATTTTTATCAATACTAAAACATTATGAATGAGAATTTTGCGAAATTAGTCAGTGTTATCCAAGCTACTTTTATTTAAAGTAACTTATATTTGGCCTGCTATACCTGAGCCATTTTTTAAGATAAAGACAAAACAAAAAATGCTCCAAAATCCTTATATCAAGATGAAATACTTAAGAAAGAAGCCTTTCTCAATTTGTATTTTTTTTTGCACATCACTTTAAATATATATTTTTTTAATTTAATGGCCGCCATTTTGAAACAAGATGGCAGATGAGGCTGGCCAGAGAACTTAGCCGAGACATTGCTGTATACTATCCACATGCCTTCTTACATACAAATAGGTTAATAAATACGTGTGTTATAGAGTGACAAATATCAGATCGTTTCAAAATGTTAGCCATGATAGAAATTCAAAGTGCTATAACTCAAACATTTTTTAAGATATAGGCAAAACAAAATCTGCTCCGGAATCTTTGTATGAAGATTAAACAGATAAGAAAAAAATATTTTTCCATTCTCAGTTTTTTGGTACCACATTTCAAATTTTAAATAATAATAAAAAAAAAATAGCCGCCATTTTGAAACAAAATGGCAGATGAAGCTGGCCAACGAACTCGGTAGAGACATTGATATGTACTATGTACACACCAAGTTACATCAAAATCGGTTCATAAACACGCCTGTTATCGTATGACAAAAATCAGGTCGTTTCAAAATGTCAGCCACAATAGAAATTCAAAACGCTATAACTCAACCATTTTTTTAGATATAGACGAAAAAAAAAACCGTTCCGAAATCTTTGTATTAAGGTCAAACACATAACAAAAAAAATCTTTTTCATTTTCGAATTTTTTGATGCCTTATTTTAAATTTTAAATTTTAAATTTTTTTTAAATGGCCGCCATTTTGAAACAAGATGGCGGATGAAGCTGGCCAACGAACTCGGTCGAGACATTGGTATTTACTATGTACACACTAAGGTACATACACATCGGTTCATAAATACGCCTGTTATCTCGTGAAAAATATCAGGACGTTTCAAAATGTCAGCTACTTTAGAAATTCAAAGTACTATAACTCAGCCATTTTTTAAGATATAGACGAAACAAAAACTGCTCCGGAAGCTTTGTACCAAAATCAAACACATAAGAAAAAAATATTTTTCTATTCTCAATTTTTTGGTACCGCATTTCAAATTTTAAATAAAATAAAATTTAAATGGCCGCCATTTTGAAACATAATGCGGATGAAGCTGGCCAACGAACTCGGTCGAGACATACTCCAAGTTACATCCAAATCGGTCCATAAATACGAGAGTTACAGTGTGACAAAGATCAGATATGTATATATATATATATATATATATATATATATCAACTTTTGAACGGAGGGTGGTTTCGGGGTCTGGGGATCATGACCGATGAAAATATACCAAAATTTTTTGAAATCGCTTTCCTCCGAATGGCTGCAATAGGTAGCTTTTTGTAATGAAAGCTACCTAAAAAGGTAACAATCCAATCTATTTAATGATACCAAAATTTGCGATTAATCTTGATTTATCATATACCATTTTCTATATTAAAAGTGAAAAATTAAGAAATATATATATACGGAGATTTTTCGCGAAATTAAATATGAAATAACTGCTGATATGTGCAAAATCTATGCACATAAATGCGAAAAAATAAAGTCCATATTTTGTTCGGAAGCGTCCATAAGCGGGCAGTATATTTTATTCAGCTTCAAGTAACAGATTAATCAACTATACTCAAATTGATCCTATTGATCATTCCTATCTGAGAATCTCCAACTTTGCACTATTCTATGGACCATACAATTGTATTTATATCAAAACCATTAGCAAGGTACAACGCCCTAACTATAAAGCTATATCAGGCAAAAAATAAATAAGGCTATGATAAACATTTAAAAATCGACTTTTGGCTAGCTAGAATCGGTACATCTCTTACCGCACTACAGCTCAATTTATACAATGGAAATGAAGGTTGAAATAATTATTAAGTTTTTGAACAGTTGGTAGAAACAAAGTCACAAAGCTGGAATCATTTGTACATTTTCTAATTCTACAAAATGCAAAGAAATATATTTTTAAAAAAAAGATTTGAGCGGGGTTATAAATATTGCACAAAATGCCTATAAATTCAAATTAAATTAATTTTTCTAAATCCTTCAAACCTTCCAAAAGCCTTCTAAATTTTTTTAATGATTATGTTAATCTTCTAATGTAGTTTAAACAATTCACGAAAAATGATATAGAAGAAAAAATTTTCTTGAAGTCATAATTCAGTACATAATGGGTTAAAATCGGAAACAGGTTTCGAGATTTTATGTACAATAACATTGTCTCAGTTATGCATAGTCGTATTGGCCTTAGTTAATTATTCACTGAAAATATAAATCTTATTTGATTGCGTTAAAGACTGCAGTAAGTTTTGTTTCTCAAACAATAGCTGCCAAGTCTGCGACTTTTTGTATACCAGTATTTTAATGCAGGAAACTTTCTTTTATTTAATCAGATAATTCTTTGATTAAAATAACATGTTTTTTTATAAGTAAATACTATTATATCAAAAGTTGGAGAGTATAAATAAAAATCGCAAAATTTAAACATATGGTTCCCATGTTCGTTTTACAAAATATTTTAAAAATCAAATTCTTATATTTTTTATAGAGATCTGATACTTGAGTATCATTAAAAAGAAATGTCTTATTCCTAAAAAACTTTTCATACAAATGGAAGTAGAATGAGAAAAACTGCTTTCTGACATATATACAGCTAATATATTACATTAAAAATATTATGGATCAGCCAGATTAAAAGTAATTTTAAAGTGATTAAAGAAAAAGTGTGAAATTCAATCTTACCTTTTTGAAAGAAATTCATAGTTTGGTTTGACATCAAAATATTGCATTTCTCGATCGCATTTCCATGTCTCTCTTTTTCGTTCACACGAAAAAGTAAGTAAATACATATGTGAGTCACAAATTGTAAAGTTTGTTGAACGGATATTTGCATATTTTAATTTTTGAGTCTTTTCTTGCTTTTCTCTCTCTTGTAAAAATTTGCTGTGGTTGAATAGCATGGACGTGAATTACCTCGAAATATTCGATTATATTTCTTTTAACTTTAAAGGCTGTTATTTATGTATACGGAATAATAAATAAGAACAAATATTTGTCACTGAAAATTAGTTCTTCAAAATATTCTTCACGATGATCGATACAATTCTGCATATATTTGAACCAATTATCATAGAAATTATTGCTTTTCGATTGAGGCATCTCCAAAACGTGCAAGTTAAAAGCATTAGTCGCTTCTTCTGGTGTCAAAAATCATTGACCACATAGTTTGTTCTTCACGGACGTGAACAAAGAAAAAATAACTGGATATTAAATCATGACTTTACTGCTCGGAAAATGACCAATCAATTCGGTGTTTTCACTGGTTAAGAATTGATATGTTTGACCGATGTGTGTGAGCTCTTGCTGTCATAGTGAAGAATGCTCATGTGTTTGTGATTTTATTTCTTATTTTTTCAAAAGTTTTCTGGCAAAAAAATGGTTCTGTACCATTCATAATCAACAGTTCTACGATTCTCCAGAAGAACTTTAGCCAACCTTCTTCTTGCGCGAACGTTCTTCTTGCGCGAATGTTCTTCTTGCGCGAACAGGTTTTCTTGGGTTTGGATAATTTTGAAAGGCACATACAGTCGACATCAGTTTACCTTCGGGCTCATACGCATAGATCCATGATTCCTCACCTGTGTATATTTCATAAACAGCTTTTCACGCACCACGATTTTATTTTTGAGCTTATCTTTACACCAATCGACTCGAGTCTTGTTCGACGCGATTGTCAAATTATCCGGAATCCAACGGGCACAAATATTTTTCACTGCTTAATCTTCATGTAATATCTTGTGTATGCTTGTCATACTAATGCCCTGAGAAGCCGCAATAACACAATATGTCACATGCTTTATAAGTTCGCGACCACCATCAAGCTTTCTTGCACAACAACCGATTTTGGGCGATTTCTTTAAATTCGTGCTTAGATTAACGATGCCAAGAATGAGTTCTAAACCAGTGATTTATAGTAGTTTTAGATGGAACTTAATTGCGAAAGTCGAAGTTAGTTGACCGATGCACTGTGGTTGAGATAATCCACGTCGAAAGTCGTGAAATATCATCACACGAAAATTCTCACGAGTTAATTCCTTTTTCACAAATGGAATTTCCAAGTTACTAAACAGCACAAATAACTTCTGTATTACAAAAGTTCTGAGTATGTATATAATCAACAATGTCAGATTTTATGATGTACAGTGTGGGCCAAATGTCTCGCATCATAGGAGTTTTTTATTTTTTTTATTTCAGTGCTACTGAGTGCCATGCCATAACGCCAATCTTAGTGGCCAACATTCTGAGGAACATGAACGATCACCTGCAGTTGTGTTTTGACAATGGAGGCAATCATATTGAGAACATATTGTAATGTTTTTCCTGTAATAGGTGACTTTTGGCCCACAATGCATATATCAGATGTTCGCATAACAATACCATTAATATCATTTCCGGATACATAAGCAGCAATCAAATAGTATTAAATTTTACAAAAAGATAACTTTCCAATTATGAGGTTTTCAAATAAAAGAAAAAGAAATCTGCTATATTTTATGGAAGATCCTATCTAGTAATTTTAAACCTGTAAATATTTTTCTTTTAATTTAGAGTGAAAATATCTTTTTTTTAAACCAAGGTGACTTTATATAACAGTGTTTGGGTGCATGCCTTGTATATTATTATTATGTTTTAATAATATGAAAGTGCAAATTCTGAACATACTCGATTATTCATTATTTTTTTTATCAATTGGATAAGTATTAAACTTACTTATAAGTTAGATAATTATTAAACTTACTTATCATTTAGATAAGTAAGTTAACTTACGTAACTTAGTAAGTAACTTACGTATCAATTAGATAAGTAACAAAAATTATGTAAGATCCAATGCGATGCTTTTTAAAACTTTAAATATTTTTCTTTCTGTTTAGAAAGTAAATATCATTTTCATCTTGAAGAAAGGAAAATATTATTTTCTTTTCTTCAATACTAAATTTTGTTTTGAAGTATACAACTTATGATTACATTTAAAAGGCATGTATGTATTCCTATTCTAGGTTTAGAAAAATGTCTCCACACTTACCAGCATGCAACATTTCCCTGTATTTTATCTAAGCATAGCAACTCGGTACGTTTTCGAAAGCCGTGAATAGCACTCTTGTACTATTCTACTATTAAAAGGGGTGTTACCCTGAGATGAGTATTTTCCGAAGTTCTACTTCGTCGTTCACTTGTACGTTGTCACTAAGAGTTGGCATTCAGCCAAACGCAGCTAAACAAACTCTATTCACCACTATTTTGATAAAATCAAGGCAGACCTAACGCACACGCAAAAACGCGGAAGGTTTTGCTTTTCGAAAGCAAACAGTAAACAAAATTGCAAAATTGGTATAAAAAATACAATGATAAATGAACATAAATTATTAAACTATTCTTCTGTATAGAAAACAATACTTTAAAATATTATATTTTTTACGTGACATAACAATAGAAAACATTTACTTGTCTTGGAATACACATGTAAATTTTTTATATACCTGTTAATTTAGATAAATATCTTTAACTTAATTATTAATACTTATGTTCATCTGAAATAATGATGCTATATCTAAAGTTATATGAGAATTCTGAAAAATGTCAGACTTACTAAAATAGACTTAGTAAAGACTTAGTAAATACTGTAAATTTTAGTGTCAACCGTTAATTTTCAATGCTAAATAAATGTTGCAAGTAAATGCATTGAATTTCAAAACTTACGTTCAGTAAATAAATTAGAGTACTTGAGAAACAATTCCTACATAAATATGCATCTGAAAAGGTAAATGGAATGTTGTTTGTTACTATCCTAAACATAGGTCAAATATTTGTATTCATTAGTTCTGTTTATGTTTAGCTGCATTAAAGATGAAATTTTGTTAAGTGCATTCGAATTTGAGTGGGTACGCTCAAAATTTCCATTTATGAAATAGCGTGCGTTAGTGTCTAAAGTACCTTATGAATATTCTACAAATATTAAGAATAAGTTCAAAAGTTACGTATACGAATTAATAAGTGTATCACTTGACAAATAATATTCCTGAGAAAAAGCGTACAGGTTTGTTCGAATTAATCATTTTCAGGATTATTGAACTTTAAATATGTATCTGAAATGTAAATAAATGTCTAATACTCCAGTTTCAAAATTTCTCTAAAGTTTTCAATTTATGTTTATAAAATAATTTATATTTATATTTGTCATAGAACACATTTGTTTTATCATCTGGAATAGAGTATAAAAGTAGCAAACCATATATTAATGAAGCAAGCTGTAGAAAGTATTTATAAGTGAAATGTAAAACATGTGTTTTCTTCCATTTATGTTAAATGCCGATTTGGAAATGAACTAGATGCTTTAATTCGGAATGTTTTATAGAAAACGAAAAATAGATAACTAAAACAAACATTTGCTGTGTGAATTTTTTAAGTTTCTGTGTTTAAATATTAAATATGTGTTTAAATATATAGGTTTCATTCTGTGTTTATATATATACCTATTTATTAATTAGTTTAATTTAATTTATCTTCTTCTTTTCAAAACTGATAACAAGAGAACTCAAAATATTGAAACTTGTTAAATTATTTTATGTAGTATATTTGTTAAGAATTTATTTCCCATAATAAAAGTGTTACTAAAATTTATATGCGCAGTTTAATGGCTTGCGCTGAGATCGCTTTTCGTTTGGGTAAAATCGTATTTCTTACACGGAATAAAAAAGGTTATTGTAAAATACTAATTAAAGACCCTTTAAACATCATTTGAAGAAAAATCTTTAAAAATACATGGTCAATTTTATTATGAGTTTTAGAAAACCGAATAATGAGTTGAACTTTTTTTTTATGCAATTTCTCAAATTTTCGTTAAGATAATTATCATTTTGTCATTAAGTATCCAATCATTATTCAAATTTTAGTAGTTCATTTTCTTAATTAGGATACAATTACTAGGGTATGTGATAAATAGTAAATAGAATATGAAATTTTTATTTCGATTGCTGCAAAAAATAGAAAACTTCAAAAAAAAAAAAATCAATAAAAAAATTCAAACATGCTATAAGTATTGTACACATCATATATGCACACACATACACACACACACACATATATATATATATATATATAACTAGAGGGCTCTGCCCCTGCAAGCTACGCTCGCCAACCCCCGTTCAGACACTGTAGAATCAAAAAGCATGCTAATACTGATCGGTTTTAAAAAGATTAGAGAAGATTGAATTATACTGAAAAAACCTGTAGCGATCTCCTTGTAAACGGGTTTCCATTCAATTCCCTTTGATTGCAAAAATTTAAGGTAGAATCAGTTGCTGTTAAGACTTCCAATGGTTGTTTTCGTGTTTGGTTAAAGAAGATCAGTTAAACATTTGAAAAGAAGCTTAAATAAAATGAATTAAGTAAACTGAGTCTTTGACTCTTGGTATTTTTTAACAGCGTTATGAAACGATTGACATAATACAATTATTAAAATTTGCTGCTTTAACACCTTTAAGGGCGGTGGTTCATTTTAGGACCACTTAATTTTAATTCTTAAATGCCACATTAGCATCAGAATATTAGGATGAAAATTTCCCTTTTATTAAGTAAGTGAACAAAAGCATTTTTGTATTTCGAAATTTGTTTGTAAATTCTGGTGCCATTCACTGATTTCAAGATTTTACGAATAGAAGTGCCTTGTCCGTTAAAGGGTTAAACGCATATTAATGTATTTATTATTTGAAAGTTTCCTTTCCCTTTTAATATTCACGTGTAAATACAATTTTCAGGACATAATTTTCAATATTTTCCTGCCTTTAACACGAACTCATTTAAGAGTAATTTTAAAGTTTTTTTTTTTTCTGTTTTTAATAGTCACGTGAAAATATTTTTTTTAATCGTTAGGGAACATTATTATTTGCGCTGTTTTTAAAATTGAAATTAATCTCTGTAATAATAGCATAAGTCATGTAACTATCATCAACAGCTCCAGGCGGATCCCTTCGCTTTTTATATTCCAGGCGGCCATTTTGGTACTTTAATGTTAGCCAGCTACAGATGTGATAAGTCGCCGAATATTATTCTATCCCCATTATTTCGTTTATATTATAATAGTCCAAGTCATGTAACTGCCATAAACAACGGGCTGATTCCTTCGCTTTTCATAAGAAAGGTTCCCATTTTGATTAAAGAATCAAAATTATTTTTTCGAATAAAACTACATAAAAGTTGCCATGATCACTAAGAATTCCTGGTACTTTTATGTTAGTCGGGTGAAAATCTCGCCAGTAGCTTTTTTTTTTTAACTCGCCAGTTAGTATTTTTTTATTTTTCGAGTGGTAAATTAAAACGGTGCTACTTGGTTGTCCCATCGACCAAAAATCTGTCGCCAAACTATAAGATTAAATGCCAATAATGGTTGATCATAAATGTCACATTCACTTGACTTTAAGGAAGTTACACATGTTCACGCCATCAAGTGATTTTTATTTCGACGTTTTATTTGTATTTTTATTAATGTTATACTAATTTATTTGTTCTTTTGTTATTTAAAATAAAAAAAATATGTCAATTTGTCTAATTTGGCGAAATTGGTCGACGGGAGAAGTAATAACATTAAAACGTTGTTTTGAAGTGGAAATTAAATCTCATCATTTGTTGCATTGTCACATACGCACCGGGTTTGGCGTGATTTTTTATTTTATTTTTTTTTTACGACAATTTGGCGAAAACCTCGTTTTCAAATACCTGTTACATATGTATTTTTAAATTATTTTCTGTTATTTTTAAAATGAAATAACAATAAATAAATAAAAAATTAATAACTATAAAACAAAGCAATTTATAACATTTTTCGTAAATAAAAAGAAAATAAATTCAAATAAACCTTTATTAATAAATAAGCAACAATAGCCGGGTTACCATGTCAGGCAATATACGCCATTTTGGCTCCAATTAGGTACCCCTTTGCGTATCACATCTGTGTCTAAAATTTTTCTTTTCGTTTCTTTAAAAAAAAAAAAAAAGAATGAAGTAAAAGCCATTTATTTTAAAGGTTTCAATTTTAAATGAAAGTTTTGTATTAAATAAAACGATAATGAAATACAAATTGAATTCTGAATAAAAGTAACATGATGCATTTCTTAGCATACATTTAAGGGAGGCCAAACTCGTCGCCAAATTAATTAAAAATAACCTTTTCTAAAATATGAAGAAAAATATCTGTTATGATTAAAATTTGAGTTGCCATCATTAGAAAAATGTATTTAAAATTAGAAAAAAATTAATATTTCGAAAACTAATTCTAATTTTAAAATTATAATACCAGTTTTGAGATCTGTGGATCAATACGGATTTTTGGTGTTAATATTATTGCAAAGTATTCCATATTTTAGGAGAAATCGCCATGAAACGTAATCCGTTGTTTAATCAGTCGTTTCATAGAATCGTTACATAAATTCGTTTCAATTCGATTCATTAGGATTTTATATATATAGTGTAGGATATGTATATATATGCAGTGGCGGTCAAAAGTTTCCGGCCAGTTAGTTTTTTTATTTGTTTACCAGAATTTCCCAGCGAAGAAGAAACGCAATCGCTCCAAAAATTAGGAATATGGAAATGACCTCTGACCACGTGATCATTTTGATTGGATACTGGAGACACTTCAAGCAAAGGGGAGGAATTCAAAATTCGCGTGAGCAAAAGTTTCCGGCTATTCGTCATTCGTTAGTTTTTGCTATCGGTAAAGTGTCTTTTTGGCCATGTTTGTTACTTAATCAATGTGAATAACGGAGGTGAAATTCAATAATGAAAAATACAACAATTATTGTTCATAAAAGAGTGATTTGTTTGTCGCTAAAGGGCCAATCCTGTCGTGGGTTTGCGGATCCATCGAAAAATCTACTGTGATACTACTAAATACTACTAAAATCTACCGATATAAGAAAAAAATTAAGCTGGCCATGGACTTCAGGACTTCTCATGGTTCAAGAGACGCCGGAATAAGACTATTCGTGTGAACAGAATTATCAGGAGAAAAGAAGTTGATAACCCACATAAAAATGCCTCTGCAATATCCCGTGATTTACGGAGTGAAAATATTGCTGAAATAAGTCGGTCAATCGTGTCAAGACGCTTACGTGACGTAGGACTTTATGGAATAGTCGGTGTTAAAAAATCTTTCACAAGCAAAAAAATCAGATGGCCCGACAATCATTTGCCAAGGAACACAAAGACTGATCAAGTAAAAACTGGAAAAAAGTACTATTTTCCGATGAATCGAAGTTAAACTTTTTTGGGAGGGATGCCAGGCACTACGTCAAACGACCTAAAAACAAAAGATATCATTCGAGATCATCATCGAGAATCTTGACAGCGAAGGTAAACGGCGCTGCGCTTTCCTTGCGGCTCGTATTTCTGTAGCTGCTAGAAAGCTATCAGTGATGCCAGGAATCTTCCAGAGCGTGAGGAATTCCATGCGGCGCTGCTGTCAAACTTGCCGGACTACTTTGTGTCGTAATTTTGAACACCTTTTGTAGTAAAACCTTTAAATAAACTGTTTTCTGTCACATTAAAGTGTTGCTGTTTCTCTGCATCTTTCTGTTGCTTTTTTCACTACTTCTTTTAACAATAACTCGCAAAAATTGCATTTCCAACGTTACATTCCTATATGTGATTCCGAGTCGTCTTTGTATCTCTAACACTTCCTGGAAGTATGTTTGTCTGGTAGTAAAACATCCAGGAGTAATATCATTGAAATATCGGAGATGTTTCGGAAGCATCCTCTATCAAAAAATGAGGACACCAAAGCTGTACGTCATTTTAAATAAAATAATTACCAAGGGAATGAACTACATGCAAACCGAAATAAAATCGATTAGTTTGTTCAATGTTTATAAGCGTTTAAAATGACCCCTCCCCGCCCCTCTATTCACAGTTCAATTTTCGTTAGTTACCCGATCCCAATGATTTCGATTTTGGGCTTAAAATTTAAGTTAAAGTCTAAACTTTAGAATAATTTAAACCCCATACAAAAAATAACGATAAAAAGTAGTTGTTCGTTACTCTAAAGTCTAAAGCGCCCTCTATCGACAATTTTTGAACGTAAAATTAAAAAAAAATTCAGAAAATCGTGATATAAAGAATGATATGAGCGATAAGCGCAAACGAATCGACCCTTTTTCACGTTTTTTATCATCGTTTGAAGTTTTGGACCTTAAACTTTAATGGACCCTACCTCCTACAGAAAAGGTTTGCGCCCATGGTTTCCTATTTAATAATGTTTGTCTTCATGTCTACTATCACCCCTCAAAGTTTGTCGGTCTGATAGTGAAACACCTTGTATATATATGTGTGTGTGTGTGTGTGCCTGTGTATTCAAAGTACCAAATGAGTTTTTTCCAAACTAAAGGCTGAAGATATTAGAGGAAGAAGCTGAAGATAACAGTGGAAAAATTTCGCATACTATTTTCTTTTTTTTTATTATTATTATGAAATCGTTTTGTTGCAAATTTTGCGTAGAAAATTATAACAAATAATTATTAAACATAAAGAAGTCTTATTATTCATACTATTATTATTTAAGTAATTTAATATAAAGACATAATGCTCATATCTTTATGGATAAATAAATATGATACAATAACTGAAGAATAAGAAATTTACGAAATGATAGACGACCTTATAACATCTCAATCCATGACTTAAAACACTTTTCACGAAAATATGGCAAATGACTTTTCGCTCGCAGACTATCAAAGCCTGAATGCTAATGTGCCCGCCGATTCTGTATGTATATACGTACGTAACGTACGATAAATCTTGATAGAAATATCTGATTTACTTAAAATTATTTTTCTAGGCTTTCTAATAAGGCACTTCCCTGATTATTTTTGGGGGGTTCATTGGTTAAGTATAAAGGGGGAAAATGGGGGCTAATCCCCCTCCTTAAATTAGATAAATATGTTTTTCATGCAGACTTATCAAATTTTCTTCAAATTTTGTATTCCGGTTAATTCTGATACGGCGTTTCCCTGATTAGATTTGAAGGTTCATTGTTTAAATTTAAAGGGGAGAATGGCGGCTAATACCTCCCTTTAACTTAGATAAATGTGTTTTTCTATCCAATTTGCTTCAAATTTGATAAACCGGTTTATTCTGACAGGCGCTTTCCTGATTAGATTTGGAAGTTCATTCGTTATATATAAAAGGAGAAGGGGAATGGCGGCTGAACACCCCCTTAATTTAGATAAATGGGTTGTTCAATCCGATTTGCTTCAAATTTAGTATACCGGTTTATTCTGATAAGGTGCTTCCCTGATTAGATTTGGACGTTCATTGGTTAAATATAAAGGGGGGGGGGAGGACTGGTGGCTAATACACCTTTAATTTAGGTAAATGGTTTATTTCTGTTCGATTTGCTTCAAATTTGGTATACCGGTTTATTTTGATAAGGCGCTTCCCTGATTAGATTTGGAAGTTCATTTGTTAAATATAAAGGGGGTAACGGGGGTCTAATACCCCTCTTAATTTAGATAAATGGTTGTTTCTATCCGATTAGCTGCTAATTTGGTATGCCGATAAGGCGCTTCCCTGATGCCATATGTAGGCTCATTTGTCTATACTATACTATAATATTATAAAGAGGTAAAAATTGTTTATTTGTAGGAGTTAATCTCTGGAACTACCGAACCGATTCCAAAAGCAATGGTATCAAAATGACGGTGTTAGTCCAACTTAGAACATAGGCTATATCTTATGTCCGTGCCACTAGACAAAAGGGGGTGCAGGAGCAAAAAACGTTCTAAAAATGCGATTTTTGTGTTACTGAAGAGCCTAGAAACATGAAATTTGGATTTGGACTTTTAAGATACTAATGATTTGTAAGGGCGTTTCTTAAGAAAATCGAAATTAAAAAAGGGTGAAAATGCGCGAAAAGCTTTCTAAAAAACGTTCTAAATGGCGATTTCCCCCCAATTTTTGGAAGTAACAAACTGATTTAATAAATAATGGTGTCAAAATGATGGTGACAAACCTTGCTCCAACACAGGCTTCATTTTATGTCGGTGTCACTACCCCTAAAGTGGGTGCAGGAGCAAAAAAAAAAAAAAAAAAAAAACGTTCTAAATTGCAATTTTTTTGTTACTGAAGGGACCAGATGCATGGAATTTGCCATGGTAGTTACTTATTAGATATATATGATCTCTAAGAACATTTCTTAAGAAAATGGAAATTTAAAAGGGGTGAAAAAGCGCAAAAAGCGTTCTAAAAAACGTTCTAAATGGCAATTTTTACGCAATCTCAAGAAGTACAAAACCGATTTCAAAAATAATGGTGTAAAAATGAAGGTGACAAACCTTTCTACACCATAGGCTATATTTTATGTAGGTGCCACTACCCCAAAGGGGGTGCAGGAGCAAAAAACGTTCGAAAATGCGATTTTTGTGTTACTGAAGGTCCTAGAAACATTAAATTTAGAATAGTAGTTACTTATAAGTTATAAATGATCTCTAAGAACATTCCTTAAAAAATCCGAAATTTAAAGGTGTTAAATGTGCGAAAACAGTTCTAAATAACATTCTAAATGGCGATTTCTACGCAATCTCAGAAAGTACCTAACCGATTTCAAAAGTAATGTTTGGAAATTCATGATGACAGCTCTTGCTCCAATATAGGATCTACTTCATGTCGGTGTCACTACCAACTTGCGGTTGCATTTTTAGAAACGTTCTAAATTGTGATTTTGTGATACTGAAGGGGCTAGCAACTTGAAATTTGGCATGGTAATTACTTATGAGATTTAAATGCTCTTTGAGAAGAGTTCCTTAAAAATTTGAATTTTAAATGGGGTGAAAATAAACGAAAAGCGTTCTAAAAACGTTCTAAATAGCGATGTCTTGCAATCTCAAGAAATATAAATTGATGTGTTAAAGAGGGGTCTAACATTTTAAATTTCGAATGGTAATTACTTCAAAGATGCAAATGCTTTCAAAGAATTGTCGAAAGAAAATTCCAAATTTAAAAGGATGAAGTGAGCGAAAAGCGTTCTATAAACGTTATAAATTACGATTTTTATGCAATCATATGAAATACGAAACCTATTCCAAACATAATGGTTTCAAATTGATGGTGATAGAGCCTGCTTAAACATAAGCTATATTTTATGTCGGTGCCACAACCCCTTGAGGGTTGCAGGATCAAATAACTTTCTAAATTGCGATTTCTGCGGTACTGAAGAGGCTAGAAACTTTAAATATAGCACGGTAGTTACTTATAATATATAAATGTCCTCTAAGAACAGTTGAAAATAACTTCGATATTAAAAAGGGGTGAAGCGAAGGGAAGGAGCGAAAAGCATTCTAAAAGAGTCCTAAATTACGATTTCTACGGAATCTCAGGAAATAATAAACCGATTACAGAAGTTATTGATTGCGAATCAAGAGTGATAGTCCCTGATCTTACCTGGGCTATATTTTATGCCGGTGTCAGTAAAACCTTGTTGCAGAAACAACAAGAAAGCCTTTAAAAACATTTAAATTCCGTTTTCTATTGAATATTTTGAAATACCAACCGACTTCAAGGTTAATTTTGGCAAATTAATGGTGACAGTCTCTGTTTCAACATCTTTCGAGACATTCTACTTCAACTCTGTTTCGGCATTTTATGTTGGTGCCACTAACACCAGAGAAGTGGTAGACTATTAGACAAGAAGCATGGAATTTGACATGAGGATTAATTTTAAGATGTAAATGTGTCAAGATGGTTTCTAAAAAAATCAAATCTTCAAATGAATACTGAAATGAGCGTTTTAAATGAGCATAAAACTCTCAAAATACTTTCTAAGTTATTTATTTGGAATTAGTTTTGGTTCTTCTTATTAATTAAAATCTCATTTCTGTGTATTGCACTTTTATAATGAAGTATAGTCAAACTGTGGCTTAGTTTGTAATTTTTGAAATTTTCCAAAAATTATTCTTCTAAGACAAAATAGTTATGCAACTATCACTTGGCATAACTATTACGCGAGCAAAGCCGCGGGGTTTGCTAGTTAAGTAAAAAGAGGGGAAACGGGCATGGGATAATCATCCCCCTTAATTAATTTTTCAAGGGGCATTATTCTTTGAAATAAGAGTATAATATACAATTAGTGTGAATAGCCTGTGAGCTTAATGCTTCAGTTTAACTGGGCACTTTCCTTTTTATTAAATTACTCCACTCGTGTCTGTCATTGATTCAAAAATATTTTAAATCTATGAAATTAAAATTAATAATTACAGAAATATGAAAAAAGACAGAAAAATGCAAAAAATGCTATATTTTAAAAATTGCAACAATTCAACAAATTATTCATAGCTCTGCATAAATCAAACATCAAATTGAAGATAAAGGACTATCATAGTATGCACTTAACAGGCAATGTGGAATTGATTTCCCATGACATTTCTCGAGATAGTTCTATTGAAGTAGAACATTTCTGAGCGCTTAATTAATTACCTCTTAAGTACATATTAATTTAGGAACTGAATAAAATGCCAATAAAACATTAAATTGCACTGGAATAACAAGGTAAAAATTTAGTATACATTTGAAAATATACCAAAATACCATTATTTAACAAAAGTCAATCCGAACACGTGAACCGCAATAAAATATGTTCTCACTTAACAATTAAGATTACGTATAGAAGCGGCATAACACATTATATACAGTCAGTGAGTAAAAGCGTATTTTAATTCAAAGAAAGGTTGCTAAAATTGGGGTGCTAAAAAACCCTACAATGTTGAAAGTTCATATTATTGTTCTGTTGTATTAATAAGAGGTTCTACTTCTTTAGCCTAAAATTCTCGTGATTTTTTTCCGATTTTTTTCCCTTTGGTTTGAAAGAAAAAAACATATTAACTTAGAATTTTATTAATTATATATACTTATATTTCAGTTATATAATTATGTTTTTGTGTGTAAAAAAAAAAATAATAAAAATAAAAATAAAAATAAAATTGTCTTGTGGCACGAAGAGTACCTAGACCTGCGCGCCGTGGGCTTCGAATAGAGCGACCGTATTTTTGAAGTCACAAGCAGCTGAACAAATACCTTGTTGCCTAATTATAAAAGGGCATTGCATTATCTAGAGTTCTTACCATTATTTATTTTTAAAAATTGATTTCTGACAAAATGGCCGTCTTGTGGACAAAAAAAGTTTTTTTTCGTGGTTTTACGAGCTCAAAAAATAATATTAATCAATAAAAGTTATTCTTATTGGCGGTCAGTCTTTGAATAATAATTGCTGGAGCGTACTGTTTAAATGTGTTAGAGTACGGTTACTCTAGCATAAACAACCAACATTCATTTTTTTAAGTGGTTAAAGTAAATCGAATATTTCTCAAGAAAAATGATCGAACAGATTGAAAAACATGGTTTTCGCGAAGAGCAAGGTTAAAATTCCGGGACTGCGGCCATTCCTGATGACGAAAGCAAGTACCTAAAGTTAAAGCGCCTGAAATGGATTACCAACCTTCCCCTACCTGCTCAGGTTGTTTCAGCCCATGTCATGTGACCGAACCGCACACGCAGCTGTTATCTTCCGAAGTTAGTTACACTGATGTTAATCTGAAGCATTTGCTGCATATTCACTCCACCGTTTTTATAGAATATCTCTATTCTGACCAGTGAGAATTCCCCATAATATAGTCAAGTAATCGTGTTCTATAAAAGCAGCGGAGTGCCTATGCAACAAATGTTACAAATTTTTAACAGTGTACGTTTGCTCTGCGACATAAGAAAAATAGATTCTCCTCAACACCGCTGGCACATTAAACTCTATCAACGCCCAGATAAAACACCAATGGAGACTTTGGAACACAGCGGTACAAAACCGGTTCACAGCGATGGAAAACTTTCTGGCAGGATCGGAGCAAAGAGAAAGTATGATGGAGTCATTTTTTGATTCTCAAGGAATTGCGCATTTAGAATTTATTCCCGAAGGCCGAACAGTTAACAAGAAGCATTATTTATACATTTTACGCCATTTGAGGGAAACCACTCGTCGTAAACGGCCTCAGATATGGCAGAGTGGAGACTGGCACCTTCTGCATGACAACGCACAGGCGCATCGATCCCAACTGGCAAAACAGTTAAACGCGAAAACTCACACTAATGTGCTGCCACATCCCCTATTCACCGGACTTAGCTCAGATTGACCTTTTCCTATTTTTATCAATGAAAACACATTTTGAGGGACGCCATTTTGTGTCATCAGATGAGGCGAAAGTTGCATCGCAGGAGGTCCTACGGGAGGTAGCGAAAAATGGCTCCCAGCAGTTCTTCCAGAAGTTATACGAACGCTGGCAAAAGTGTATAGTTGCCCAAGGCGACTACTTTGAAGATGGATGTGCTTCGGTGCTGTGAACTATTCAGGGTAAGGTTAAGGTTTTTTACACCTTGTCTCCAAAATTTTGGATCATACCACATGTATATTTCTATTTTTATGCTGTTTAAGAGTTATAAATTTTTATAGTTTGTAGTGCCTTTTTAGGTGTTTTACAATTTTTAGTGTGAATATGTTCAAGATAGTCAGATTTATTTGTAATTTTAAGAAGTTTCAAGTGTAAAAATTCCTCGTATGGCATATTGTCGGTACCATGACAAACTAAGCATTTTTTTTTTATTCAGATTTCTTGAGTAGCACTGCTTTTTTGAAATAGTAAATTTCGCCTTACTAAATGAGATATAAATTAAAGCAACAAAGTTTAATTAACAAGGAGAATTTTACCATTTCATAAAAGTGATGCGAATCAAGAAATCTGATTTTTTTTAAAAAGAAGCCCAGCAGCAACTCTGTTTTCATGTTGGATAGTTTGACATGGTACCCACAATATAGCAGATCGAATACAAATAGAAAGGTCATTCTATATGTAATCGAAAGCGTTGAAAAAAATTGTAAAATACAATAGGAAACAGAAAAATTATACTCGTTTTGACTACTAAGATTTTAATTTTTTTCACGGATTATTTTAGATATCTTTCTCTTTAAACTTTCGATTAGAAATATTTTCATAATTCAATATAAGAAACAGGTTTTTAAAATTTCCAGTAAATTCCATTTATTTTTAGTCTACAATATTACTTTGCCAAAAAAAGGGACAAAGGAAATTTATAACGTATGGAAGAGTAACAAATTTGGAATTGCCTCCGCCCCCTAAAGAAAAGTCAAATTGCATCACTGGGAGTGTACGCCTCAGATTGGGAACCACTGAATTAGAATACCCGGAACCGATTCAGAACAACTATCTGCATACGAGGGATGCAAATAATGCAAAAAATAAAATAAATCGAAAATTTTGATACAGAGAAATAGAAAACATTTTTCAAAATAGTTCTAAACTGTATGCTTATTTTTTTTATGTAAACTGATAATATATTAAATCAAATGTAATATTAAATTCATTGCAACTTACTTGGCAGTTATAGGGTATAATTATAAATTGTGATGATATGTCTTTAATTACGTATCGTAATTGTAATATACTGTAACATGATAATTGCATTTTCAAATCTTGTTCGATGTCTAAACAATTAGCAGGAGTATGGAATCACATATTAATTATATCGATATAAATTGTATTCACGTACAAAGGCTTTCTATGGGTTAGATAATTAGAGTTATGTAGACAATAATTATCCTTAATAGCTTATTATTAGGTATAGCATTCTGCTTTAAGCTGTTTACCGCCATCAATATTAGCCTAATCAATCTTTACACTTAGGATAATTGTATACAAGCAATTAACAAGAAACATTTAAAAAAGTAACAAAATTCACTGATCGATTAAGTATCAAATACAAATTTCAAGACATGTTTTGAAACAATTGAAGACAGTGATATAATATACTATAAAACATTCAATTTTAAGCACCATAATTTTTGAATAAAATTTTGCTTCCCCGTTATACGTAAACAAATACAGGGTGTCCATAATTAAGCGACTTTATTTTAAAGTTGTCTACAGTTGAAACTATTCGTCAGAAAGTTGTGAAATTTTATGAAGGCATAATGAAGAGATGTGAATTTGTTTGAGTGAAAAAAAAAGTTCAAAATTTCGCCGGCAGAAGACGATTTATGATGAATACACTTACGATAGTTTACAATTTTTAATACAACAGTTATTACATAATGTTTATCTGAACTTAACCCTTAAATGCCCATAGTGTCATTTATGATACCATCAGTGATCCCGATTTATTGGATTTTTTTATTCATATATTCCACATTCCCACCAGGAATTGAAGAGAGAAATTTTCACTCCATTTAATAATAGACATACAGTAAACTCTGTCTAAGGCGGAATCGGTTGGGACTGAGAAAATTTTCCGTGATAGGCAATATTCCGGCTTATGCAAAAAAACTCCCACCTCCCCCACAAAAAAAAAAAAAAAAAAAAAAAAAAAAAAAAAAAAATCTCGATTTTTGATTATTTTTCATTGATTTTCTTGACTTGAAAATCGATTGAAAACTGAAGTTCTGAAATATCCTTTGGCTTTATATGTAAATGGGAAACGCTATTCAATTTCTTAGTACTGCTGTAATACATGCGAATTGGAGGTTTACACACACAAAAAGTAATAAACTTCGAGAATGAGACAGAACGCTATAATTTTGAATTTGAGTACAACCTGAAAATATAATATATTGTACTTTAGAAAATATGTATTTTCATAAATTTGCATTCTACTACAAATAATAACTTTTAAATGCAATTTTGTATAGGAAAAAATGTCATAAGCAAGAATTCCTTAAAATTTAAACAGTTTCTGCTCTTTTGAATTAACCTTTTCTAAGTGTTACGGGATTTAACTGACATCCTCGACATTGAGTATTTGACTTAACAGTTTTAAAGTTTGATAAACAAAATGCCTTTCATTTTTAAAATATCCTTTTTTCCGCCTTATGCAAAATTTTGGTTTCGGTGGGAGCTTAAAATCCTTTCCGTTTCCGCGTTAGACAGATTCCGCCTTGTGCAGCATGAGTTAATGTAATTTTCTATGGGTCCGCCGGGACTTGAAGAATTTTCCGTGGTAGACAGATTTCCGGCTTACACAGAGTCCGCCTTAGGCAGAATTTACTGTATTATTATTAAATAAATAAAAGTTTACTACAGAGATTATCCGGTATATATCTAGATTCTCTGAATGACGCAATATCTGGAACGCAATCTACCCTAAGCATTAAAGGGTTAAAGACAGAATTTCAGGACATGATCTTAACATTTCCAACTACACACTACGGTTGTCTGTGGAACATGCTATCTTAAGATTACAGGTGGTAGCTGAAAATTGTGTTCGCGAGTGGATCATTTTATACTGTCATGCAATTTGTAGACTATCGTGCATGTATGCTTAATGTGTAATTCATGGAAAAACGATATCTGACAACGAAATTTTGAAATATTTTTTTCGCTCAAACAAATACACATCCATTCATTACGACCTCCACAAAACTTAACATCTTTCTGAGCAATAGTTTCGTCTGCAAATAAGATTAAAGTAGGATAATTTAATTATGGGTACCCTGTATTTATTTTCAAAACTAGATCGTAAATTATAATAACTTTTATGCACCGAGTTACTATTTTATTATGGTCTGATGGCTGAATATCAGTTCATTGTTGACAGTGCACTACTTCTTTAACAATTAGTGTTTTAAAATAAAACTAATATTACTGTTTCAAAATCGTGGTAAAAGCCACGAAACCACGTAATCTGAATTTAGAAAACACTAGCACACTAGCAACAGTGAATTAGTTTATAATGCATGATTCAGCATACAGATAAAAATATATACACTTTCTATTATGAAATATACAAGGAACGTACTCATGATAAGAAAAAGAAATTCCGCTTTTTACATACATAAAAAATCTATCAGTTTTAAGTTAAAAAAAAAGTAGTTAGATTATTTTACGTTATAGGCACATTCTTCAATTCATGTTATTATGCAATATTCCAAAATATGTCACTTCTATTTCAGCTGTTGGCTTCTCACACATTTTTGAAACAATTTCATTTCTTTAAGTGTAATGTATTTTTTCATGAATTAAATTTTAGTGAAAATTTTACTTTCATCTCATAATATTGGAAGAAATTGAAATGCTGGTTTTATGTAGTAGTTTACATAAGATTACGAATTTTCCATTATTCATAATAAAATTTCTTATATTTAAATATAATAGATTTTTTTCGTCCGTACCATATAATATAAATGTTTTTTTTTTTTTTTTTTATGTATACTAAGGAGTAGTTAAAGCAATTGCGGGAAGTTATAATTTTTACTTTCTTCTATTTGTAATAGAACAAAATATTACAATATAAATTTTATTCAACGGATTTACGCGTTGAAGCATGAATGCTAACATCTCTTAATTATTCCGGAGTCTGATCCAAGACCAAAAATGTTTAAAACCAGAAGATGTTTTTAGAAAAATTCATCTTCTTTTAACATGGTACTTGTTAGATTTCATTTTAAAATCGTTTATTCTTGTTTGCCCCGAGATACGTCGGGTGGTAACAGCACTGTTTCCCATACCTGTCACCGGTGAAGTGGTTTTAAATAAAATTTCCAGTAGGAAACATGTTCGTCTTGGATCATACAACGGATTAGTTAAGAGATTTTAGCATCTATGGTTTTAATCGTCGGAAAAATGTGTTCGTATGTGTGTCCTTTTTGTATCATCGAAAAGGATATGAAGTTATAAACAGAATGAGCCAAACTTCTTATATACGTTTTTGGCAATGCCCAGTAGGTCTCAGTTTAAAATGAGGATATTCCCCTGGAAGGTGGCACTGTAATACCGATTTATGTGAGGGTATTTTTTTTTTTTTTTTTTGTATCATCTGGAAGTGCATGAAGTTATGACTAGAATGTATAAAAAATACTTTTAATTATTTTTTTTAAGATTAGACTTCTTTCATTAATATCCCAAAGAATGATTCCATTAATATTAAAAAATATATTTTAAGTCTATTCTATTTTTTTCTTCTTCATTACTTATTAAATGGTAAGATTTTTTTCTTTTCGTTTAAAATTTTAAATTATAATTATTCTTATTATTTGTTAAACGTTTTTTGAATTTCTAGTGTGTAGAATAATCCTCTTTAACAGTTTGATGAAAATAGACATTACAGTCAATTGAAAGCAATAGTCTGAAAAAAAAAAGTGTATGGAACACATTTGCGCGCATGCTGGATTCTTGATGTCTCTCTTTTGTGTTATTCTACTTATTCTACTTACGAAACTATTGTTCAGAAAATTGTTTAGTTTTGTGGAGGATATAATTTATCCTTTTGTGTTATTCACAATTTTCTGCATCTTTTATCTCTTTTCACAGAGCTTTCCCCAGCTATTTATATAAAATGGGAAAAAAATCTTATTTACAGACGAAATTATCGTTCAGAAAGTTGTTAAGTTTTGTGGAGAATATAATTTATCTTTTTGTGTTATTCACAACTTTCTGCATATTTTATCTTTTCTCACAGAGCTTTTCCCAGCTGTTTATATAAACTGGGAAAACATTCCAACGATAAGTGCAACTGTGAAAACATTGGCGATGCTAAACACTATCTTTTCGGAAGATGGCCGCTAATGCCTGCTTCTTTTCAATTTATATGTAACAGAACCCATTCTTGGAACATGCAAAATTTCTTGATATCTAAATCAAGTTATCCCAAACTAAGACTGATTTATAATGAACTTAATAAACTAAATTCTTTTATAAAGTACAAGTTCTGACTTTTTCACACATATTCTACGTTGGGCTCGTGGACTCTTGCTTGACTTCGTATGACTTTTCCAATTCAGGATTGTTCTAGTCTTCTGAATTTCCAACTGTTTTTATGACTTATTTGAAATTTTAAGTCATATGTCTTTCACTGTGATTGATTCTAATTTTTGTAAATTAGTTTTCACAGATTTTTTTTCCATCATTATTAGTCATATGTCATATACAGGTTGTGGATTTGGTCGAATGGTGGAGGGTTTTTTTCAACCAGGGGTTTTTGCTTTTACCTATTTGGTTGGCACCCTGGTTGAGTGTTTCTGTTTCTTTCTGTCTCAATCATAAATGTAGAATTCGGAGACTAACTGTACGTTGATAAATATATTGATTAACTAAAAATGTGTATTATTTTTTCTTTATTAAAACCATTAACACGTTTTTTCTGAAATGACATGTGCGCGGTATAAAGTGGCGTTTCCATGGACCAACCAATCAACTTTTTCCTTTTTGGAAATTAAAGTTTGTTTATGACAAGGGACCTTAAACTTTCATAGGTAAAATAAGAATTATATATATATATATATATATATATATATATATATTAACCAGTTTAAAATGTTGCGAAAAAACAGGGGGGATTATACATTTTCAGGGGTCATACACTTAAGGGACGCTTTAATACGCTTTTTTTTAAGGACAAATATCACTATTTGTTTACAGAAAAATAAATCTAGGTTAAACGCGCGAAATTTCGCTTTATTTAAGAAGAGATTTTTCCATAAGAAAATACTGGTGCCGAAAATTTTCCTGTTCGTGAAATTTCAGGACAATTACGATCCCCGCATTACCAAATTTCTTTTATTTTCACTAAAGCAGTTTCATACCCACCACCATATTCTATCTGTTTTCTGAAAAATTTGATTTTATTTGCTTTAGATTTCTTTGATAAGCTGCGCGCATGGTGTTGCGCTAACATCATACCCACATATAACAGACAAAGCTTACGTCAATTTTAATAACAAGTAAATCTGCAGATCAGGAGTCTCAGCGTCATTTTGTAACACAACTTGGGTAATATTCAACTTCATACAAACCGCAAATTAAAATTTTCAAACTACATAAATATTCAAAGAAAATAAGTTGGAACTGGTGTGAATCAATAAGTATGAAAAGAACTTCTTAAAAAACCACCAAAAACCTTTAAGTGCGCTAGGCCTCTCAAAATATCTGAGCCTTTCTTCATCAGGTGCAAAGAAGACGTGCTGCTACCCAAATATTTGTAAGAATAAAAAATACTTCGAATATTTCGGATATTAGAAGAGTTAAATTAAACACGTTGTGATGTAATAATATTCTGAAATTCTCATGAGGTATATTCTGGTAAATTTTAGATAATGAAGCAAATTTTTTCAGAGGGACGGATCCTCACTGAACTCCCCGTAGTCTCATTAAATTCACATTTGTAATTTTTTTATTTATTGCGCTAAAGGTTATCGTATATCTTAGATTCTTTTTTTTACACTGTGATTTATGAGGATAAGCAATAGTTTGGACAAGCTTTTACATTATTATAATATCCCTAATTACGATGAATCTTTCTTCGTAAAATAAAGAAACAACGCTAAGAGTAAACTACTACTACAAGTACACGTCTATTACAAATAATGGACCCGATTTTTAAAAAAATCACATTTTCAAAACTACTGATCATATTACAATAAGTTATACATGAATTTAAACAGAAATACACTAAGTTTTCTCAGTTACAAATTGTGATATCTTCACTTTAATAAAAAAATCTCCACAGCTAGACCAATCATTGAATAAACTCGCAATTCAATATCAAAACATAACACTTTTAATAAACAAATACTATGTACAATATGTACACGGAAAATAACTGTACAGATTTCTTTAGTGGAGTTCACAAGCCACATTGCAGGATCATTTTTAAAATCACCCTCACAACGTTCTTAAAACAATAACAAAAACATTCGGCTCACACAGAGATCCTTAGCGAACGACATCTCTCGTCGCTATCCCCGCCGTCTCTGACTTCATTTCTTTTCCTTTCGTCTCTCTCCACCGGCATGTTAGACCTCTTACCGGGAATTAGATGAACTCGTTTTCCCCGTTGACATTCGATGAAAAAAAACTGCTACTTCGCCGGACGATGGATTCGATCAACTTGATTTTTCCTCTCGACATTCGATAAAAGAAAGAACTGCCACTTCGTCGGACGATATTACAGCTCCTTCCCCCTAAAAAATTTTCATACGTTGCATACACCTATGAAAATGTAGAGCTGAAACACGGCACTGAGCCCCTCATTCCCAACACACTAAATCTGAGAGGTCACAACACCTAAGCACACGAAAATCTAATATATTAATAGCATTATACACTTTAAAATTTCTATGCAAGAGGTTCATACTGCGCACGCGTACTCAGTTTTAAAGTACTCATCATCCTAGATTTTACTTTTAAATTCTAAATTCAAACAATGAAATTTAAATTAACTAAAACAGATGAGATATTCATCTGAGCTCAACAAATGACATAGTGCGATGCTTGAACAAGTGATATAAAGGAAATTCTATACAAGACTGAATGATATATAATATATACAACTAGCAAACCCCGCGGCTTTGCTCGCGTAATATTTGAAATATGCCAAGTGATATTTATATGTCTAATTTTTATCAAAAGGTACTAACTAAATTTTTATTTTATTAAAAGGTAATATTTTATTTTATTAAAAGGTACTTATTACTTTTAGGAATAATTCAAAAATTACTATTTAAAACAAAGTTTGACTAAACATAATTATTACACTGTATTAGGCAGAAATGAGACTTAAATTAATAAAATGAAATAAAACTAAATAAATGATAATTTAGAAAATATTTTGAAACTTTTATGCTCAATTAATACGCTCATTTCAGTATTCATTTGAAGTTTTGAATTTTTTAGAAACCATCTTCTTACATCTTTAAATTAACCATCATGTCGAATTCCAAGTCCTACCACCTCTCTCAACATAAAGGGCTATGTTGAAACAGGAACTGTCACCATTAATTTGCCAACATTAATTTTGAAATCGGTTTGTTATTTCCTAATATTCCACAGAAACGTAATTTAAAAAGCTTTTAAAGCCCTTTTTTAGAACGTTTGTTGTTCCTGTGAAAACCAGGTGGTAGAATCACCGGCATAAAATATAGCCTGTGTAGGATCAGAGACTGTTACCACTGATTCGCAACTATTACTTTTATAATCGGTTTATATTCCCTGAAATTGTATAGAATCGTAATTTAGAACTTTTTTAGAATGCTTTTCACACCTCCTCTTCGCTTCACCCCTTTTTAATTCTAATTTATTTTTGACGTTCCTTCGAGGGCATTTATATTTTATGAGTAACTACCATGTCATATTTAACGTTTCTAGCCTTTTCAGTATCACAGAAATCGCAATTTAGAAAGTTTTTAGCTCCTGCAACCCTCTGGTGGTAGTGGAACAGACATAAAATATAGCCTATGTTTGAGCAGGTTCTATCACCAAAATTTGTCATCATTATTTTTTTAATCGGTTTTTGTAATTTATAAGTTTGCTTAAAAATTGTAATTTATAACGCTTTTCACTCACTTCCTTTTTTTAAAATTTGGAATTTTCTTTCGACTGTTCTTATAAAGCAGTTGCATCTTGTAAATAAATACCATACCATACTTCAAAGTGTTAGACCCCTCAGTTGTGCAAAAAATGCAAATTAGAGCATGTTTTGCTTTTGCAACACTCAGATGGTAGTGACAGCAACATAAAATATAACCTATGTTATAGCAGGGACTGTCACCATTGATTTCCAACCATTACTTTTGAAATAGCGTTGGTATTTCTTTAGATTGAGTAGAAATCGAAATTTAGAACGTTTTTAGGACGCTTTTCGCGCATTTTCACCCCTTTTTAAATTTCCAATTTTTTCGAAACTGTTCGTAAAGATCATTTATAGCTAATAAATATGTACCTTGCCTAATTTTAAGTTGCTAGCCCCTACCGATCACAAAAATAGAAATTTAGAACGCCTTTTTGATCCTGCAACGTCTTGGTGATAGCGATACCGACATAAAATAGCGTCTATGTTAGAGCAGAGGCTGTCAGAATCAATTTCCTACCATTACCTTTGAAATCAGATTCATTCTTCCTGAGATATTTCCGACAAATCGGGATCTAGAACGTTTTTAGAACGCTTTTCGCTCCTGCATCTCCTCTGGGGTAGTGGAAACAGATATAAAATATAGCCTATCTTGGAGCAAGATCTGTCACCATCATTTTTACACCATTATATTTGAAATCGCTTCAGTACTTCCTGAGATTGCATAGAAATCGCAATGTAGAAAGTTTTTTATAACGTTTTTTGCGCATTTTGACCCCCTTTTAAATTTCGATTTTTTTAGGAAATGTCCTTAGAGATCATTGATATCTTATAACTAACTACCATTCCAAATTTCACGATTCCAGGCCCTTCCGTAACGCAAAAGCCGCAATTTAGAACGTTTTTTGCTCCTGCACCCCCTTTGGGATAGTGGCACCGACATAAAACATCGCCTATGTTGGAGCAAGGGTTTTCCCCATCATTTTGACGCCATTATTTTTTAGATCGGTTTGGTATTTCCTGACATTGTGTAGAAACCACCATTAGAACGTTTTTTTAGAACGCTTTTCGCGCATTTTCACTCCTTTTAAATTTCGAATTGTTTAAGAACTGTTCTTAGAAATCCTTTATATCTAATAAGTAGCTAATATTTCAAATTTCATATTTCTAGGCCCTTCGGTAACGCAAAAATTGGATTTTTAGAGCGTTTTTTGCTCCTGCACCCTCTTTAGGTTACTGGCACCGACATAAAACATATCCTATGTTGGAGCAAGGATTGTCACCGTCATTTTGACACAATTATTTTTTAAATTGGTTTGGTATTTCCTGAGATTGTGTGGAAACTACCATTTCGAACGTTTTTTAGAACGATTTTCGCGCATTTTCACCACTTTCAAATTTCGAATTGCTTAAGAACTGTTCTTAGAAATCCTTTATATCTAATAAGTAGCTAATATTTCTAATTTCATATTTCTAGGACCTTCAGTAACACATGAATAGCATATTTAGAACGTTTTTTGCTCCTACACCCCCTTTGGGGTAGTGGCACCGACATAAGATATAGCCTATGTATAAGTTGGACTAACACCATCATTTTCATACCATTACTTTTGGAATCGGTTCGGTAGTTTCAGATTTTATCTCCGACAAATAAACAATTTTTTCCTCTTTATAATAGGAGTATAGATAGATTACAAAAAAAAAAAAAAAAAAAAAAAAACACAATATCCGTAAATGAGTGAAACCAATGACGGAAACTTAATATTTACAGAACACCACTACTCAGTTCTGCTCAACCCTTCGGCATTCCCGGGAAGCTTTCCCGGTCTATGCTTGACCACAAAGTTGGACGCCTGCAGATATAATGCCCGCCTAGTTAATCTGGAATTTCCCCCCATCATTGTTTTAAGATAAGTCAACGAGTTAAGATGTGTTTGTATCACAAACCACTGCCCATCCAGATAATGATTCAGCTTTTTAAGGCCGTACACAATCGCCGCTAATTCACGCTCAATAGTACTATACTTCTACTCTGCCGGAGAAAACTTCTTGCTTAAATATAAAATTGGATGCTCTTCCCAATCTCGAACCTGCGATAGAACTATACCTGCACCATGTAAACTAGCACCGGCCTGAACAATAAACTCTTGGCTATAATCAGGGGCATACAAAACCAGACTCTGGGTCAACTTCCCTTTCAGTTCCTGAAAAGCCTTTTCACAATCCTCAATCCACTCTATCTTTTCTTTCTTAGCTTTCCCTTTCAAGATATTTGTTAGAGGGACCACAATTACTGCATAATCCTTTATGTAATGGGAATAGTAACCTGTCATTTCCAGAAATGACCTTATTTGTATCATAGTTGAGGGCGTTGGGAATTCCTGAACAGCTTTTTCTTTTACGTCACTGGGGGACCTCTTTCCCGAACCTACCTCATGACCTAAAAAAACTCACACTATCCCTTTCAAACTTACACTTTGTAGGTTTCACTGTTAAACTGGCCTCTAACAACAGCTTCCTAATCTCAGGAATATCTTTCATGCGACACTCCCATCTAAGTAAAAATAGCACAATATCATCAATGTATGGCCAATCAAACAATTCGAGACCACTCAGAACTCTGCTCCTATCAATACGCTTTCTGATTTTATTAACAGAAAAAGAAGCACTTGACATTCTCATTCCGCAACCACCTTTGTTTTTAACTAAGACAGATTTCAGAAAACTATGTTCTCGCAAGCATTTTAATTTGAAACCTTCTACTTTCATTTCGTCATCAAAGAGCTCTTCAAAACGATCACGATTAAACTTTTCCATTAAACATTCTGCGTCCTTCAGTTTCTTTATGTGGCAAGCAATCCTCTGCATCATGCTTGCGTTCTTTAACTAGTTTCTTCCAACTTAATATACCAGAGAGAAGAACCTCCAAAATCAATATGAAAAACTGTATAACAACTTTTACCACCCATTAAACAATACTTTTTAACTTTAAGTAGTTTAATTTCATTTAGTGAATTTATCCATTCAGTCTGACCATCTTTTAAATGACGGGACCAGACAAAATCTACCCAATCAACTTTCCGAACCACAGTCGTAGATTCAACAGAATTCTCCAGTCTAGTATGACTGAATTGAAAACCAATGACATTAAGAAAACTATCTCTGTTTGGATTTTCAAAATATCGACACCAGATTTTCATTGTCAATTCAGGATACTTTTGAGTATTGACATCCATAACATTAAAACCCATATTAAATCCATAACATTAAGTGGAACATAAAATATGTGGTGCTGTATCTTTTTAAGTTTTAGTTTAATCTGTTTGAAATTTTTAATATATCTTTTTAAAAGATGTGTTTTAATGGATTAAAAATTACTTTTTATAATTTTTTGTGGCTTCTATTTTGGAGCTTGTTGAAATGTAACAAAAACGTAAATGTAATAGACTGTGCTTTTTACTCTATCTATAACTTTAGATTTCAGATGTGAGTGCCGTGATGATTATTATTGTATTGCTTAGTGTTGTTTATTACGTTTTATGCATAAATGAATGTTTTATCGTATTTCGGCATTGTTTTATGATCATTTGAATGGCAATGTTCCACATGTGGAACGTTGGCGGTTCAGAGTACAAAATTATCTTATTGTTACTTTTTTTAGGATATTGATCATTTTTACTGGGCTCTCTCGGGCAATTATTTTTTTTATGATTTTCGTACCAGTACTATTAACGAATAAATTGCATGATATATAACTCATGCACCTGTTGCCTAAGTGTCTGTGAAATATTTTTGAACCAATAAATGCCAATAAAATCTACAAAAGTATTGCAAAAACAAGAAGGAGGAGATTATGATTATTATAGTGATGGCAAAGTTGTTTGTGTACGATGGAGTGACAACAGCGTCGTTACTATTACATCAAATTGGGAAGCTAACACATCGCTAACTCAAAGTGGAACATGATATTCTCGAAAATTGAAGCGAGAAGTTTCAATCAAATAACCTCGATTGATTAGATTGTATAATTAGAATGTGGGTAGTGTAGAATTTTTGGATTATTTGCTTGGAACATATCGTCCAGTACTTCGATAATAAAAATGGTGATGAAATCTGTTCGCAAATGAATTAAATATGGCTGTTGTTACTTGTCATGCAGTAGGTTCAAAAGAAACCCTAAGACTTTTGGTGTTTGTCGTGAAATTGCGACTGCCGCCATAAAAATTAGATTTGATGTTTGAGAAAGAGAAGAGAAAGTCCTACGGCTCCAGTAAGTATGGAAATTATCAGCTCATTCAGTAGCTATGGTTTTTCGTCTACTACTCAAGAAGATTCTCAAATCGACAGAAAAACATAAATAAATGTTGTGAATATTATGGAAAGCGTATGCATGAAAAATATTTTCAGGCCTTTCATAAACATTTTGCTGTTAGTGACTAGTTAACATGTTCCTAAAATAGAAACATGTTTTACTTTACCTTGTTTTCTTTGTTTTGTTATGTGCGCAGTGCTGGTATGATTTCGGAAGAAAAATTCGCCAAAATGTACAAATGTTATTCGTAACGCCAACGTTCCACAAGTGCAACATACCTGTAACTCCACTTCTATTTTACATAACATCCCGAAATTCGGCACACAACCTTAGAATTAATCTAAATCGTCTAAAAAAAATTTCAAATTAATTTGACAAGCAGTTCATGGTGCGGCGGGTAAATGATTAATAATGGATGTGGAAGTGATATTTTCCACCGGAATAGCATCAGGAGAGCTAGAAGCGAGAGAAATGGGAGCAATAAAGTATTTATTCTTTTTACTGCTAGTTTGGAAGCGACCGATCGCATCCAGATTTATCATGGAAAAGCATCCCGAAATTGTGGGTATCAAGCTTAGAGGGACCATAAACCTATACCAATTACTATCTACATTTTGATTATCGAGAGTTTGAACATAATTTTCAATGTAGTGATAATCATTTGTCGAAGAGTAACACCTAAGGACTGTCTCCTTTGACTTAGTCGTACCTAATTATCCTGACACCTGCTCATGACACAATGCTAACAGTTCTCTACAATGATTTTCCGGCACACATAACTGAACTTTCTCATCACCTCTCCTTGACTTCGACACCCGTACAAGCTTAACTTCTCTAACACAAAAATCGTTATCATTAGAGTTTTTGGCATTCTCCCACAACTCCTTAAGTGAAGGGCAATTTTTCTGCTCTTTCTTAAATTTCTCCGCAGATACCTTTACCAAACCTGACTCCATCTCCAACCTTTCCGGTATAACTATCCCTTCCTCTTCCTCCTGACCTCCAGCCTCCGGACCAATTTCCCTCTCAACTTGAACCGTGGATATCTTCCTTTCATGTTCCCGCTTCTGAATGCGCATCATTACAGCATCCACCGATGCAGGCTTATCTTTCGATTTCTCAATAAGTTCAGCAGTTTTAGTTCCCAACAAATAATAACCTTGTTCTAACTCAATAGGTATCACAGCAGCCTTGGTAACCACCATTTCAAAATCTCCCTTAATTGTAACTCTCGCCAATGGCCAACATTTGCACTCATTATCCAGGGGTGTTTTATCCACGCTACTTCACCAATTAAATCCTCATTATCATCCAAGTACGTTCGCAAAGATCAAAACCAGCCCCGGTAACACGTAAATAATTGCGTTCTATTCCATTAATTTCTGCCTTTTTGAAATACGGTGTAAAACACTCTCCTTAACTTACATCTACATTCAAGTGACCAACTATATCTCCAGAACTCTTACGTTTTAAATCCGGACAATTTGGTCTGATGTGCCCTGCTCGATTGCACTGGAAACAGTTAATAGGCTGTTTTCTATAAAATTTATACTTATTCCAAGAATTCCTACTCACATTATCTTTTTTATCAGACCCACCTGATTTAACTGCCTGTCACCTTTATTTCTAGCACTATCCTGCCCATTCCTGTCTCTAAAATATGGTTTATTATTACAGATTTTCTTATCCTATTTCCTGACATTCTCTCTCATGTTTTCGTATTTATCACATTTTTCTGCTAAATACGACGCTTTCTTATTCACGTCCCATTCATCTAAGAATTTATCCTTTATTTCGAAAGGTACTCTACGTTTCACCTGCTCTGTCAGCATAAGGTCTTTGAGCGATTCAAAATCATTTACTTCAACGATTTCTAACCAGTATTCTAAATATCCTCTCAACTCATAAACAAGTTCAGACCAAAGTGCACCCGCCTTTCTTTGACGAGTCTGAAATTTTGTTCTCAGGGACCCTGCTCCTAATCTAAACCCTTTAACAAAACGCTCTTTATATGCTGATAATCATCCCTTTTTTCTGGGTGTTCTTTTACTATAATCTCAACTACATCTACAGATAGCAAAGGTATAAGTTGAGATACATATTTTGATTCTTCAAAATTCTCTTTTGAGACCTGACTCTCAAAAATCATAAAAAACAAGGTAATATCAATCGATTTAGTGTCAAATTTTGGAACTAAATCCTTTGAACTCACTTTTTTATCTTTATTTTCAGCCGTTACAGAAACTGTGGAAGCTAAAGAGCTTGTATCTACACTATATTGTGATCTCACCTTCTCTAAATCCAGATGACTATCTTTCTCTCTTTCTAAACTTTCCTGATCTTCGCGCTTTAATCTATCTAATCTTTCCTGTTCCGATATTTTATCAAAATTTTCCTGTTCAGCTAATTCTTCCCTCTCATCTAAAATTCCTTCTAACATATATTTTACTATTTGCTCATCATAATCAGAAGCATTCAAAATTGCCTGAATTACTGGCACTTTTTTACTGTCAGCGGATACTTCTGTATCAAACTTTGCCGCGAGCAAAAGCAATACATTTTTATTTTGCCTATTCAAGAAAGTAGCCATAATTGAACTCTGAAAATATCTCACTACAAATAATACAAATACAAAATATTACAATACTTTTCCTGAGCACAATTATCACTTAAATATCAAAGAAAATCAAGGATGCGATATATATTTTTTTCCCCCAAAACTGAGTAACTCCCTTCACAAAGCCCAATAAATAATAAAAGGCGTAACCAAAGTACTAAAAATATAATGTATACTAAAAAAAGACCCCGTACATTAATTTACTTTACTAAGTCACTTTGATTTAATGCCCTGCGAAAATTTCAAATAAAATTCCTCTCCACTAGGAACATCAATTATAAATAAAAAATTCAAAGAAATAATTTCAGTAAATTCAATTTTCTAATTCAATAACCTTTACACTGTAACTTATACAGTTAAGTTGCATTACCGCACTACACGGTCAATGAAAATTAATTTACTCTTTATAAAAATCACTAACATATTACACATAAAATACCTATACTATAGTTCTACACTGAATATTTATTTGAGAACAAAATAGCAAACCAATTACCAAAGAATATATAAAAATATAACAAATAGATAACCCTTATGCATGAAACTTGCAAAAACATAAAACCCTATTTTTACTTTCCTAGCAAACAATATTTATACTAAATTTAGCACTGGGACCTCCCAAAATTTAGCATGAAAGCGAAATATAGGGACTTACTGTTCGATTCTTCAATTACACAGGACCGACAATAACAGTCGTCAAAAATAGCTTCTCGTATTCACTTGCTAACACACAATATTAGCTACACGGATTGTCTCAAAAATTTTCTAGAAGTGTCTATGATTTCGTGGAACTAATTTATCTAGTTCCTATATCACACCGAAAGCCACCAAAAATATAATATACTTAGCTGTGATATCTTCACTTTAATTTAAAAATCTCCACAGCTAGTCCAATCATTGAATAAACTCGCAATTCAATATTAAAACATAACACATTTAATAAACAAATACTATGTACAATATGCACACGGAAAATAACTATACATATTTCTTTAGTGGAGTTCACAATCCACATTCCAGGCTTATTTTTAAAATCACCCTCACAACGTTCTTAAAACAATAACAAAAACATTCGGCTCACACAGAGCTCCTTAGCGAACGACATCTCTCGTCGCTATCCCCTCCGTCTCTGACTTCATTTCTTTTCCTTTCCTATCTCTCCGCCGGCACGTGAGCCTTCCAACCGGGAATTAGATGAACTCGTTTTCCCCGTCGACATTCGATGACAGAAAAAAACTGCTACTTCGCCGGACGATGGATTCGATCAACTTGCTTTTTCCTTTCGACATTCGATGAAAGAAAGAACTGCCACTTCGTTGGATGATATTACAAAATGTTCGATGTGTGACCCTCTTGTTACATGGCATACATCCAATCTGTAATCGAGTTCGTTCCAAACATTTTGTAGCATCACTTTGTGAATGGTTCTGAAATCTTCACAAATGCGTTCTTTCAGTTCTGAACACTTTGTGTTCGGCATTGGGGGTACATAAACAATGTCTTTGACATTGTCAAAACTTAAAGAACGCATTTGCCAAGAATTCAGAACCATTGATAGAGTGATGCTACAAAATGTTTGGAAAGAACTGGATTACAGATTGGACGTATACCCAGTAACAAGAGGGTCACACATTGAGCATTTGTAACTGAAAAAAAAAGGTATATTTTTCTTTAACATCATCACGACGGCGCGGTGGGTCACACTCAACTGTCTCAGAGCTGCCAAGTCTCCGGCTTTTTGGATACAAGTATTTTAATACAGAAAATGTTGTTTTATTTAATTAGAACAATTGGGCGATTTAAAGGAAAATCATTTTCTCTAAAATAACAGTGGTGTGCAGAAAGCCGGAGACTTGACAACTCTGAGACAGTCGAGTGTTACCCACCGCGCAGGCGTGAACGTATTAAATTCATGTATCACTTATTGTAATGTGTGCAGTAGTTTCGAAAATATATTTTCTTAATTCGGTTCATCAACTGTAATAGCCCTGTATTTTAGGTGGTTTTTGAGAAATCAATATATGTATTCAAATTCATTGCATCCTATATGACTTTAACTAAAATCCATCATAACAAAATTATTTAAGAACGCTATTTTTAAAAATAACAAAATATTTTTTTCAGTTTTATAGATAAAAGAAATGTGGTATGAAAATCCGGTTACCAAACTACGATTTACAAACGTAAATCTCATATATTTCGAGCATCCGAATCTTAAAATCTTAATTTCAGTACTTGTGGACAGAAAATAATTTACTTTGATGCAATCCCATTAAAAGCTTACGTTTTATAAACAAAAAGGTAATTTTCTTTTTAAAAAATAAAGTAATTTCCATTCATATTTTCTGAAATGGGGCGACTTTAAGAATTAACACTCGTAAAAAAATGTTTTTTTTTTCAGGCAATGTAGTTATTTTTTAGTTTTTTAGAATGAAAATATTTATTTCCTGATATAATAACGTTATTTTCTTGATGGATAATTTTGCGGTCCATAATTTTAACATTTACTACCTATTTGCTTTTCAAAAAAATTTTAAAATTTAAATTAAAAATTAAAAATCAAATCTTTACATTATCCGTGCCAGACGATAAATCTCGAAGTATTGATAGCAATTTTCTTTAAATAATAAGAATTAATATCAAAACCCAAGACCATTTTATTTCAATATCTTTGTTTTTGATAAATGACGTCTTATTCGCCAGCTTTCCACACTACTCGAATTATTCCACTTTGAAATATTAACACTTTGCCGTCCGCACGATTCGTAAATATTTATTCGCTTGGTTCCTGCAGCACTAATTCGGATCAGTTGACTAGTCGCCGGGCGTTCTTGACATTATCGGGAGATTATAAATTGTTAAGTTTTACTAATCTCATCGTTAGTTCTCATAAGTTCTCAACCATGTTCCCCTACTTTCATGAAATTTCGAAGATATACATATGTAAATAAATACAAAATTTGTTTCTTTTATATATTTGTTTCTTTTCATTTTCTTTGGTACTTAGTAATTCTCTTTCATATGGTACGCAGCAAAACAGTCTCCAAGATGTAAGGCAAGAACAGGCGATCATCAATTGACCATTCTATGTGTGGACAAACGCTGAGCCAAAACTAGTCCGGCAACTCAGGATCAGAAAGGTCTTCGAGTTTTTCTTCGGTCGTTACAATGCTATGCACACGACACCACTGTGGTGTCGCCGGCCGTTGGCAGCTAATTTGCGCACGACACCACTGTGGTGTCACCGGCCGTTGACCGCTAGTTTGCGTCCGTCACCACTGTGGTGCCGCCGGACGGCATAGTGTTAAGAAACAAATGAGTTTCCCTTTTTTCCAGTATGACGCCATATTCATCTTTTTATAATTCTTAATTTTTTTTTTCCATTTTCTTTTTTCATGCGAAAATCTATCAAAATAAATTATCTGTTTAGGAGAAATTATTATTGCGGGTTTAGATTTTATTGGCAATGGTAAAGAAAGATAGAAAAATGTCAATTTATTGTTTAAGAAAATAGTGGATTTTTGAATTTATAAGCGAAATATTTGAACAAAATAAATAAAGCACCCTCTATCTTCATTTCTGTGTTAAAAGCCGTCTATATGTAAAGACAAAAAGACATTAATTTATCCCTTTTGAAGTTGGTTTAACATATTTTCCCATTATCGATATTTTTTGGCCAAGTACACTTGCTTGATAACTGTAAAAAGAAAAAAAAATGAAATATGTATATTTAAAGAAGTAAATTTATTCAAGAAAATGTTTTATATTATAGAACACATATATAAATTCACTCCAAAAGTTTTGCACCAAATTTAAAAGCTCTGGCAAGTGTATTGACAAAATTTCAAAATTTCAAACTACAGTAGAACCTCTTTATCGGAAACACTTTTAAGCAAAACTTTCGGTTAACCGAAATCCTTTTTTTTTTTTTTTTTTTTTTTTTTTTTTACTATCCCATTCCTTGTGATCAAAATCCAATTTGAAAGCCTTTTTTTTCTTTTAAGACTATCATATTCCTCGTGTGCAAGCGGTCTTTTATGAACCACGAGCAGAAAATGTTAATATTTTCGATCCCCTTTCTTAGAATTCCCTTGAATTTAACTTGAGCTCCCGTAAGCTGCGAATTGGAACGAACAAATAGCCATTTTGAAGCGTTTGAATGTTTTTCAAAAGTTTTGACTTGGCTGCAGCAGCAGAAAGACTGTGATGCAGGCAAACTAATACTATTTAAAAACTTCGTGATAGAGCTTCAAAACAAAGGCAATGCGAAAAACAAAACAATGTTTCAAACCCATATGAAATATGTAAAAGGTACTTAATTTCAAAATTAAATCTCAGGTAATTTACTCTTGTTTCTATTTTGCTATTGCTTTATTTTATTAAGGATCTTGTTGCCTAATAAACTAGTATGTTGTGGCCATCACAAAACTTTCTTCTATATAAATCACGTCAATTAAATCATTTAAATAGTAAAAGAAATTACATCAATTTAGAACCAATTCGTATCAAAGTATACCTGAATTTGAAGTTTGATGAAAATTCGTGCATTACTTATTGAGATAGAGCTGTAGGGGAAACTCTGAAAAATGCAGCATAGCAGCGCCACATGTTGAGCGATTTGCACCAAAACACAAACAGCACTAATTCATATTAAGGTATACCGGAATCTGAGGTTCGATGAAAATAGGTGCATTAGTTCTGGAGCTAGAGCTATTGTGGAAATCACAAAAAATGCAGCACAGCAGCGCCACCTGTTGAGCGATTTACACGAAAAGGTACAAAACATCAATTCATGTCAAGGACTAACTGAATTTGAAGTTTGATGAAAATCCGTGCATTAGTTCTGGGCATTGAGCTATTGTGGAAATCGTGAAAAATGCTGCATAGCAGCGACACCTGTTGAGCGATTTACACCAAAACATAAACAGCACTAATTCATATCCAGGTATACCTGAATCTGAAGTTTGTTGAAAACCCAAGCATTAGTTCTTGAGATAGAGCTATTGCGGAAATCTCCAAAAATGCAGCATAGCAGCGCCACCTCTTGAGCGATTTACACCACAAGGTGTAAAACGTAAATTCATGTCAAGCACTAACTGAATCTGAAGTTTGATGAAAATTCGTGCATTATTTCTTGAGATTGAGCTATTACGAATATCGTGTAAATGCTGCAAAATGCAGCATAGCAGCGCCATCTGTTGGGCGATTTACACCAAAACGTTACCAGCACCAATTCATATCAAGAATTAACGGAATCTGAAGTTTAAAAATCCGTGCATTAGTTCTTCAGATAGAGCTTTTGGAGAAATCCTGCAAAATGCTACATAGCAGCGCCACCTGCAGGGCGATTTACACCAAAAACTAATCAGCACCAATCTATATCAGGGACAACCTGAATATAAATTTTTATAAAATTCCCTGCATTAGTTCTTGAGATAGAGCGCCCACAAAATTTGTGTCACATACAAACAGACGGACAGACAGACAGACAGACAGACTCACAGACAGACATTTTGTAAAAACATGTTTTTTGGAATCTCTGACCCATAAAACGTGTAAATCCGTCAAAAACTGGAATTCGAAAACTTTCATGAAACCAATACTTTCTTCTTGTCAAGATAGAAGAAAGTAAAAATAGCGCATATAGTTCTCTTTTTTCTTAAAATTGAAGCATTCTCGATTATCCGAATATTTCGATTTTTCGAAAGATGGTCGGTGCCAATTACTTAAGATGATCGAGGTTCTACTGTAATAGGAATAATTTAAGACTCTTATTGGGAAATTTCATCATCCATAATTTACCATTTAAATCCATTAATCATATGACCCATTTCCTTTCAACAAATAAAAATTTTAAAATCGTCTGAATTTCCATAGAAAAGCATAATTGCCAAAATAAAATATGCTATTTTTTATCGAACGAACGAAGAAAGTAAAACAAAAGACTATACAGCTAAATATGGATACATCACCAACATGCCTAATTAATTTTAAGCTGATTTTAAGCTTAACACTTTTCGGGTCTCCACCGTAAGCCTTCACTGGCGTTTCGGCAAATATATATAAGCATATAAAATTCTTAGAAATTAGAAGTGATAATTTATACACGGTGGAAAAATGATATTCTGAAATTTTGATGAACGTTTTAGTATGGTAATTTTTTAGATAAAAATGTACATTTCAGCTCATTTTCTCATTAAATTTACATTAGTAATTTCCTAATGATTATGCGAAAGGTTATAGTATAGCTTGGATTTCGTTTTACACTGAGATTTTATTAGAATAAACAACAGTTTGAGTAAGTATTTTATGTTATCCTAATATCCAAATAGGAATGTTTAATAACTGAATCTTTTATATCGAATTTAAAAAAGGAATGTTTTAAAATTTTTTGTTTCAGGAAAACTGTTTTGATGGCCATAGATTTAAGGTTTTTTCTAAATCGATTCTATAAAATTATATAAGTAAATCACTTCTTATCATTAAACGAAACTTATAACATTCTAAAAGCGAACAAAAAGTACATTTAAAGGCATATAAATAAAGGCACCTTTTAACCCTTAATTGTCCAGCCTGATATATATTCACGGGCAAAGTGTCCGTAAAATTGTCGGGCGCGCTGATTAAGGAGTAAATAACATGATCTATATGTTGTATACACACAATTAGCGACTTTATCAAGATAAATATTGCTAAAAAAAGTAATTCAGCAAAAGTTTTAAAAATGAACTTAAAAAAACAAAAATTATTAGATCGCAGGTTTATTAAATTTGGGCTCTCTATAAAAAGGGACATCTGTGAACCTGAATTATTTTATCCGTTTTCTTAAATATTTGAAAGCATCTATTTATGTATTCTCAGATTATTTTATTAATAAGAAAGATAAAATATGCATCAAGCATAGATTATGAAGTACTTTCCAACACTTCCAGAATGCGCAAATAAACTTTACCGCCCGTTCTTTGTAGGGCTCTGTATATGATTGACATATTTGTATTTTTTCTAATCGTAAAATTTAATTTAGTTAGAAAAAGCATATAGAAGATTAAAATTCACCTTCAGTAATTTCTTCCAATAGATGAAAAAGCACATGAATTCCTTTCTGCAGCCCAGTATATTACGTAAAGTTTTTTATACGCGCCACATATTAAACTTAAATTTAATGCAAGAAAAACCGTCTTAAAACTGCTTAAATAACATTTCCGAGAATTATTATGCATAGGTGACCATGTATCCAGTTTTTTGCATAGCCCTGTATTGTATATGATTCTATTTAAATTCCACAAACATATGTTAGTATACTAAATGCAGTGAGCTTGTAAATGCATCACTAAACAATTCACGCTCAACTACAAACTCTTTTGTGTAGCCCTCTATATGGTCTATATAATTTTTATACACTACATAGTAAGCAAAAATTTAGTTACCCTTAAAACGCATATCATAATCGAAAACGCTATTCGGATACAGTATTGTATCCGAAATCATTTATGTAACTCTGAAAATGGACGATAAATGCGATGCAAATCATATTCAACTGTAAGCTTTCTGGCAAACCTCGATAATGTATATCAATTTCATAATGTTTGAAATAGTGCAACACAATTAAAATAAGCTGCAGACAGTTTTTTTTTCCCCGAAGACCATTATATAACAGACCTCTTTTGTGTGACCCTGTAAAAAAGGTACATCCTTTGCATCCCATATACTACAGAAAAGATTTTTTTTAATTTTATTATGTTTGTAACAGAGTAACATAATTAAAATAAGCCGCGAAAGAATTTTCTTCATAGACCGTAATATAATGAATACTTTTGAGTTCATTGTATGAAAGCTGTAAGTGCTATAAATAACATATTTTATAGTAACTATGTTCTAGTGCACCTTAATAATGTTTAAAATTTCATGACGTTTAAAATTGTGTAACACTATTAAAATACACATCAAATGATTTTTTTCCGATAGACCATAAAATAACGTGAGAGTTTGAGTGTCCCCGTAATTGAGCTATAAATGCTGCACACTTCAATTTCAATAGAGAACATACTATGGAAAACCTCAATAACGTATTTCAATTACGTGTAATTTCAAATATATTTTTGCGAGTTATAGCACGTACAGACAGACGGTAGGCGACAGACAGACAAGCCGAAGTCCTAAAAACTTTTCAACTATGTTGGAAAGTGTTAAAAAGCATTCGTATGCTTTTAAATGCACTTTTTTAACTTTTAGCATGTTAAAACATTAGTTTAAACGCGTATTAATCTACTCGATAGCAATAAGATACTAAAATTAGCTCATAATAGGCATATCTGGAGACCTTAAAATCTACTGGATAGTTAGTCACCATCATGTCCACTTCTAATTGCATAATTCGCGTCGCTTTAATACTATGAAATATTTTTGTGATTAGTACTAAAGATTAACTAATCTAATCTAATCGCAAACCCTGGGAACCTGCTTGTAGCTGATGGTTGGGTCAAGCTCCTAGCCCAGGGCGGGATGTTCCTACCACAATTGCGGCACCGCAACCCAGGGAACGTTAGTTAGTATTTTGGTTTGAATATAAACCAAGTATTTTCAGATAATAATTACTAAAATTAGTAACACTTAAGATATGATGCAATTACAGTAGTTACCAAGTTATATGCATGTTTCAGTACAATGTTTTAAGATATGAAATGATAACTAAAGATTGACCAAATTTTATTTCCCTCAGCCGGATATTATTTAATATTTTGCAATCGGGATTATTTGAGTGATTTTTATTTACAGGCTATGAACTGATGTTTCTTAGTTAACGAACAAAAGAAAAAGAAAAAAAAAAGAAGTACGTATCATTTTATTATATGTAAATTGTACAAATATGTAAATTGATGAAGCAAAATATTTTATACTTTTGGAAAGCATGTATAAAGTTTCACCAAACATTATACACTTAATTTAATAAATTATATAATCAAAAAAAAAAAAAAAACCCGACTGCGTAAAAAGCGAACTAATTAATTATTTCTCATCAATGTGAAACTAATTTTTAAGTTACTTACCTATTTTTTATTTACTTGTATTGATGACTTTTAAGTTGTGTTTAATTGTTCGTTCCTATCTATAAACACTGTTTTGATGAGGCCTATAGATGTCTATGAAGGTTAGAGTTGCAGTATAGTCAGAAATCCTACATACACAACTTCCAGGTTGGGTAATATTTAAACGAAGCTTCTGATTGTAAAACAGTCAATAAAACATCTTCTTCATTTTGAAAGACCTATCCAATGATATGACACTCAATATGGTGCGTAAATTTTGTTTTCGTCTCTACCGCTATTTTGTAATTTACGGCCGCCATATTGAATTTATAAAACCAAAACCTAGCCCATAACCATCGAGCGGTTAAGCAGAATCGATAGAGACCTCATTCATTAAAATCCATTCTGCCGTTGGGATGTTTCGAGGGTATAAAGAAATCCACATACCCAGATATGCGAGAAACACATAACCCTACTTGGCAGTCGGGTAAAAAAAAAATTGACAAATATATATGCACAAAAATTCATAAGTATTGGAATAATTAAAAATCCTTATTTGGAAATTTTCGCATACATAATTTAACATTTAAATCCATTAATGTAATGTACCATTTTCTTTCAACAAATGGAAATTTGAAAATTATCTGACTTGCCACAGAAAAGCATTATGGTTCAAAATAAAATGTTCCATATTTTAAGAGTGAATGAACCAAATTTAACCCAAAACTATACAGCTACGTTTGGGTACGGCACAAATATTCTCACTTAATTTCAAGCTAATCGGATGCTTTTTGCGGCAGTTATCGCAGAACAGACAGGCAAATAGACGGAAACCAAAAACTGTTCGTGTCTCCACAGTAAGCCTTTACTGACATTTCGGCAATTATTGCACGAAAAACAAAAGTAGTATAAACTATTTTCAGATATTTGGTTAAATGTAGTTTTTGATTACATTATATTTTTACGACAAAGGAAAACCGGATGTTGACTTACTTTTTACGCTATTGATCGGTACCATTCCCTCAACATGACTGATTTTTTACTCTATTTTAAAGTTGAAATTTTGACGGTCACTTTTTAAATATTATTTCTATATCATTTTGTTCTCTGCCGCTGGATAAGAAATATCAAGAAAAATTTATATGTTATTTCGCTCACATGTGTCTCAATGATGCATAATTAAGTAATGTTCTAATATCGAGTAGACTTTGTTAATCATGCGACAGTCCATAATCCAATGTAGGAGTAAGTGAAGAAATTTTATTGTTGAATTATTCTGTTTTGTGACACAAAATTTATACATTGAAGATATGCTCAATTTTAATCGGTTTTATACAATATTTTGTATGCCCCGTTAAGTCATCCATGAGAAAACTTATTAATAATTTATTTCTCATTTAACATTATTATTGTAAATCCTATGATATTATTAATAATAACGAATATTATAAATTAAGGAGTAGTTAATAAAGAAGTATGCATATAGTAGAAGCTTCAAAGAGAACAGTTTGAGACAAGGATCAAAACATGAAACTTTAAGATAGATGCACTCAAGGTGGGTATTTAAATTAGTTACTAAATTATTTAAAAAAATTTCAGATTGTAAATATAATGATTTTATTTTAGTATTCCTAAAAATATATGAATACATTTGATGTAAATTTTGTATTCAAGATTAAAAGTACTGTGAATGTTTACACAACGTACAATAGTAGCTAAAAAAGCAGAAACAACATTTATATATTTTTTTTTAATTTAAGAATAACGATATCTTATCATTTATAATGTATGCTTAATGCATATTGTTTGCATTCAAATATATCATTTACTGAATTTGTAAGTACAATAACTAATTATCTAGATGTTATCGTTCCATGATGTCAAATATCCTAAAATTTAATCGAATAGAAAAATACAAATATTTTATAATTGAGATCTAACAACTTTATTTATTACAAAACTCTTTTAACTCTCTCATTGACATTTAATTGCAAAGCCTATGCTTTTGTGGATTGTATTAATGCAACATACATAATCTTGCAAAATATAAGTAATTTATAAGTGCTACTCAGATACCACGAAGCATAAAAGCAGTTGTTTTAATAATAATAATAATAATAAATACGTATCATTTAAATTTTTCTGCCATTTACTGGTACACCAGTGTTAACTTTCACATCTTTAGAGCATAAAAAAATTTATCTCTTGACTTCCGGAGCAGCATTCTTTCCCCCTTAAATTCTGTTTTTTTTTTTTTTTTTTTTTTTTTTTTTTTAAATCTTTTTATCTAAAAATATTTGTAATAGAAAATATCTAACTTAGCCTTTTTCAAATTATTGACTGATGTGAATTGCTAAAATAGTGTGTAACTATATGTTATAAGAATGCTATAATTTGTTAATTTTTAGGTAGATTTCGTATGAAATACTACCTATTGGGATCATTTCTATGTTGGAATTCCTGAAATATTTTTGCAGATCTACACCGATCATGACCCCTAGAACCCAAAACTACCCTCAGTAAAAAACAACTTTATATATATATATCACTTTCTTCTGGGCACGATAACTTTCGTAATTCTGCACCAATCTCTTCCAAACTGATACATAAAATCAATGTGCATAAAATCTCGGTCAAGTTCGTTAATGGGCAAAATCGGACCAAGGGGAGGGAAATAGGGAGGGGTTTTGCGAAAACCGAACCCCCCCCCCCATATCTTCTTAAATTTTATACATATAAAATCAGTTTAAAGCTTTTATTACTTCTAAAAATAGGGGCTCAAAGTTAAAAATGGGCTCAAGGGGCTCAAAAATAGGGTTTTTGGGAGAAGAAAATTCATAACTTCGTCAATTCTCAAGATATCAATTCCAATTAATTTTATTATAATTCTCCTTAATATTATCTACAACTTTTATATTCACAAGTTTTTGATAGGACCAATTCGTACCGCAAAAAAAAAAAAAAAAAAATTAAAAACGAAAACAAAAAGGGGGTTTGAAGAAGTAAAAAATCTATAACTCCGTCAATTCAAAAGATATAAAATCCCCATGAATTTATCATATATCTTCTTAATATTGTCAACAACATCTGTATAGATAAGTTTTGGATAGGGCCAATTCTTACAGCAAAAACAAATTAAAAATACATAGCGGTTGAAGAAAAAAATCATCTAAGTAAGGCTGTATTCAAATCTAAACTGCTTATTTTCTGACTCATTTTACAATTCATTTTTGCTCTCAAAAGCTTCCAATTGTTATGTTTTCTTACTCAGAAACTATATAATGTACCGAAATGGTCGATTTTTTTATAGAGGCAGAATATATTTAAAAAAATACTGTTAAATTGGGCATTTTGAAACAAATTTCCCGAAGCGGATTGTGTTGGAAAAATCACTGCTTTAAGGATGCACTCAAATCAAAACTGCTTATTTTCGTACTCATTTTTAAATTCATTTTTGCTCTCAAACGCATCCAATTGCTAGATTTTCTTATTCAGAAACTATATAATGTAAAGTAATGATCGATTTTTTGACAGAGGCAGAATATATTTCAAAAAATGATGTCAAAGTGGGCGTTTTGAACATAATTTCATGAAGCGATTGTGTTAGAAACGAAAAATATTGCCCTACTGAGAAAATAATTGTTTATTAATCAAGTTTTAATTAATTGAAAGAAAAATAAAAACACAGGTCGCTTATAAATCTTTTCAAAAATCACGTCAGCATGTTTCATATATATATATATATATATGTCGTAGGCTAATTGAGAACGACATATATATATATTAGGTAGATTTCGTATGAAATACTACCTATTGGGTTAGGTAGATTTCGTATGAAATACTACCTATTGGGATCGTTCCTATGTTGGAATTTCGGAAAAATTTTCGCAGATCTACACCGATCATGACCCCTAGAACCCAAAACCACCCTCAGTAAAAAACTTTATCTATCTATCTATCTATCTATATATATATATATATATATATAGATAGATAGATATATAGATAGATAGATAGATACATAGATAGATAGATAGATAGATATCACTTTTTTCTGGACACGATAACTTTCGTAATTCTGCACCAATCTCTTCCAAATTGATACATAAAATCAAAGGGCATAAAATCTCGATCAAGTTCGTTAATGGGCAAAATCGGACCAAGGGGATGGAAATAGGGAGGGGTTTTGTGAAAACCGAAAACCCCCTATAACTTCTTAGTTTTTGTACATATCAAATCAGTTTAAAGTTTTTATTACTTCTAAAAATAGGGCCAAAATTTTATGTATCACAGATTTTTGATAAAGTTAAAAATGGGCTCAAGGGGCGCAAAAAATTGGGTTTTTGGGAGAAAAAAAATTCATAACTTCGTCAATTCTTAAGATATCATATCCAATTAATTTTACCATGAATCTCCTTAACATTATCTACAACTTTTATGTTCACAAGTTTTTGATAGGGCCAATTCGTACCGCAGAAAAAATTAAAAACGAAAACAAAAAGGGGGTTCGAAGAAGTAAAAAATCCATAACTCCGTCCCATGAATTTATCATATATCTTCTTAATATTGTCTACAACATCTATATAGACAAGTTTTGGATAGGACCAATTCTTACAGCAAAAATAAATTAAAAATACATAGCGGTTGAAAAAAAATCATCTAAGTAAGGGTGTATTCTAATCCAAACTGCGTATTTTCTGACTCATTTTACAATTCATTTTTGCTCTCAAAGGCTTCCAATTGATACGTTTTCTTACTCAGAAACTATATAACGTACCGTAATGGTCGATTTTTTGTTAGAAGCAGAATATATTTTTGAAAAATGCTGTTAAAGTGGGCATTTTGAACCGAATTTCCCGTAGCGAATTGTGTTGGAAGAATCATTGCATTAAGGGTGCACTCAAATCCAAACTGCTTTTTTTCTGACTCATTTTTAAATTCATTTTTGCTCTCAAACGCATATAATTGGTAGATTCGCTTATTCAGAAACTATATAATGTACCGCAATGATCGATTTTTTGACAGAGGCAGAATATATTTCAAAAAATGATGTCAAATTGGGCATTTTGAACGGAATTTCCCGAAGCAATTGTGTTATCACTTTCTTCTGGACACGATAACATCTGCAATTCTGCACAAATCTCTTCCAAACTGATACATAAAATCAAAGGACATAAAATCTCTGTCCAGTTTGTTAATGGGCAAAAGTGGACAAAGGGGGTGGAAATAGGGAGGGGTTTCGTGAAAACCGAAAAAAACCCTTAACTTCTTAAATTTTGTACATATCAAACCAGTTTAAAGTTTTTATTATTTCTAAAAATAGCGCCAAAAATTCGTGTATCACAGATTTTTGATACAAAAACCATAACTCCGTCAATTCACAAGATATAAAATCTCCATGAATTTATCATATATCTTCTTAATATTGTCTTCAACATTTCTATAGACAAGTTTTTGATAGGGTCAATTCTTAAAGCAAAAACAAATTAAAAGTACATAGCGGTTGAAGAAAAAAATCATCTTATTATGGATGCATTCAAATCCAAACTGTCTATTTTCTTACTCATTTTTACGTTCATTTTTGCTCTCAAACGCATCCAATTGCTAGATTCTCATGTCAGAAACTATATAATGTACAGTAATGATCGATTTTTTCATACAGGCAGAATATATTTCAAGAAATGATGTCAAAGTGGGCATTTTGAACAGAATTTCCCGAAGCGATTGTGTTAGAAACGAAAAATATTGCCCTACTGAGAAAATAATTGTTTATTAATCAAGTTTTAATTAGTTGAAAGAAAAATAAAAACACAGGTCGCTTATAAATCTTTTAAAAAATCACGCCAGGCATGTTTCATATTTTTTTTTATTAAAAATTAATCTGAGAATGTGCCAGAAAATTTCGAGTTGTTGAGTATGGAAAAATATTTTTTTAATATCGCCGTAACATGATTCTGATAAAACCAGCTATTTTATAAAAAGGAAAGAAAAACTCGTCAAAAGCAGACAGATAAAACTGTTAAAGTGGATTTATATCTAATAATGATTTAGTTTTTGTTGGTGAAATTAGTATACTTAACTTCGAAATCTACCTCTGCCTGTAGGCAGGGCCAGCAGGGGTTTTTGCAATTTAAATCGCGTTATAAAAGACTTATTTTACAAAGAATTTTCACCATTGATAAAAAATGTGTCAAACTATAAATCTTTTACTTTTACTATTTTTTTTCAATAATAACAATTAAAATCTTCAATATTCATTTTACTAATTAAAGTTTTTATTCTAATTTTTCTCCCATTCATTGCTGAGATATTTCAGAAAATCTTTTTGCCGCAGTATATACCACAATAATCGGTAACGATTGCCAGAAAAATAACAAGTTACACTGCTACGCCTCAAATAATACACATTAATAAAATTAAACGGTCAAGTACGAGCATTACACGCGCACAGAGGGTTCCATAGAATAAATATATGAATTTGTAGTTGTATTATATATATACAGGGTGTCCAGCGAATAATACCCTGATTTCAAAATTAAATATCTCAAAAACAAAGATTAATAGAATTATGCGGTAAACGGTTTGTTTATTAACTAAGCTGTAAAAATGTTATACAGAAGTTTCAAAATTTAGTTGCAAAGACCGGTAACAGATGGCGCTGTAATCGCAATTCCTATACATTGTGTTTTGAAGTCGAGAGCACTAACGTCTCATTCCTAGATGGCTTCGTATGGAAGAACGAAAATTGGGAAAGACTGCTTTTTCGTTGAGGTGATGTGCAGAAGTGGAGACATCTGGTCACAGAATTATTGCATCAGCTTCAATTTTAGAGAATTTCAATTAATAGAATTTTCAATAAAAATTTTAGCAATCATTATATAAGAACTTATTAAAATATTTTATTTGGGTAATGTTCAGAAGCGGAGCCATGTGTTGACAGAATTGAGATTTGTTTCAAATTTTGTTATAAGCTCCTTCGGTCCGGATACCATTATCTCTGTGGTGCGTCTTTTCTCTCCTAATTGGTAGATCGTGGAATCGAATCCAATTAGAGGAGGATTTGAAAAAAAATGGAAATCTTTACTTTTTAATATTTATTTAAACTGTGAGAAAAGTTTGAATAAAATAATCCAAAGTTTCTGGTTTTAAAATTTAATTAAGCTAAAAGAAACCCCTTTTTAAAAAATCATTGAGCATTTATAATAATGATTCATAAATCTTTTTTTTTTTTTTTGAATTGTAGAGAATAGTTTGAATGAAAAAAATACAAAGTTTCTATTTTTAAAAACTTAAGTTAAAAAAATAATTTTAATTTTAAAAACTCATTTTTATTTTTTTTCATTGAGCACAGAAATATGGTGCAGCATCTAGCGATAGGATCCAAAGTGTAGGAAAGGAATGCAGCATCCAAAATACTTTTGCTTTGACGATGATATGACTTATCATCAATTCCTTTTAAAAAAGAAATAATTTAATGCATAATTTCTGTCTCTAAAACTTTGTTTACAAAGAAAAGAAATATATGTTTTGTGCTAAAACCAAAGTATTATGCCGTGATTTAAAAATAAATTAAAAGTGAAAAATTCCTTTTTTTTTAATACTTCAGGTATAAACAATAATACCAAAATATTATGCCGTGATTTAAAATTATAAAAAAATAAATAAAAAGTACAAAATTATTTTTCTAAATATATGAATTTTGATTTAAATAATTATATGGCATTAAAGATTGAATTTAATAAAATATTTAATAAGTTCTTATAATGATTTCTAAACTTTTTATTGAAAATTCTATTAATTGAAATTTTGTAAAATTAAAGCTGATGCAACAATTCTGTGACTAGATGTTTCCACTTCTGCACATAACCCCAATGAAAAAATGGACTTTCACAATATTCGTTTTTCCGTAGGGAGCCATCTAGGAATGAGGAGCTAGTACTCTTGACTTCGAAGCAGTTTACAAGTATTGCGATTACAGCGCCTTCTGTTAACAGTTTTTGCAACTTCTGTATAACATTTTTACAGCTTAGCTAATAAACAAACCGTTTACCGCATAATTCTATTGATCTTTGTTTTTGAGATATTTAATTTTGAAATCAGGGTCTTATTCGCTGGACACCTTGTATATATATATATATATATATAAAGTATATATATATATATATATATATAAAGTTGCTAAAATAATACTAAGACTTTGTAAAAAACTATACAACGTAGGGTTAGGTATGAATGTATATATTAGAAAAGTGCATAGTTAAACTTCATTTGGCATTTCATGAAACTAAATTCAGCGTAGTATAATAACCTTTATTTCTATAGTGTAGCTAAAACAAAACCTTTGTTCAAGGTTTAAATTTGGCATTGTGCTAAGCGCGCTTCAAATTTAGGTCTCAAAGATGCAACCCCGCCTTCGTCAGTGCCGCGTTTTTCCAGATAGGTGTTTAATTAGCTTTTAAAGTCACTCGAGGCGTATTGCGAGATACAAGCAATGCAAACTATCGCGAATCCCACAGTATTTATGCGATTCATTCTAATTAAATATTTCGAGGTCGACGCCCTTAAAAAACGGACACCTAATTTTAATTCCAAAACAGACAAACGGCATCAAGAATATTTAATTAAAATTTTCCTTTTAGCATGCACGTGAAAGTAAGCAAGTTCGCATTTTCTAATAAATTCGTTTATAAATTCTGGTGTCAGTTCATTATTTCATAAGTTTATAAATAGAATTACTCCGTGCCGGAAAGGATTAATTGGTTGCAGGACTCTTAAAGCTTCAAAATTTAAGAAATTTTAATTTTTTTAGATGTTAAACTCCTATATTTTCTGAATATTTTGATATAATTGTTTCCTTGAAATTCCCATTAGAACAGAGTTTTGGCTTTTAGAATTATACCCGCTCAATAGCTGAAGCGACGTTTCCGAAACTTTAAAATCATTATTGTCGAAATGGCGTTTTGGGGGCATAACGCGCAGGATACCTCAAAAATTTCTGAATATTTTTTCATGAAATTTTCAAAATATGTATTTCATGTTAGTCTGTGTAAACTGAACATAAAATTTCCTTTGTATTGTTCAAAAAACAATTTTTTAGGTGATTTTACTGTTGAAATTTTCAAAATTTTGTATTAGCTAAATGCAACATTGCATTAAAAATATAAAAATGTTGTAAATACAAATTTATTTAAGTCCAGGGAAATTATTACAATCTGAAGTATAAGCAAGCACCAAAATTTTCATTCTAGTTGCAATATTTATTTTGTAACCCTGCGCGTAAACTGTTATGCCAATTTTTTGTTCGACAAATGTCTAACAGTTTCGATCCCCCTATAAATAATAATTCTGTATCTTTCAATTTTTTATATACATGAAACGAAAGAACATCCTTATATCTTTCATCCAAATTAAAATTGTGTTTTAAAATCATAAATATTTTAAGACATTAAATGTTGAAAATGGTCTTTTTTTCATTTTTTCCACTTTTTAGAGTCCCGAGACTCCTTAAATTAGTGTGTTTTTAACAATTTGACGTTTATTGCTTTTATACTGTTTCTGGGCATTACATTACACATATATATCATTAAAAGTTGTTAACTAGGCATAGAGTGCGCCGCCCCTGTCCTTGTGTATGTCCAAACTGGCCGTATCTTTAAGGGTTAATATCTCGGCTAATTACCGATGATTTTTTTTCGAAAATAATTATCAAAAATGCTTTTATTCTTCTGCAACGATAGGTATATTCAGCGATGCTCAACAATTTTTCTGAATGCACGTAAATCGAAATTTGTGTATAACAGAAAAATGCTAATTACTCAAAAACTATGTGACCTAGTGTAATCACTATAATTCTCCGGCAAGGTTTATATTAACGTCTACAACCTCTAATTTTTTCATAATTTTAGTTTCAGTGGATTCGGAATTAGATGGGGGGGAACATAATTTTGTGCTACATTTTCAACAATATGTTTGAAAATATAATACTTAAAATTAAAAGGAATGTATTTTTGAGTTCAGCGTTACAAAAGCTTTCACAGGATACCCCACGTGATATACTAAGAAAAGATTTTTTTTTTCAAATAGCATTATTAGCCCCTCTACATTTTTGCTAAATATGTTTATGAATGTTTATTAATCGGAAAATATGTGAGTCAGTGGTCTTTATTATTTCCCCGAATATGAACTTTCCACGTTCCATAGTTTACTAGTAAAATGGCTGTGCCAGACAGACGGACAGACACAGGATTGATCTTATAATGGTTCCGTTTTTACATTTTATGTACGGAACCCTAAAAATGAAAAAGATAAAAGCATTATTTAAAAAATGATAATATAAAAATATAAAATGTTTCATATTATATATGTTTCATGTAATAAATTTCATAAATATTATATGTTTCAGTCATTTCTGCTGTGATAATTATAGCTTTCTACGAATAAAAACATTTATATATATTTTATATGCTTAAAGTAATTACAGATTCATTAAAACTCCATTACAAAATAAAATTTAAAATTAAGCAAAATATTTTTCTTCAAAATGCGTTGTAAAAATATGCGACTTATCAACCGGGAATATATTAAAAATTCTTCATGAAAACAAAGTTTTGTCAGAATTATAAATAATGTCTGCATTCCAAAATATCTAGGTCTAAAATTAATGAGCTTCATAAATTTTCTATTGTCCGAAGATATTTGAAAATTATTCGCATATTAAAGTGGGTACGAAAATTATAATAGGATATAATGAATATTAAATATACGTTATAAATAAAGTGTTATTCATTTGTACTTTTTATAATCATAAACTTCCGGTGAATATGGTGGTCTGATTAAAAATAAAAGGTCTATTAAAAAAAAAATCTTATTACATATTTACTATTATTAACTTTAACATTTTATGTCCTAAATTATGAATTTAAAAACTATCTCCTCGGAACTTGTTTTCCTTGAATTACTGCGATGCACTAGAATATATTTGGACTGAAAATAAAAGAATTTTTTGGTTAGTTACGGTTAATTAGTAAATGTGGTATTTCAAAGTACCGTTGGGGCATAACACTTGGAAAAAAAAAAACGAATAAAAAACTATATTCATTTTATTTTCTTATTAATTTAATGCGACTCATCGTACATATATCTAGTGTATATATGCCTACGATGTATATATAACGAGATGATGATGCTGTTGGTTCCTCTTCAGGGAGCACTTCGCCATCTGAAAAATCTCTTTCATTTGTAACACTATCATTCGATGGAAAGCATATCTGAAAAAAAATTCAAAACTTTTAGTTGTAGAAAATTCAAATGGATTCATATAAATGCTAAAAGATAATTTGAGATTACTTTTCTAATTTGTATTTTTTTTTTTATATACAAATACAGCATTTTTTCTAAAGATAAACATAACATAATTTTTGCTTTATTATTTATCGAAGTCATACATAAATCGTGCAAAATTTTCACCCACATCGTATCAAAATTTCCCTGTTTAGAAACCATGTATCCCTAGTAAATATATACGCTTTTATGCAACACGTGTATTCAAACGATAAAAACCTAAGAAAAAATCCTGTTCAATGTAGTCCCAATTGTACTGAAATGTACCGCTTTGAAAAGTTCTTTGTAGAGTAAACAAATTGAAAATTATTTCTTTTAAAATAGAATATTGTCAAGTGATCTTTTTAAAACATGAAAATAAATTATAGCTCTATCTTTAAAATTTAAGATGTTTCCGAGAAAAAGTTAGGGATAACATGTCAGATAAGAAATTGAAAACAAAATTGACACTCCCACGCGCCAAACTTGCGATAGAAAACTGTGGTACATAAGTTCTGTCGGGATATAAAAGCTGTATAGAATACAATGTACAGAGTGCGGAAAATGAAAATGCTGTCTATAATTCCAGCACTATTCTGTACAAGAAAAACCCTATTTATTCATTTGATTTCTGGAAGGCTTTTCAAAACTGAGCATTTTTGTTCCCTCATAAGACTCAATTCGATATATTAATACTGACCGAATTAAATAAAAGTTTAACTCAAACAACAACAACAAAAAATCTACGTACTTATTGTCGCATGTGAGATCAATAGTGAGATAAATAAACAATCCGTAGGGTAGACCGGGGCACGTTTACGCAGCGCACATTTTACGAAACGAGTTATAACTGAGGCGCCACCAGTCATGACAGACTGATGCTGCTCCCTAGTGGGCTTTCTCATAAGTTTTTTTGCGTCAGTCGAGCTTCGGTCTAGCAGGAAGAAATGATAATCTGTTTTCTGTCAAGATGAGTAAATTTTGCGTTGAACTTATTGAAACTTACTTTGAACTAAAAATACTTAGTTAATGATAAACAAATATATGAACATTAGCAGAATTTTATCCTCTTTAGAGAACTGTACTTGTACTGAACAGAACTGTAACTGTATTGAACAGAAATGTTATTAATTTTCGATGCGCGTTAAAAATAAATCCACACATGGCGACGAGGCACGTTTACGCATTGACATCGGGGCAGCTATAGACATGTTCAAAAAGAAGAAATTACGTAAAAATTTACTAGTTTCTATGGATGCAGAACAAGAAAACAGAAAAGAAAAAAGTATGAAACAAAAACTGCAAAAGGGAAAATGTTTGTACACTTTCGAATAAAGAAAATAGTGAATGAATCTCATGAGAAGATGAAAAGTGTGTATGTATTTACTGTTTGAAATCATACAACCAATCGAAAAAAGGTCAAAACTGGGTTCAATATCTTAGATGCAAAAGGTGGTCCTATGACAAGTGTGCAAAACAAAATACTTTATTTTTTGTTTGTAAAAACTGTAACAGTGATGATGAAGATGACTAAATAGTTTCTGTTTTTAATTAGAAATAATCCCTATGTTTTCAGTTTAGCTTATAAAATATTCTTTAATTAATTCTCTTTATTTTTTTAAACAGTGTTTTAAGATAAATAAAACATTTTAATTTGATTAAATATTTATTTTACTTGCTCCTTTGTATCACTTATAATATGCGTAAACGTTCCCCACTTGATGCATAAACTTGACCTGTTCCCGGGGAAAGCTTACGCAAAAGACTTGGACCTAAACACAATTTTGTTTACGGTTAAAAATACAAATACAGCAACAACTGAATACACAAATTTTGACTTTATAGACTGCTTTGTAAAACCACAATGCCTAAAATTTCATGAGTTAAAACATAAAAATTAGAAAATTCATTGAAATAAAACCGCGTAAATGTGCCCTGTCTACCCTATTTATTGATCTAAAAATAACTGAAAATTGAACAAATCAATGTTTAGTCATAACTGTAATTTTTTAGCCTAACATACTAACATGGTTTATATTTTCCAATGCTATTTACTTTATATGATTGACGATTTTCACCGGCAATGATTCTGGCGTCATTGCCGGTGAAAAAATTAACCAGCATGACAAATTTAAGGGATCTATACCCAGTAGATTACAAAAATATCAATTTTAGAACTTTTTTGTACCTGCAATTTAAATTTCAATTTTTTATAAAACTGTTTTGAGTGAGCGTTTACCAGACAGAAGTTTCTAAACATAACAATTTTAAATTAATCGTAATTTAGAACTTTAATCGTGGTTTAGAAATTTTTCCTCTCACTTCACACCTTGAAAATTCGAGTTTTTGGAAAACGTTCATATAAAGTATTTATATCTCACTATTTACTACCACACAAATTCCAAATATCTATCCTGGATAATATCATAAAAACAGCAATTTTAGAATTTTGTTTCTCCTGAATATCCTCGGAGTTTATTGATCCGATATAAAATATAACTTATGTTGGAGCAGAGATGGTCGTCAGCAGTTTGCCACGATTTTTTCTGAAACCTGTTCGGTAGTACCAAAGATCACCATACAAACGTTACTTCTTTATAATACGGTTATAGACTTTAAAACGTCTAAGTCTAATAAATAACGCATATGCATACTTTTCTTATATCGTTTTTAAAAAAATTAAATGTCAATAATGCAGTAAATAAAATTTGTTAAACGTAAATTCGCTTGTTTTCTTCATTTAGTTGTAAATTCACATAGTTGAAAATTAAAAATAATTGTCTTTCAAATCTAAATTTTGGTATAGTTCCATATGAACATTTTTGTAAAAGACAAGAATTTTGAGTTTTCATATGTTAGGTCATAGGTTGAAAATATTTTCGAGACGTTTTAGCAATGATAATTATCAGCAAACAATCATATAAGTAAATTAATGGTTTGAAGATATTTTTCATTTTATCTCGAATGGTTCCATCCACATTTTAACAGATAATAAAGAAATTTTTACAATATTCAAATTGCTTTTTTAAAATATTGCGTTTTGAACACTTAGCCAATACCCATTTTTTCCACAAATGAGCAACGGAACATAATGCTAATTTAACTGTGGGAAATTAAAGGAAAAATAAATATGTTTAACTTAAATATGTTAAACAAAGTGTAGAACATTGTTTTGTTTTAATGTAACTGTATATTGACAGTAAACAGTTACTGCAAAGAAAGAAAATATCCTAGGTGCAAACAGCTTTATTCAACGACTTTTAGAAATAAAATTATGTTTATTATTTTTACTGTTACGGTTTAGTGTTATTTATCGCTAACATCCATTTTTACGTCATGATTTTAAACCGTAAAAATTATGGAAAAGTAACAATCGTATGTGGTGTGTAACTATACACTATTGAAATAAAACGTTGGAAACATTATATACTTTTATGAAAATTATTTTTGAAAAATTCCAGAAACAGATATTAGTTATTATAAAACATGAAATATTTTCTTATATGTGAAAAGAGTCTGGAAAAATTTAATATTTACAAATGCTTATTATCGAAAGTGTCCGAAATAAATACCTTCAACCAATACCGTCGTACTTTGGGCAACTTTTTCCTGGTTCCACACACATTTCCATTATTAAAAATATTATATGTGATTTTTCAACGTCGAAAGTGAGTTGTAAACAATTAATAGGAAACAATGAAGCAAATTGTATGGTTTTAAAGAGGAATTTTTTTTTCGTTATTTTTTAACTATTTTTAAAGTTTTGGAACAAAGTAGCCCCTGCTGGGGGCTTCTTTGGTCCATTCACATAGCTTTATATAAAATGAATACATTTCATATGTAAATGAATCCAATTTTATTGAAACCTCATTGCAATAGCATTCGCTAATAAATTAGCACTGAAAACTCGATAAACGTTTTTTTTCTTTGTTTTTGTTTTTTTTCTTTTTTCTTTTTTCATTTAAACACAATAAACCAATTCTTAATATTAAAGAAACTAGAAAAAGGTTTCGCCATATTATCCTCAGCAACTGGAACAAAAATAATTAATGTAACATTAAATGTACAGTCGTGGAAAAAAAAAAGTAAACACCCCCTACTAACTCCTCAACAAATTATCGTAGAAGAAAGTTACTGGTACCAAACGATTGGAAATAAAGTTTACTTTTAAATGATGTATATAAAATTTGTTTAAGGGGCCATCTACATGTTTAACAGAACAATAACTTTGTTTTTTTTCAATAGCAGTACCCAATTCTGACAGCATAAATGAACTCTACACTCTTCAATTAGCCTAAAAACGAATTTTTATGCAATTCGTACCATAAGTTTCCGAGAAATTAATTATTTTAAAACGAGCGTATTTTAAGGGCTGTATCCAAATTGAAGTTCCGTACTGGATTGTTAACTCAGAGATCCGCTTCCTTGATCAAGGCACCTTAAGCGCCACTCAAGGAGTCAATGAAGCGTGTTAGATTAGAGTACGGCAGAATAAATTTCAAAATGTCTACTCACTTCCATTATAGACGGCCCCTTAAACCATCATTTTGCCTTTTTTAAGCATAATTTGAAAACTACTTGGAAGAAAAATGTGAAATTTTTGAATTTCCATAAAGCAGGACTTAATAAATCTAAATCCATAAAAAAAATTGTAGGTTGCAATTCATAATTTTTTCGAACATTAATTTCATAATTCATAATTCATATCATAAAATTATAAAAATTGCAAATTCAGCTTATTTATGTTTGGGTATATTAGTATTATTACCACAAAAAAAAGAAAAAAAGAAAAAAAAAAGCACATTAGGAGAATAATTTCGGGAGATATAAATAAAAATATGAAAATATAATTTAACATTAGAAGCACTAAATTTTGAATGTTTATAATTCAAAAACTTATCATTCAAATGACTTGAAATTTGGTGTCTAGGCATAGTTTGAACCGAAGATTTGAAAAACTCGTTAAAATTGGGTATTGCCATTGAAAAAAATGAAGTTAGGATTCGATTTAATATGTAGATGACCCCCTAAGAAAATTTTATATACATCATCTAAAAGTAGACTTTATTTCCAATCGTTCGGTACCAGTGACTTTCTTCTATGATAATTTGTTGAGGAGTTAGTAGGGGGTGTTTACTTTTTTTTCCACGACTGTACATTAAAAAATAATTAATGTAACATTTCAAATGTTACTAAATAATATGTTACTAAATAACTAAACAAATGTTGTAAAATACATGTTTAAGAGATTTGGTTGTAAAAAAGGCGTTTCTATGTAATTGGGGCTATTTTCGGACCAAAAAAGGTCTGGCACAAACTAGCCCCGAAATACTAGTTTTCATGTTAGCTTTATGAAAACGTAAACATTTCCTGTCAAAATAAAATGTTAAAAGAAAAACTATGATTACACATGAGTTACAGGTTACTAAAGATGATATTTTGACACTTACCTTATTTGTAGCTCTTATCCAGATTGTTTCCCTATAGAAAGTTTGAAGAGTTAAAATTTACACACGAAAACTTTTGTTTACGAACACATCCAGTGTTGCACTAAAAAAATTAAATTGCCCCCACACTATTAAAATACACTATAGTAGGGTATAAAATATTTTTCAAGGGCAAAAACTCCAAATTATCTTGTATTGTTTGTTCAATACAAAGAATAAAACCTTTTTTTAATGTATAGATCAAAGTAACCCCGCAAAGACCAAAGTAGCCCCAGTTGACGGTATAGAAATATAAATTAAAATTTCTATTCTAAATATAACTGATAAAATAATACAACATACAAATTTAACTGCATTGTTGCATTTCCTGCACCTTTTTAATAATTATATCTTTTGAATTTTACAAATATTCTACTTTGTAAATTTCAGAACTAGCTTTGTATAATACATATATAGTAAAATATGTAAAGCTTAAAGGAAAATTGCAGTCTTCTTTTTCGCTCCAATAATGAAATTTTATAAAAATATTTCTTGTATTACTCCATCTATTCTCGTTTTATCATTTTGTTTGAAACTTAAAGACTCATTTTTTATTAAAATAATGGGGGAAAATGGTTAAATCCAAAAACTCGGTTTAAGAAATATTACAGATACGATAAAAATTTTCTAAAGAAAATTATTTCATAATATTTGATTTCTCCCGAACTATTTGCAAAAAAAAAGAAGTCGAAAACGAAGAAAGAATAATAGACTAGAGAACAGGAATTCTGGTTTTTCAGAATTTAGTGTCGCCCCGATTAAAAAAAAATATATATATATGTATGTAAATTTGTATTTTAGAGGTAACAAAACCGTACAAATATGCACAAAACAAATTATGGCCATTTTTTTCCTATTCTGGCCAGAAAATCAGAATTCTAACATTTAACGTCTGTTCCTTCGTCTTCACCTAACACCTTATTTACAATGGCTGATTCATAGTAATGAAAGCCACCAGTTCATCAGAAGAAAATAACTCGGTTAAAGCGGAAACTCGGTTAAGCGGGACTCGGATAGTCGGGACTCTGTTGTAGTTCAGTTTTAAGACAGAAAACACGCGAATTTATTTTATATAAAACGACGTCATCCGAATCTGCTGAAGAATTCCTCATTTACAATCCAGTCATAAACAACATCTACACTAAAGTATGCATAGGACTTTACTATCTCAGAATAATACACAAATCCAACAAAAAGAAATCAGCAAGAAACTCGAAAAAATCGATTATTAATGGTTCATAAGCCATCATTTGTTTGTAATATTAATATGGATACTAAAAATTGAATTTAGTTTATAATAGTTCCATGTTTTATCAGAAATCATTGATTTATATTTTTCCAAAATAGCACGTATTTTGAGTACTTTTTTTCAGTTTTCATGGGAAAATGGCGACAAATAGATATAATTGCTATTTCTCAACTATTTTTCATATAAATTCTACAGAAATGGAGTACTTGAGTTGCCGAAATTAAACAAACTTCGCTAAAAACTACAATATATATATATATATATATATATATATCTCAAAAATAAATTAAGATGCAGTTTTCAAACAAATTGCATTTAAAAGAACTTTTTTTTTCGGTTAAAGCAGCAGTTTAAAGATCTGAATTTTTGTAATGGATGCACGTTCAAGCCCAAGTCAAGCAAAATGGGCAATAATTTTGCTATTTTATTCGGAAGATAAGTTATAGGATTAGTTTTATTATTATTATTATTCGAATGCTTTATAATTAAATAAAATTTAACACTCAATATTATTTTGAAAGAATAATGATTTTATATTTAAAATATTTAAGTTAAAATATTTTGCATGTAATCATCAATTACAAAATGAGCTGGTCCATAATTTTCGTTATACTTTTTTACCATTATCAAGAATATGTATGTGTAAAATTTGTCATTCATTTGAGTAAAAAAAGATACGGAAAGAAAGAAAATATTCGTTTAAGGTCTATAAAAGAAATTACCTTGACATCCAGGTTTAATATTTAAAAAATGTACAAAAATGTAAATTAAAATTCAAGTAATAAAAAATATATATTATAAATCTTTATCTGCATCAATTTTCAAATTTAGGTTTTTAGAGATTGAGACAGATAAAAATAAAATTATCAATTATCAAATTATCAAAAATGTAATTATTAATTAAATAAAATGAGCTGATCCATAATTTTCGTTACATTTTCTGATCATAATCAAAAATATATGTGTGTAAAATTTGTCATTCATCTGCGTAAAAAATAAAACGGAAAGAAGGAAAATATTCGTTTAAGAGCTATAAAAGAAATTACCTTGACATCCATGTTTAATATTTAAAAAAAGTATAAAAATTTAAAATAAAATTTAAGTACTAAAAAATGTATATTATAAATCGTTATCTGCATCAAGATTCAAATTTAGGTTCTTAGAGAATGAGACAGATAAAAATAAAATTCATGGCAGCTTTTATGGTCGTCTAGTTTTAAGAAATAAATAAATAAATGAAAATAAATATTGTTATTTTTAAAAAATAAAAATGGGGTCATAGTAAGTAAAAATAAATTCTGTACCCGGTATTTTTAGTAAAATTTTGATAAAATCAAGCATAATTGGTTGTAAATGATACACTTAAAATTCTTTCACTTCATTGAATAGATTAGACTGACCTTCTAGTCTCTTCGTCTATCGCCTTAAATAAATAGGAATCACTTATGCAATACATAAATTTGTCATTCAATAATTAATTTAAAATCAACTAATTAAAAAATTAAGAATTTTTCTAATTAAACATTTAAGTTATTAACCGTCAAATCATAACGGGCACTATCTAGTATTATTAATATTCTATAACCAAATTAATAATGTTGTAAACATTTTGTCCGAATTCTCGTATGTCTAATTAGCTTGTGATGCTACAACGTATGTTGAAATTTCGAAAAGTTCCGAAATAATTCATCTTCATTCTAAGTTATTTTCGGTATTTTGTAAAAATAAAAAGAACTTTTTTTTTAATATATACACACAAACAGTTATCTATTAAATTATTTGTCATCTTTAATATATATTTCAATAAAATAACTTATAATAAAATATTTAAATTAAACCTAAATAATCCAAGATAGATATGGAACAAAAATTAAAGCATTAGATTAAATTGTACAGTTGATATCACGCGCATTTAAGGATATAGAGTTTTCTCAATGCTTGTGCTTTACTGAAATTTCTTCATAAAATCAAAGGAAATTACTAACAATGGAACCACTTTTGGTGTTGCTCGCAAGTAGCATCGAGACCTGGTGCGTTTTGTAGCCCTATACATAAAAGTTAGAGAACCGATAAAATTTCTCTGATAAAATAATATTTTATGTACTTTTTTATACTTTAAATTTTTTATTATTACATACTTATTTGTTTATTTCACGCCAAAAGTGAGTTAAGTCGCCAAATAGGGCGCTGCATTTTTTCCGCTCGCTTTATCAAAAGAGAAAATGTACAAAACATATTACTAGAATTATATCAGATTGCAATTTTTTTTTAATTGATAGCATAAGAAACAAATATTAGGTTTTTATTTTTTTTTTCTATCCAGACGATAAATATATATGTAATAAATATAATTCTATAAAAGCTTCGAAGATCACTGAAAACTATTTTTTAGTGAAATACAAAATAAGCAAAATATTTTCTTTTGAAATCAAATGAAATAAAGTTTCGAATGTTTAAAATGAAATGTTGCTGTATTAAATGATCCTTCGATAAAAGTAATCGTAAAGTAAATTAATATTTGTACACAATTTAGAAAAATTACTTTGGCGAAATAGGTCGGACATTGCAATTTATAGCTATTACAAATTCAGCTATGACATTTGACTATGGTTGCCGGAAACCTCTACTTTTGAAAATAAACGCTTACTATTTCGACGTCAAAAATATTAATATAAAGTTGCAATTTTTCAAAGTCAAATTCGAGTGTTTTTGAAGGAATTTTCAAACTTTTTTCAATGTTTTATACTTATTATTAACTAATTTTTATTCTTAAATGTTTTTCTTTAAAACTATTCAATGTTAATAGTCCGCTAAGTGGTCTCGAAAATTGCATTTTCAGAAAGTTATGCTGCTGTATAATCAAGAAATATTATTTTAACAGAAAAATTTTATCGATTCTCAAACTTCATAATATAGGGCTTTAAAACGCACCAGGTCTCAATGCTAGGTACGAGCAACACCAAAAGTGGTTCCCTTGTAAGTTCTTGTAAAACCTAAAGCAATTAAAATGCAGTCCCATTTTAATTAGAATGTTTTTTAAGTTATATAATTCGAGTATCGCATTTATAACGTTAGCATTAGAAAATATAGATGTTTCATTAAAGATCAAAATTTTATAATAATTTCGAATGTTTAATCTTCGTTTAAAATTCCCTTAAATATGAAAAATGTGTGAATACTTAAAAAATATATATTTAATGAAGGATTTCAAGGATTTGACACCATTGATTTTGAAATAATATTTAATAATATTAATTTTATGGCTTAATTTTCTTGAAACAATGGTTCTTTTTAAATTTAATCATATGAAACGTATTTTCGTATTGAATTGAAAGCGAGCAATTGAAACACATTCTATAATAATATATTTTTCTCTTTTTAAAACTTCTTGAAATATGTTAGGGAGTTTTGTAATGTTTCTTGTAACATGTTTATAATTTTATAAGTATGAATTTGAATTTTCTTTCAGGATTTCTTTAAAATTAAATAATCCTTAGCGGATACATGTTCCACTACGTTCATTCAAAAAGCACACCGGATAAATCTTCCTTCCTTAATGTTTCAGGACTATTACTAAATGTACAGAATCCAGCTGTTAGTGACATTTTTATAACATATACCCCACATTTCAAACTAAAGTTGCATTATTTTTAATATTTTATTCAAGTTTCGTTTTACATTGCAATACTATCCATTGAAATATTTTATTTTGTCTAGGAAGTCGTAAGAGTATAGTTTACACTTTTACAGGATGAAACATTAGGTTTCATGACTAAAATAATTATAAATGTAATAGGAATTATGCATTGTATGATTATTTGGATGAGATATACTATAATAACTGATATATGTTAGATGAATATTAAAAGAACATGTTTTGCACTTTTATCAGCCTAGCAATGTATTCCACGTATCAATAATAATTATTTCTACAAGATTACATTTTGTAAAGCTTAGCAAATCCAATGTTTTTTTTAATTTTTAGAGAATTTTTCCATGGAAAATACAGAAGAATTATTTATATATTATAGAATATAGATTAGAGTTTGTTCACAAGAAAATTCGTGTGATCAAATTATCGCCGATAGAAACGGGGTGAAGTTCTTTTTAACTGTTATTTCTGAGCATTTCAGTATAATTTATTTCCTTTTGCTTTAAATACGTTGTTCGAAGTTCTCAGATACTATTAACTGTCCAGGAAATGTATGCTTAAATATATGCAGAAATCTATTAAAATGTTTCTAAATTATTTTTCAATAATAATTACTTTACGTATGTGATAATACGTCAAAATCGGACATCGAGAACACTACTAAAATGAAATATCTCTGTATCGTAAACCTGTGTAAAAGTGAATAATATAAAAGATATAGTAATAAAATCTATTAATGAATAATTGGCCGTCTGTTTATATTTAACTGTTACACTTCATAGAAATGGATTGATGTATGATTTGGATATAGTGCATATAGGGTGAAGCATGAGCGATGCATGCTTTCTCTTATACATATGATTCCAATTATAATAATTTCTCGGACATTTTGCTATTTAAATTAGATTCAGAGATATATTTTGTGTAGTTTTCATGAGATGGGATATAAAGTATTCATTTATTGTTTAAAAAAGAGAAAGAAAAATTTAATTAAGATGATATCGTCTGCTATCGAAAATAGTCAACATATACTTTTTATTTTGGTTTTATTTAAATAAGTCTACTTAATTATTTTTTAGTTTACATTATCTTTAAAAAATTAAATGTAAGGAATATTTTTATGACTTACTTCTACTTTAGCTAAATTTATAATTACAAAGCTGAACAATTTTGGTATTATTGATCGGTATAATATAACACTTTCTTAATTCGTTTAAAATATAATTGACAAGACTGTGGTAGAACATGGAATTTGAAGCATGGACTCTAAACATACGTTTAGTGCATATGCTTGAATAAAAATTTTTGTCACAACCATATCAAACCAACTACATAACTTGACGATACCTGTACGAATTCGCTTGGAGAATTAGACAGGGAAAAAAAACACTAGCAATGCTGTAAAGCTCTCAGAATTTTCAAGCAAAATCCTTTCGGCCACGGAATTTGTATTGCCTGTATATCACCACTTTTTTATGAAGGCAATCTATTACACGTGCATAAAAATAGCGTAACTGACAAAATATAATGTTTGTAGTTTTTATTTCATTTACATTGGAAACATGATTTCTAGCTTATAATTAAATAAAGTTACTAATATCAAAATCATATTTTTTTTTCTAAATGTAGAATTAAATTAGGTTTCTCCACCCCCCCCCCCCCAAAAAAAAAAAAAAATATATATATATATATATATATATATATATATATATATATATCAAATGATCTCATGCAATGGAAAAGGGACACATCGGGTTGATACGTGTGATAGTCAATTATATTAAATTCTGACTGTGTATTTAAATTTTGAAGATACTTCTTCTACAAAACTGAATTTCGCTATGAAACTAATGCCAGTTATTCGTACGAATAAGTGGATGTAGTATAAACATTTAGAATTTCAAAATTTAAATTAGTTTAAAAGATAATATGTGTTAAACTTGTGGAATTTGCCTGCTATTAGCTACTCTCGAAAACACCTTTTCAAATACAGTAGGCTCTAAAAAATTCTAATTTGCTCTGATTTAAGGGGACCGGAAAAGCAAAATTCAACCAGAAAATCGATTTTTACTTTTTTATATCATTAAATATTTTAAACTTTTATCTTTCCAACGATGTGTCACACATGTTTATATATAAAAAAAATAAATGTTAAAATTATTCATTCTTTCTAATTGTACTTCACAGGCCATTTAAATCTTTAATTGTCTTTTTCTTAAAACTTGGATTTTTCATGTTTATGTTCCTTTTTTCCAATATCTATAAAACTTAAGAACTCAGATTTCTTTTTAATACTTATATCATGATATATTGTGTACTTTAACACAGAGATTTAATGCTTTGTTGAGAATTATTTATTTTAGGTAGTGAAATCTTACCAAAAATGCTAATTTAAAAATGACTTTCAATAAATAATAAATAATTAATTTTGAGTTTCAAATAGAAAGAAAATGGTGTGTTAAAAAAGTAAATCCTGTTATTCTAACTACTCTAAAATATGTAGACCTCTATCTTTCACCATTTCTGAGAAAAAGGTACAAAAAGTTGATGACTTTAGCATGGTGGAGATAGTGCTTTCCCGGTCCCCTTAAGAACGATTACACGATTGCAGAAGATTAAATGATAATATTACGACAAGTTGCGATCTTCGGCAATCGGGTTGCTATTCATTTCCCTTTGCCTGTTGGATTTTTCGGTTCCGAAGGCAGCTTCCATCGCTACCCCGAGAGATAGCGGCTATATTCGTGGTGGAATAAGTGACATTTACCACACGTTTGAAAATGAGGTTGCGTAAATTGATTAAGTAACAAATCTCGCTTCTCCTAGAACTTGTATAATAAAGTTTTCATTCAGACACTAGAAGAAAATCTTTTTAAATATAAACTTTTAAAGGTCATGTTTAAATATTACGTGAGTTTTTCCGTTATGGGAGCTTTTCACTCATATAAATTAGTTATTTGGAATTTTTTTCAATTGTAATATTCATTTATAAATATATTTTGCAATGAAAAGATGTTTGGAAATATTATTTGGGCATTTATGAGGCAATTTTCCATCGTTGAATGTTTTTTGTACGTGATAATTTAAGTATTTTAAGGTTTTCTTTCACTTGTAAAGATATTTTGTTAATTAAAAGGGAATATCATACTTATATATTTTTAATTTTACAAAATATTTAAATGAGTGACTTTTACTTAATTTGTGAAAAATCACTATATCAATATGGAATTTTGAATAAAAAATAAATAAATAAAACAATAAAATTCATAAATTGATTGAACACTGAACACCGCAACCGATTCCATTACGTGTCTGCAAAAGATGGTTAAAATAAAATGCTATGCATAGTTTTTGATCCTATAATTTTTTTTACTTATATTTTGACGGATTTCAACTTTAAATAGTGCTTTAAAAATCAATCAAGTTAAGAACTTTCTATGTCTACTTCAACAAAAATAACTTGGCTCCTGCTGTTTTCCAATAATTATATGCTGCACATCGAGAAAATTTAGATAGTTAAACTGACAATTATACAGATGGTGCTAAAAGTGGAGTTATAGATGGTTTTGGGGATTTTTGTGAAAGCACTTCTCTAAGTTATCGGCTTCATTCTTCTACTTTTGTGTTTACAGCTGCATTGATCGCGATAGAGAGAACCCTGTTGCCCATATCTCATCATCATAACACATCCTTCATCATTTATACTGACTAAAATAGTTCTTTTGTAACAATTAAATTATTTAATAAGCATCCATTTATCTCATCCGTCCTAGATTTTTATAATAAAATGACAAGACGTGGCTATAATATTTTATTTTGCTGGGTACCTGGACACATGGGTATTCCTGGAAATGAGAAAGCTGATGAGACGACAAAATGTGATTTTAATCCATTACAACATTCCATTCCCATTATTCCATTCCCATTCTCATACATTAAGCTCTTCAGTTTCGATGCGAAAATAATAATACAAATGCTTATTCGTTGGTTTTTTGCAAGCAAAATGACATCGTAAATGACAGATAAAATATCTTTTCTGAAACTGATCATTTAGGCGTTTAGTAAATTAGGTTAAAAAATATGGCATTAAAACTACAAACCCCCTTAAAATATCACTTTAATAACCATTAACCTAAGTTAACGCAATTACAAATTTAAGAGTTTTACACAAGTAAATTACACAAACAAATCCTCAAAAATTTTTATTGAACAACTGAAAATTATTTCTCATCAATGTGAAACTATTTTTATATTATTTACCTATTTTTTTATTTATTTGTATTGATGACTTTTAAGTTGTGTTTAATTGTTAGTTCCTATCTATAAACACTGTTTTGATGAGGCCTATAGATGTCTATGATGGTTAGAGTTGCAGTAAAGCTAGAGATCCTTCCTACACAAATTCCAGGTTGTGTAATATTTGAGATTCTGACGGTAAAATAGTCAATGAAACATCGTCTTCATTTTGAAAGACCTATCCAATAATATGCCACTAAATATGGTGCGTACATTTTTTTCGTCTCTACATCCATTTTGTATTTTACGGCCGCCATTTTGAATTTATAAAAACAAAACCTACCCTATAACCATCGGACGGTTAAGTCTAATCGATAGAGACCTCATTCATTAAAACCCATCCAGCTGTTGGGATGTTTCGAGTGTATAAAGAAATCCACATACCCAGATGCGCGTGAAACACATAACCCTTCTTGGCAGACGAGTAAAATGATTTAAGTTAAATACTTATGAAATTTTCTCACTTTCTTGGTCATGCTGTCTTTTGGGCATTTTTAGACACTTTGCAAACTCAGAAACAAATAACATGTATTTTATGTGGGAATCAGCTTAGATGCTGCCATTTATTCATCTGCTTTGTACGCAAAAAGAAAAAAAAAATTCAGCTATTAAGAAGTTATGTGAAAATGTAAAAAAAAAAAAAAATAAATAAAAAATAAATAAAAAAATAAAAAATCGGACATAGTATTTTTTATAAGGAAAAGAACAGAGGTCCCTGTTTGGGGACCCAGGTACCGAAGAGGTTAAACTACTTATAAACCGTTTTATTCAAAATAAATGGCAAGAAAGTTGTGATTTGTAAAACAACAGTAAACTACATCATATTAAACCATCAATCACCTAACTTCTGTATTATCCAAGGAAATCAGATGTTCTTCCGACTCGTCTGAGAATTGAACATTCAAAATGACTCATAAACATTTTTTACTTCGGAAGGATGCACCTATGTGTCTACAGTGTCATTGATAACCCGACCATTCATCATGTTTTAACAGATTGTCAGGGCTTTCGGCCCTTGTATAGAATTTATTTCAGTTTATTATCACCACTCTTGACAAACCTCATTGGGGAAACACCCCATAAGGCACTCTTTATTTATTTAAAACATACAGGATTTGAATTGAAATATAGATATATTTTTTATTATATTAGATAATTTAAAAGTTTGCATATACCTATTCTGCATGATAACAATTAAATCATGCAATTTTTTCACAATTCTTATATTTTTCGAATTATATTGTTACGGAAAAATTATAATTGAATATTCTAAAAAAAAAAATCCTTTTCAAATTAGGTCAAGTAGAAAAATTTTAAGTTTGCACATTTGACTTTACATCTCACTTTTCAATGTGCATAAAGTTTCTTTCTTTGAGACGCAATTTAATAAATCTTTTCAAATATAACTACAAACTTGACATTTACTTAAAAAAAGTAAATAAAATAACACTTAATTTTGCAGAAGACTTTTCATGATTGAAAATAAAATGTTTTGTAACGTTAAAAATAAAATAAAGAAATAAAAAAAATGCTTAAATTCATTATGTGCAAACATTCTAAAATCTAGCCAATTATAAGTATTGAATGAGACAAACACGATGGCGTATCTTTTTTTTTAAGGGATAAAAATGTATTCCTTTATTAAATTTATTTAATATTTTAAATGTTCATAATCTCTACACCTGTTATATTTCTGTTGTTATTGTTATTCTATTCATTATAAAAATATTAAAACTTTAATTGTAGTTCAAATGTTACAAATGTAGCCAACCTTTCAATAAGAATTAAAACAAATTACAATCGAGCTTCCCTTTAACGAAGTTTTCCACTTAACGAACTCCTCTTCTAAACCTTGACTTTGAACACGATTAACATGTAAATTAATCTCCATATTACGAAAAATAAATTCTATATAACGAAGTTCATTCCACTTTTGTGTGTGTACAGTAATCAAACGGGAGGTTGTTGTTCCGACGTATGTATGAATTTATTTTAGCGGATTGTATGAAAATGAAATTATTTATTTAATCATTTCCAATCAAAAGAAGAAATTTAAAAGCCTTCGATACAATAAAAAGGGAATTCCAGTTTCACAAAAATGTTACAGATAAATTGTTCGAATACTTAAAAAAGCGGGAAAACTTTTTATGAAAAATTTATTTTTTATGAGAAACCTATAACAAAGAAATATTCGAATATATTAAAGACATAAGTTAAGGATTAAAAGGATTAAAGTTAAGGATTTGAAATACTGAGAAAAAGACAAAAGTTACGCTATGCTTCAGTTTTTGTTTACCGCTCTTTATTATGTGATTTTTTAAACGTTATTCTAATAAAAATTTTCTCATGTGTCTACATTGCATTAAAAAATACTGTTTGAATTATATTGCCATAATTATATCACACTGCCAGCATTCTCCGAATATTTCCATTTTATGGGTATTTTTAATTTAATGCATATATATATTTTATTATATAAATTTCATGAGTTTGAGTTGATTTCAATTTAACGAATTTTCTTTATAACAAAGTATTTAAGTGTAACTACGAGACTTCGTAAATGGAAGTTTCACTGTACATACTAATATAAGAATGTCCCTGACGTTATCAATATTTACCTTTATTTCCTTGGATTATTTTGTTTATTTGTGTATCAGAAAATTTTAAATAAAAGAAAATTTTAATTTGGAAATTTGGAAGCAATTTGGAATTTCTGTGTATACATAATATATTATCATGGAAATATTAATGCATATTTACGCGGCTTAGATTAACAGTACGTTTTATACAGTTATATTAACAGTACGTTTTATTCTCGCAATTTAGTTAGGAAGTTTTTTTTTAACTATCTAGTTTCATAAAAAGCAACATTTAATCATTTTATTGTAAAGTATACCTTATCGGAAGATCGAGACCCATCATTATTTACAAACCATTGCACCTCACAAAGATACAGCTCAGTTCGCCAGAATGAGCATTCAACAACTAGAACCTTTAATAGAATAGAATTATGTACTTCCTTAAAGAAATCATTGAGGCACGATGTATTAATACAATTAGTAAATATAATTTTTTAATTCCTTTGCATGACAAAATACGAAAAGAATAATGGAAGTTAGTTATTTTTATTATGTAAAAAAGTTGTAAATATTCTCATAATAGCAAACATGAGAAATATTTGATTAAATTTTAATTAATTAAGAATTCAAATACGGCTAGGTTTAATAAATGTCCCCTAAATTTTGATTACATTATTTTCTATTTCAAAAATATTACTTGTAATTGCTATTTTGCTACTGAAACTACAAAAACAATTACGGCCTAATTTAAAAATACTTATTATTCAATAAGTTAATCGGCAAATGTGCTATTTTCATACTGGTTTTTGGAAAATATTGCAATTTTAATTACCGTTCCTCTCTTATATTTCAAAGATTAAATATTTGTCATATTCATCGAAATCATTTAATTTTTAAAATCTTTATATACTTCATATAGTTCAGGCAATAAAGTTTATACCAAAAATATTCACATATCTACAGTTTTTCCGGCGTATGTTAAAATTAATGACAGATGGGGGGATCAGGTATGTTTAAGGAATTACTCTGTCCAATACATTTGCTAATTGGCTGACCGATAAAACTTTAGAGCTATATTTTTTAAAGTTTAATTTTTTTAAAGTTGTGCCTACAAAAATAAGGAAATGGGATATAAGTATAGGTTTTATATAAAAAAAAATAAATAAATAAATAAAGGTCAAACCTGCAGATTCAAAAACTTTTCTCTATATCATACATGTTAATACTTCAGAATTCGCTCTCACGGTGCCAAAATTAAATGACAATCTGTACCCTTCATGAAAATACGGACTCATGAAAAATCAGAAGAACAAAGTACCAAGTTTGACGAAAATTCGTGCTTTAGTTCTTGAGATATGATTATCTCTAAAATCATGTAAATCCTAGTAAATGCAGCATAGAAGTGCCACTTGTTGGGCGACTTACACCTAAACCTAATCTGCAATAACTTATGTCAACATCTAATTGAATCCGAAGTTTGAAGTAAAATCCGTGAATTATTTCTTAAGATAGAGCTATTGCGGTAATCTTGAAAAATGCAGCACCTTTTGGGAGCTTTTCACTAAAAAATAATCAACGCCAATGTATATCAAGATCTGACTGAATCTAAAATTTTATTATATTATGTGCATTAGTTCTTAAGAGCCCATAAATGTTTTTCATATAAAGACAGACAGACTCACAGACAGACATTTTCTAAAAACAGTCAAATCGTGTTATGAGCTTCTACACCATATATATCCATCGAAAATCGGATCGAAATTTTCATCGAATACAATACTGTTTTCTTTAAACGATAAAATAAAGTAATAAAAAATGTCAAAGTCTCTTAGTAGAGTAAAACTACCACTTTTTTTATTTTTTTATGGTTTTTTTATCTTGCTGTGATAAATTTACTGTTATTTAATCAAATGAATGGGTTTGTCAAACTAAATTTTAAATGTAATTCGGATGCATTTATGCTTTGGTTTTTTTTATACCTAAAAACCGAGGCACAGTTTGACAAACAGAACTATGTACAATAAACTGCAGGGAAAAATCATTCATTTCATGTTTCAAATCACTTCTTTGTATATTTTTTAAATTTACAATCAGTAATAAAAAATCATGTATATAATATAATTTGTAATCGTTTTCCTTTTAAACAGTTTCTATTACCATTTAGAAACTATTTCTCACACATTTGTATTTAAAATTATCCGTTCATTCATTTATCCAGTATTATTATTATTATTATTATTTTTTTTTTTTTTTATCATTCATTTTTATTGTAGCATTTGAAATAATTTAAAATATAAAAATTGTAGAACACAAACATTATACGTTATTTCTTCTTACATTTCAAGCTTGAAAATTTCTTTAATACCCATTTTACGTTCAACAAAATGATGTTGAAAACAGTTATTTTTTAATATTAAAAAGTGATAAGAAAACCCATTGTTCTTTTATAGAGTACTTTAAATATGCTTTTAAACGTTAGTACCACATTTCTTTTATACTTGTGTTTATGACTCGTGAATCAATAAAACATTAAATAAGTCTGTTTTCAGTTATAAAAATGGCATTTATGCATGCCATAAAACTGTTTTATTGATATATAAAACACTGATACCCTAAGCTTAGTTACTTAAAGTTCTTTCAAGTAATTGAGAATTTGGATATATGAGTATGGAAACATTAATATAAAAACTCTATTTATAAATCATAATTAAATGTAATTTAAAGTACATTTAACATACTCTAAAATTGCTAACAAATCAAAAGACTAAAAATACATTATTGCCATGTTATTTAAGGACTAAATTATCATTAATTTAAAAAGATTCAAATGTCTTGAAAGATCAATACTGAAATCATTTTAAAATATACACGCATTTTGTTAGGGGATGTAACGAATTGTATTATTATTATTATTTTTAATATTGTAGAGTATAAATGAATGTCGGGTACAGCAGGAATAAATACATGCAAGCTCACTTAAGATCATCATTTTAATATTTATATTATGTTCGTGTATGTGTGAAAAAATTATTTGACATTTGTAGTTACAATAATAAAATACCAAACGTATCGATATATTTCCTATTTTTAACAGCACATATTTAGAAATTAAATTTTTGGAAACAGTATAAAAGTTTTCAACCGCAAGAGATCTGTTTCACTGAACGCATTAATGCACATTTTTTAATTAATATTTTTATATTTAATTGTATTAAACAAAATCTTATTTACATTATTTCCAGTGAAACTGCGCTTACTTTGATAATGTATAAAAACACAAATGTCTTTTAGAAGATAAAATATGTGTTATAATCAAAATAAATTATGCCAATACATATAAAGAATTAAAAATAAAAACATTTACGAAATAAAACCTGTTAATTAAATGTCACTTAAAAGTTTTAAAATTGGTATTTAAATCATAACTTATATTGGGTGCGTACTGTTTTACTTTAATTTTAGAATAATTTTTCGCATTATTTAATCTCAGATAATATTAAGGAATCCTGCAATACAGCGCCATATTGCGAATTCATGTATTTGAATATTACAAACAAACATTCTAATGTGAAACAGTGGAATGCCAGATTCCTTTGAAGCTCCAAGAAGTATACGCACCTTTCATGTAAATTGCTAATATATACATTTTGAAGATAAAAATTTAAAGGGTGGCACTCTCAACTTTTTAACTTTTGGTAATTGATTTTTATGTACTTTAGCACTAAATCGAAAATGACCCCCATTTTTCACCATCACGTTAGAATTTTTTGCTAATCGTAAAAGTCAATTTTAAAATATAGCAAAAATCTTCAGCTAGAAAACAGATGTAAAACTTTTTTACTTTATTTTATTTTATTCAATAAATTATTAAAATTTTGTCTTATACTAAGATTTTTACAGCTAAACAGCTTAGGAGGCCGAGGGAGTAGGGGAGAGAATTAAATTTTAACTTTGAACTTTTTAACTTTGAAATTTACGATTTGCGAAAAATTCTGCATGATGGTTAAAAATGAAGGCCATTTTCATATTCAGCGTTAAAAAAAATACATACAAATCAATTGTTAAAAGTTAAAAACACAACAATCACATCTATTTTATAGCATCAAATTTTCGCTTCTTTTTGTTTTTTGAACTTGAAAATTTACGATTTAGAAAAAAATCTTTACATGGTAATGAAACATTACGGTCAATTTCGGTTTCAGTACTAGAAAATACATAAGAATCATTTAGGAAAAAATACACATAACTCAAATTTTGCAAATTATGTATCATTTTGTAAAAAATTGATGCTGTTAGTATCATCATTTTATTTAACATAAAATCTGTTATTTGTTTTCCTCTTATATGTTTAGTACAAATTGTATATAATTTGCACTAATTTGTCAGAATGATTAAAGATTTCAAAAATATATTGAAGTGTTAATTTTAGTCCCCCCAAATTTTTTTTAATATATCTGACGAATTTATATTTCTAGTATATTTGTAAATGACCCCTATTTCGAAGCAAAAAAATATGATTCAGTTGGCAACAGTTTAAATTAGTACAATTTTCTGAAATCTGTAAAAAATATCTCTAGAAATGCTGAAAATTTGAATTTAAAATAGAAATAAAACGTAAAAAAATGAGTCAAAATAAAAAAATTAATGCAATCTGCACTCCGGCAAATTCTAACGCATAAAATGGTCTAAAAATGATTACACTGCCATGTATAGTTTTTGCTGCTATAAAACTTTTTTAGTGGAACGATTTTGTCCAACTTTAGCATTAAATATCTCTTAAAATAATTCTTCGATTTGAAAACTGTCTGCATCAGCGTTTTTATCAAACATTTCTGTATAAAACCACTGATTTTCATATTTTTGTATGCATTATTTTTCTCAATATTAACGAAGAAAGACCTCCGGTCACAAAAAATTCAAAACCGGCGGCGGCGGCGGCGGCGGCGGTGACAGCGGTAGTTAATTTTTTTTTAGAATAGAGAGATATTAAATTGAAAACAAAATTGGCATGAATCTCAAAATTCGAAGGCAATGCATTTTTCTACATGAACTATTTTTTGCTGTTTATAACACTGATATATATAGAAGATATAGAACAGAACTATACGCTATATTTTAAGAAGTTTTCTAATTTTGAAACATGTTTTATATTGCATGAAACCATGCAATGTTCAATTTATTTAGACAGGAAAAACGATACAGGATACAATAGACACTAGTTTTTGCTAAAGAATAATAATGAAATGTTATTTTTTTACGAGACATGTATCTATTTATATAAAATCCAAGTCTCTGTGTGTCCCTCACTATTCCGGTAGGACCGCCTCATTGAAATGAGTAATTGTTGAAAAATATTAATGCAGGGATACCACAGTAGCGCCAAATGTTCGCCAACTTGGCGATAGCTGGCTAATTTGGCGAAATTTCCATTTAAAACCATTAATCTTTCATAATGGAGGTCACCGAAATTTAATTTAAATTCCACTCTTTTAAGATGTTTTTTCGAAAACTATGGGTGAGAATTTAAAGTACATCTTTACATCTTCCTCCCGATGCTACTAATAAAATAACGCCAATAGACAACGGTGTACTGTGTGAGCTCCTAACTGCGCGATTTTAATGTGCTTTAAGTACTTTTCCAGTATAGGTGCCTTGGCGAAAAAGGAAGTTTGGTAACATATTTTCCGGGAACCTAATCACTGTTTCATTTTATATACACACGCATTTTTTTCGATATTTATACGATTTATTTAACATAAAAAAGCCGTTTCTCTAATTTTATACAGAAACAGATGTAATTTGTACATAAAAACATCAATAATATACATATAAAACAAACAAAAACGCTCATCAAATTTGTTTTCATAGCTGTTTATATGATTTGACAACAAATCTCGATATTTTTCCGTTATACGGACACCATGTCAAAATGTATGCTAATGCGCCAATTATTTCAAAATGCTAAAAGATATTTGTAATTTTATGCCAGCAGTTTAATATGACTTTTATGTTATTGCTTTATTTTATAGCAGTTATTTGTTCACTTATTTTAAGTATATATTTGTTATTTGATGAAATAGTTCGTAAAAGTCTGGAATTTTCAAATGCTTACTTTAGTGCTTTTAGTGCTTTTAGTGCTTTACATTTTCAAATGCTTACTTTTTTATAAATGCTTACTTTAGTATCGACAATGGTTTTTCTTTTATTTTTCAAATGCTTCAATTCACGATTTTGCGCCAACTATTACGCTTGGCGACAAAAGTGTCCGCATAACAGAAAAGTACCCAAATCTCACTTTCTGATGACCAAATTACACCAAGCTTTTTTAAAAAAATGCCAAAGGCCCTACAGTGGAAGAGTACTAACTGTCTATTATTTTGCGCTATCCGTGTTATAGTTTGTACTATATGCAAGGGGAGTGGAGCGAAGAGTTTAAACATTATATATTAAAGTTTCGGCACAGATGCCATAGCGCCCCATATTGGCGCGATTTTTTTTCTGATGCCCAAATTACACCAAGCTTTTTTTAAAAAATGCCAAAGGCCCTACAGTGGAAAAGTACCAAACTGTCTATTATTTTGCGCTATCCGTGTTATAGTTTTTACTATATGCAAGGGGAGTGGAGCGAAGAGTTTAAACATTATATATTAAGGTTTCGGCACAGATGTCATATACGCCCCAGATTGGCGCGATTTTTTTCTGATGCCAATGTCATATACACAACGGGTACTTAACTGGCGCCAAAGTGTCGTAATTTTGCTTGATATGGTAATCCGGATGTTGTTGTTTATGCTGTTGATGTTTTTGCCAAATTGGCGTCGGAAAAAAATCGCGTCAATATATGATAACGTATATGACAACTGTGCCAAAGTTTCTATAATGTTTCTTTAAGTTTCTATAAAGCAGTATAAGCAATATAATTAAGAATAAAATAAATGCAAAATAAGACTAATGATGAAAGAAAAATCATGCGTTAAGCATAGAATATGAAACACTTTCCAACACATCCTGAATGCTTTAACAAAACTTCGTTATTTAGGGAAATAAGGTAAATAAGATAACGTAACTTCTTAGATATCCCGTCGACCACTTTCGCCAAATTACATAAATCGCCAAATCAATAGTAAAACATTAATAAAAATACAAATAAAACGTCGAATTAATGGTTTTATTGGCCATTATTGGCATTTAATTAATTAATGGCAACCATTATTGGCAATTAATCTTACAATTTGGCGACAGTAATGTGGTCGACGGGATAACTAAGAAGTACCAAGATAACTAAGTAAACATTGTAGAAAACGCATAAAAAAATTTAAAAATTGATTTTAGCAGTTACCGTCCATAGCCAAGAGTACCGTTATTACATGCCACTGTTTAGCTAAAATTTAATTTAAACTACTCTTAAAACTACTGAAATCACATTTCCAGATATTATCATCCATAGACGGTTATGTATCCAATTCTTTGCGTAACCATGTATATCATTTTATCTATATTCCACAAACATTTCTTAGGAAACTAAATGCAGTTCAGCGTAAAAATGCATAATCCCTTTAAAAACCACCTTTAAGCAATTTACTCTCATACTCAGTAACCCTTACGAATTCTTTTGTGTAACCCTGCATATGAACTGTAGCATTTATACACACAGTATAGTATGCATAAATGTAGTGAAACATAAAAGCGCATATCATAATTAAAAATGCATTTCTAGCAATCATTGCTTATGTACAATATTTCGGAGAAACGTTTCTTGGCGAGAAAGAAGTTTTCCAACGTATTTTCTGGCAACCTATTTACTGCTTCATACTCACAAGCAATTTTTTCCATATGTATACAATTTTGCACAGATGTCATATTGGTGCGATTTTTTTCCGACGCCAATTTGGCGAAAACATCAACAGCATAAACAACATTCGGGTTACCATTACAAGCAAAATAACGACACTTTGGCGCCAGTTAAGTACCCGGTGCGTATATGACATCGGCGTCAAAAAAAAAAATCGCGCCAATATGGGCGTATATGACATTTGTGCCGACAATTTAATATAAAAAAAGCTATTTACCCATTTTTATAAAGAAACAGAAGTAATTTTTGCACAGATGTCATATACGCATGGGGGTTGGCGTGATTTTTCTATGACGCCAATTTGGCAGAAATCTCGCTTTCGAATACCAGTTACTTATATATTTTTCAATTATTTGCTATCATTTTGAAAAGGAAATAACTATAAATAAATAAAAGTTTGAATAATAACTATAGAACAAAGCAGTTTATATAATTGAAAGACAGAATATAAAAGTAAATAAACAATTTATTAATAAATAAAAAACAATAGCCGGGTTACCATAGCAGGCAAAATAACACCATTTTGGCGCCAGTTAGGTATCCCGGTTCATATCTGAAATCTGTGCCGTAATTTGTATATAAAAATTTTATATATATTTAGAAACGATTTTTTTATGCATATAAGTGCATATATAAACAAAGATAAAAGTTCATTAGATTTGTTTTCATAGCTGTTTATATATTCTCGCAACATATCTCACTTTCTGATGCCCGAATCGCTCCAAGCTTTTTTTAAAAATGCGCTATAATGGAAAAGTACTTAAATAAATATTTAACAGAAATAACAAATTGTACAAACTAAAACTTTTTATTTCGAGATCAAATCATTGTTTTTAATTTCGATTGAAAATACATATATCCTTGGATAACTTCAATTGAAATTGGTTTCACAGCTCATTTCATATCTCATTCCATAAACCTAAACAAACACAAGTGAGTCATTCATCGTGAAACGTCAAAAATATTAAATCATTGAGGCAATCATTCACAAAGTACGTTCTCCAACAATCAATGGGCAATATTCTAATGACGTCATAGTAGGTAAAATGGTGGCGGTATCGTTTGTTTAAGGTTTGTAATCACAAAGATTTAATTTTGCAATGCCTCTTAGTTACATTATTTTATTGTCATATTTATAAGCTCAGAACACAAGCCTATTTTTTCATTATTTAGTTATTAAAGACGGAAAAAAATCATAAATGCATGATTTGAAAATTTTAAATAATTTTCTTTCTTAATACTAAAAAATAACATCCGGAAGTAACAGCGGGTTTAAGTTAAATAAGTTTAACTGTTTAATTCTGTTGTAATATTCAAAATAACTGTATTTATTAGATTTCAGTACTCAACATCAGGGCCTGATTAAACTTTGAAGTTAGAGGAATTACAATGTTATTTCAGGACCTTTCTTTTGGAGAAGCTTTTCTAAATTCCATATATACATGGAAAATCTTCAGTGTTAGAAATATTATTCCTAGGACTGACATAACACGAGAACGGCCTGCAATTTTACACAAGTTTTTGAAAGCTACTTTATATCAGAAATTTTACTAAAAACTGGTTACTTTTTTGTTATAGCGGCCCACACTATTAGGATTATGACAGGTTGCAGCCAATTTCGCCACCGTCGTAACCAAGATCGTGAAGCACACACATATAATACCATATAATACCATTTCATGAAATCGTATACGATAATTTAATAGTTTTTAACCTTACTTCAAGTGTGTTATTCATTTATTTTTAAGGCTCAACAATCTAAATTGTCCAATATATGAATTTAAAAAAATGTAAACAAAGATTGAATAGACATGACCGCAAAAAGCCTTAAATCTGCATAACACTTGGAACCAAACTGTGCAGATTTCTGTACACAGTTTTTCATAAATGTGTTTTCTTAAAATGTGTTATTTTCATCTATCACTGCGGAACAAGCTAGAAAACTCATATTCTTGCACATGAGTTATACATATCTTTATATCTGAATTTCCGTCATTTTTGACGGGCTACCTTTCTAGTATATATATAATAATAAAATATGTTGAATTTTGTAACACATGCATGAGAAAAAATATGTTCATTAAATTATAAAGAAAATTAAGTCCTATGTTGTTTACAAAGTAATTCTTTTGTAAAGAGAAATACATACATTTCGAAATATTTTTATTTATAAGGGAAATTAGAAAACATCGGAATGTATAATTTTTGAAATGTAGTTTCATAACTGCATTTTTAAATAATAGAAACAGCAGATTTTAATTGATATATTTTTAAAGCTACAATATTAACAAGCTTTAATATCAGCTGTTGTTATAAATTTCTCTAGTGTGAAATATTTCACGTTTAAGTAAATAATACTAAAGCATTTCGAATAATGTCGAGTGATTTATCAACTGTGACAAACTGCTTAGACGTAGGTATCAAAATAACAGACTCACACATAAATAGCAATAATTAAATTTTTATTTTTATTGTAGGCGGAAAAATTGTTTCTAAATATCTAATTATTGCTGTCCAATGAATATTAATAATTAATATAGTATTTATTAATAATAGCTAGTAAAGCAACAACTGTTTTTGATAATATAATGTTCTACATAAGGAAATGCAGAAGTAGTTAATAGTTGTAATGAAGAATTGTGGAAATACACGTTATATAATATTTCAATTGACATTTGTGTTTGTTTTAGTGATAGAAAACCGTCTTTGCATTTTACGGTGTTTTCCTTCAAGCTTCATCTGATGTTCTACTGTTTCATACCATAAAGACAGAAAGAGATAAATGTAATCTTCTTATTTTTAGCTGTCATTTCTTTGTAATTTGTGATATCCTATGCATTTAGATAAGTTCCAAATACTTAACATTTTTGGAACTGGATTTAAAAATATAACACTCAAACCTTCCTAACTGCTAGACTCTTAACACTAATTAATAAAATATTGTAAGAAACCAAACTTTAAACTTAACCATTTTTAGATCTGCATCCAAAGCATTAAAAATTATAACAATGATCTTTTGTGTAATATTTAGATTTTATAATAAGTATTATTTTCATGTTTATAACATTTAATAATAATAATAAAATAAATTGGTTAGTTCTTAATATTTATAGGCAGTATAAAATTTTTTTCATTTCGTCAATAAATAGCATTAATAAAATTTAAAATGTGATAGATTTTAAGTTCTCGGGTTTCAGCAAATCAAAACCATAGCTTAATTATTATAAATTTCGGTATAATAATTCTACGTTATTGAAACCTAAGCAAATTTAAAATTATTATAAACAGATAAAAAAAAAACTATGTACTAACCAATTTATATATGTATATATATATATATATATATATATTTGTAGTTACTAGATTTGTTTTGTAATTATTCTAATTTTCAAGACGAATTAATTGATTTCTTGAATGTATTATTTGATAGATTTACTAGATTAGCACTATTTCTAACAAAAGGTGTCAAAAGACACCTTTAAGATTTTAAATTAAAGTTATTCTCTAAGTTTAATCATTTCTCCACAATTATTTTTTTGACTTTTCGTAGAATCGTTCTTAAATTAATGCAGCTATATCCTTTTCCTCCAGCTCATCATGGATTTAAAAATGTGCATAGGGAATACCTATTTCTACCATGAGATGTCTTTTGACACCTTAAGGATTTTATAGTTCCTAATTTCGGAGAGTTTCATAATTTACAATTTGAAACTATTTTACATATAAATATCAACATCACTTTACATCATATCAATTATAATCAGATTAGAGAATCTTGATTTCACATGTAACGGAAAATACAGGTGTTGATGCATAACTTTGATATTCGCGTGTATTCCGCCATGTTTCATTTTAGTATAGATCATTGCAGTGATTAGTTCTAAAAAAATGATTAACGCGCTTTCCTTCTCCAATTCTGTTAGGGAGTTCAATTCACATGAATTTTGTTTTCATTCGTGTAAAACTGTGGTATTGAATAGAGAAAGAATCTTATTACACTCATGTTTTTATGATTACGTTTGTTGTTGTTGTTGTTACAAAGATTGAATTTTTATACATGATACTGAATTTTCTTTAAGCTAATAATATTGAAATGTTCGATTATCGTTCTTATAAAAAAAAATTAACAAGATAATATTTTCTAATTATTGTTCCTGTTCACGTAGAGCATGTTCAATTGCATGTATACATATTTATATTTTGTAGCTTGATTAATTAAGTTACAATTTACAACCTGGTTAAATAATCTCTGATAAATTCGCCTCCATGTATTAATAAATATATTGCTCAAATATCGCATATTTAACTGATAATTTGAAATCCCAACAGTTTTGACAATTATTTGCATTCGAACTCAAAGGTGTCAAAAGACACCTTTGGTAGAAATAGGTGTATACAAATTCGTGCTAGAAATAGTGTTAGTATATTTTCTTAATTCTGAAGAAAAAATATGATTCAATGGCGGGCCGTCCATAGGAACATTATGACCATTTTGTTTGCCCATGCGAACGTTTAAGTTTTTTTTTTCTTTTAATAAAATAGAATCAATGATTATTAATAATAATGGATATTATTAAACGATAAGATATAAAAGAAAATTACATTAAATCATGTTTCTTTTTTTATATCGTTTGATTAAGAAAAAAGAAACCTTTATGATAAGAATAGAACCAGGTGATTAATATAGGAATAGGCTTATTTTAGTTTTAAAATATTTATTATTTAAAATAAAATTAACGTTCAGAATAAATTAAATGTCCTAACAACCGTTATACAATTTATATCGATTTTATACATCGATTATTCACAGTACATGATTATAACAATAGATATATTTTCAAAATATTGCTAGTTTTATAATGTGAAACATAAATCCAAGAAAAATTTTATAATAGCTTCGTAATAAAAAGAAAGATTCTGTTAATCGATTATAAAACATAGTGCAATAAAAAATTCATCAAATTTTAAATTTTACATATCCCATTTTATTCGTTTCATTACAATATTGAAATAAGCAATAAATATTGAATTCGATTAAAAATGCAGTGTATTTATTAAAAATATTATTTTATAAACTTGCATACATAACATTTAATGACAAAGAAAATTATATCTCACACTGAAATTATTTATTATTTCATAAATCTTACACTTTATTTTTGTGTACTTAAATTAAATTAAATTACGCATCACTATAATATTATAAAATTGATCCTAAAATGTTATTGCCAAATTACCTAAAATATTATTGACAGAATTCTTTATTTAAATATTGTTTATTCATAAACAGCTACAGAACTCTATTAAATCGTTTCACTCGATCGAGTATAAAATGTTTTCGCATGCTTTACAAGTTTTTTTTTCTATTTAACATTATTTAAATGTATATAAATCTATATCCTATGACGAATAAAATTCATAAATGAACGTTTAACTAATGATTTCAAACAACGCACTGATAGAAGCACTTTCAAGAATCAATGCATTCGAATCATTGAAACAGTTCTCCTTTGTTAAATTTGAAGATATTTCAAGATGAAACTCTTATTTAATATTGCTTAGGAAAGATAATCTATTTTTACTTATAATATTGTAGTATAGTATAAATATGGGTGCATGTTTCTAATTACACGAGTAATGGCTCCCTTCCTCATGTATGTACAAAGAAGCGTTATTGCGTACCGGAACGTTGCACAGGCATGCTTTATACTACTGCTATTTTCGTTCAAAAGAAGAATTATTCTTAAGGAGTCTTGTACCTTTTAAACGCCACGAAAATTAACGAAAAAATTCAAAATTTGTATTAGTCAATCTTCAAAACCTTTTTATGTATAAACATGAAATTTTGGATATTGATTAAACAGATTATGCTTTGTAATATGTTGTTATTAGAAATTTATTAGACTTTTACAGAATTTGTGTATTGTTGAAATCAAAATAGCTCTTTTTTACTCCATAAGTCATTGCGCGCATGATATTTTGAGAAAGTATGTATGGATTGTCATGAAAATTGTTAAAGATAATAAAAATATATGCATGTTTAAAATGAACTACTCTTAGGCCAAAATTATTTCATTAACTATATAAAAATAATATTTTTGCAAAAAAATGTTATATGTTTAATGGATAAAAATATCCATAACTAAAAATATTAGCATTGTCAATACTTAAAAGTAGTTAATTTTAAACACACATATTTATTTAGAATCTTTACCAAATTTCATGACAACCCATACATACGTTCTTAAGAAATCATGCGCGCAATGACTTCTGGAGTAAAAAAAAAAAAGCTATTTTGATTTCAACACTACACAAATTCTGTAAAAGGCTAATAAATTTTCAATGGTAGCATATTACAAAGCACAATCTGTTTAATCAATGTCCAAAATTTAATGCTCATACATAAAAAGGTTTTGAAGATAGACTAATTCAAATATGCAGTTTTTCGTTAAGTTTCGTCGCATTTATAAGGTACAAGACCCCTTAAATTCATGAACTGAAAATATTAAAGAACTGTGTATTTTTTAGAACATAGTCGCATACGTATGAATGTTTTCTGTTAATACCTATCGTTAAAACCAAATGAGATAATAAACTAAAACCTATCTGACTGCATATAGCCTATCTTAACTTCTTATTTAATACAAATAATAAAGCATCTATATGATAAAGGGCAAACGTGTCCGGGAGTAATGCTGACGTCATTTTTCGAATGGCAACACTTGACGATGAAATTTCGATTTTGCAATTTTTGTTACTACATTTTTTAAAATTTCTTAACTTTGCACATTTAAAATTTTTACATTGTCATATAAGAAAATACCATGCTTTCAAATGCAATTTGTTTGAAAATGATATCGTAAATAGCAGATTTATTATGGCTTTTAAAATAATTTCTAAGAACGAATTTTTTTTATCTATATCCTTTGCTTGCAGACTCCATTACGAAATAACCCATTTGTACTTAAAACAATATAAATAGCATTTGCTTCTGGCTAATTTTTTTTAACAAAAATAAAACTTCATCAATCTGTTACATTAAAAAGTGAATTTCAGTTTGTATTTCGCAGCTATTCCTCATAGAATGTGGAACGTTGGGCGATCAAATTAATGCCTATTATCTGCATGTATCCGAGGATGTCAAATGGCCTTAGAATGTTAAAATTTTAATTAGTTTTCGGGATATTTATTTTCGTAATTTTTAATGTCTCTCGTAATTTCCGATATAATAAAAACTCAATTGCTCCATTTTTGTAGATAAAATGAAGAACATGGAAAACGAAGTGATTACTAGATTTCCTTCTTTGACATAATTTTGAAATTGAACTTAACTTTTATTTGAATAGATAGAGAAAATAATATTGTGATTAAATTGTATTTTTCAAGAAAATATTAAGAAAAAAAGACTCATTTTCAGATATTTAAATTTCACCAGTCAATTTATTTTAGAAAGCAAAAAGTCGTCTGTCGATTGAAACAAGAACGTAACATTGACGTAAAAAAATCCATCATAGGTTTAAATTTAATTTAAAGTAGAAAATCAGATTTTCAACTGTTGCCTTAAGATGGCGATTAAAACTTTTTACAAGGACTTTAAAGACAAAACGTTTTAACGACGAAATTATTTCTCTCTAAACATTTAATTCATAAATATGAAATGCTTTTAAATAAATTTTGCAAAACAAAGTATTTTTTGTTTAAGTTCACTAAAATGACGTAATTTCTACCTGCTAGGAAATCCGAAGACAAATCTTGGAAGAACGAAAAGATTTTGGCGAGTAAAGTTATAGAATATAGGATTTTTTATTGGGAAAGCTTTTGATTTAAATTGTGAGTATAATTTATTATTTGAAATATTGTATTTAATAAGATTAATGCTGTAGTTTCATTCTAAATTTACAATAAAGTTAAAATTCACTTTCCCAAAAATAATCGAATGATTTCATTCAATTCTAAAGCAACACAACGGGTTAAAAATTGTACACATAAAATCTTAGATAAGTAGAAAAAAAATATTTTTTTTAAGTTTTTTTAAAGCCTTATTGTATTATTAATCTGAATGTTTAATGTGGGCGTAATTTATCAATTAGAATTATCTCAAAGCCTAGGAACTTCATTTTATAATAATCTTTACAATTACAGATTACAGAAACATCACTTTAGATAATTATTGTAAAACTTATCTATGCAGTAACTTTTTAAAGAATAAAAAAAAAAAAACACCTCCAGATAAAATTACTTAAATACATACATTAGGCAATAACGCATTTGACAGAATAGCATATGAGTGTAATATTCAATTAAATGTACGTACGTAAACATATAGAAAAGGAGCTGTAATTAATTATTATGACCACTAGTGCTTGTTATTATAATGACAGTTGAATATCTGACTATCAAGACTTATTTTAATGTAATCACACAACCTCATTATAGTATAGCAGAAGGACAATGTCATTTTGATAAACGGAAATTAATTAAATATAAGATACTTTCCTTTCAGTAAAATGCCTAGTTAGGTTATTATAGATGAAAGATCGGCGTTAAAAAATTTGCTTTTAATAAATTTGAGTGATCATTTTCTGTATCAGAATAAATATTTTATAACTTTTTCATTTTTACTTAATGTTATGCTCTAATAATCTTATGCTTTAATATTATGAAAAATATATAAATGGAAATTTTTAAGATAAATTGGAGATAAATATTTAATGCCTCTATTTTCCCATTACGTTATACAAATATTATTATTAATTATTTGAGTGCTAAAAATAACGATTAAATTATTTCTAGAAACTAGACCAAATTCATAATGTATTTATTTTATCATTCTTTTAAATAATTATGATTTTTACTTTCTTTTATCTTTCTGTCTGTGAGTTTGTGACTCTGTCTGTCAGTATGTGACAAATATTTTGTAGGTGCTCTATCTGAATAATTAACGCATGGAATTTAATAAAAAATTGTATTCAGCTGCTCACTGATTAATTGGTGCTTATTATATTTTAGAGTAAATTGCCCAACAGGTGGCGCTCAAAAGCTACCTTTTTCAGGATTTTGGCAACTCTGTCTCAAAAACTAATGCAAGATTTTTCATGTAACTTCAGATTCAGTTAGACGCTGACATAAGTTGTAATTAATTAGCTTTTGGTGTAAATCACCCAACATTTGGCCCTGCTGTGCTGCATGTTGCAGAATTTACACGTTTTTAGCGATAGTCATATCTCAATGACTGACGGAATTTCATATGTTTATAATCCTCCATTTGGGCATAGATTGTCATTTAATTTTTGGTTATATGATAGCGATTTCTCAAGTATTAACATGTATGAGATAGAATAAAGTTTTAGGGTTGGCGCATCCTACTATGGTTTCTTGGATCATACTTTTTAAATGCAATTTCCTGTACATTCAACATCGTTTCTTTGCTTTTTTAATCAAGTAGAAGTTTTCTCTACTTTGAGAATTCATATCTATTTTCATGTTTATATTCAGATACGTATAAAGAAAATCAATACCTTTTTCGTAGACAACAATTTAAATATAGCCAATATATTTTTTCAGATGTCGGTCAAGCTACTATTTTTGTGAGCAAAGCATTTGTCAATATCTTATTCGTTTAAAATGCAGTTTACAATAAAAAAAATAGAATAAGAAAAATGTATATACATATGAAATATTTCTTATATGTAGATGTATTTTATTTTATTTTATTTATTTATTAAGATTTGTATTCCAGAATGTTTTCTGAAGAAATATTTGTTTTACGTTTGTAAATATTGTAATGACCATATAAGGAAGTTTTATATTTATTTATATTCTGTTTTCATGTTTTAAGTGATTTTAAGAAAAATATGTTTGTGTGATTACTTATCTTATTTTGTTTTTCATTAACTTAAATGCAGCACTGAGCGTGATCTTCTATATTATAGTTGAATGATGCTACTTGAATTAGCGATACCGAAAATTAAGTTTCCGTTTTAAAAACGGGCCCCACCAGTGGCCGAGAGGTTCTGCTCTCGAAGCTGGTAGACGGGAGGTGCTGGGTTCGATCCCAATCGCGCCCGTCGGCCTAATCGTTCGGAGTTTTCGTGGTTTTCTTCGAACCTTGGTTCTCCAAGCGTTAATACGGGTTAGGTTCCCTTAGAAAGACCTCCACGGAAGGCACTCCCCCCTTAGGGCCTATATCCCACGTGCAGATAATTGGCCGACATAAATACTACCAACCAACCAACCAACCGTTTTAAAAACGATTTTATTTTATTAAATTCTCTGGATAAATATTATACACTTTTCAGTTAAAATTGTAGATATTCTTGATTTTCTTTTCTATTAAGAAAGTATATTATTCCAAATATGTTTATGTTTTATTAGGTTCATGATACATTGTGGTTAAGGGGCGGTTCTACTTCATTGGCCTAAAATTAAAGGAATTTTTGATTTTTTTGTTTTTTGTTTTTTTAAAAAGAGAGGTTACTTTAGAACGTTTTGTATTATACTTATGACATTTTAATTGTATACTATTTTTTTGTGTGAAAATTGAATATTATGCTTTGTGCAAGCGCAGAACCGTACCATAGACTGCCAAAAAGGAGATAGTTATTCTAGATCACAAACATGTCAAAAACCGTTGGTCATTATATTATGAAATGCAATAAATTCTAAAGACTTTGTACAGACACTTAGTTTTAAAAGGGAATTTTGACAAAATGGGAATAATTTGAACCAAATCGTTCACTTTTTCGCTCTTTTCTAAAACATTTGTGAGCTTTAAAAAATATTTAACCAATGAAAATTGTACTTTTTGGTGGTATAAGCTCTAGCAAAATCTATTTGATTTCGTTTGCGTAAAGAATGAAATAAATTGGTCCAATAATTCCTGACAAAAAATATTTGGAATGTTTGAAACAGTGGGTTTCTAGAAAAGGAAGTTTAAAAGTTTGCAAAAACATTAAGTTCAAGTAGCGGTGTGACATTGAATGAGCTGAAAATGCTGTAAGGAAATATCACGTAACCACTATAGAGAAAAAATTCTACGCAATTGCGCGATGAAAAAAACAAACAAAAATTAATAATAAATCTGAAAATTTGATCTATAGAATGGACCTTATGCACGCGACCTGAGGTCGAGGTACTGTATTCGTGTACTGGCAGTATTTACTGTTGAATATTTGTCATAGCGGACTATGGAGTATGCGTTATTGGTGCTTGTTTGTTAAAAATACCGCAAAAAATTCTTTGTTGTAGCTGTATATACTTAATATATTATAATATGAATCCAAAATGTAGTTCTGTCTGCGAGAAAAATCCCTACATTTGCAAAATTTCGGTTAAAATTTATGCACTCAACCTGGGTCGAGTCTAAAGTCGACTCTTCTAGCGATGTTTGCGCCTCCGCTTACTGACATTCTGGCGGTACGTTGTCGAGAATAACAGATCGACATACTGCCAGGTCTGGCGTCTGAAATCACTGCGTAAGGTTCATTGGAATTCATTTTAATTAACTGTATTATTTAATTGCATTATCTCTAAAACTTTGTCCTTTCCTTTTTAACGATTAAACCAAATTCTTTTATCTGCATCCCATATTATAACAACATTTCTGATAAAACTTCTGGGATTTTAAAAGCATTGAATTTTGGTGTTTCTTTTAACCCAATTAATAAAGTGGGTTTTTTATTTTATTTTATTAAGCTAGACTTTAAATATGATAAGCCAAAATTAATCAGTCTTGTTCATGTCATTTCTTGTAAAGATTGCGATAGCGTTTACATTGGTGAAAACGGTAGAGAGATGGAAATTCGGCTGAAGGAACATATTGTTACTTTCAACAGAGGAAATCTAAATTCAAAAATAGCCCAGCATTCACTTGAATTGATTCACATCACGGCAAACAGTTGTATTTTAAAATGAGGTTGTGAAAACTATCATGGTAGATTTTTCCTAGAACACTGGTTTACTGAATTACGATCGCCGACATTGAATGAAACCTGTTCAATTCCTGGTGAATATTTGTTGTTTCTGAAAAAATAACTTTAACTTTAACTGAACTTGATTTGTTCTGTTATTTGTTTTAGAATGGGTAAATTGTACTGATGAGGCATTGCGGTTGCTGGACGTCTAATAAATGCATTTGGTATTTTAAACATTTTATAAATTTTATTTTAAACTGTATTTAAGTCTGTCTTACTTTATTTATTTCTTCAATCTTTAAAAAGTTTCAAATTCAGGCGTTAAATGTATATATATAAATATTGCATTATTCTTTTTTAAAGATGTAAACAGGAAAAAATTTGTAGTTTGTTTCCTTGTCAAAAGCAAATTTTGTTCGAAAAAAAATAATAGTCTGAAGCGTTTGATATAATTCAATAATCACATGTAAATTAACTAAAATTAAAAATCTGTTTACTAAAAAGGTGCATAAAAATTTATTTAAATATATATTCCGTTACAAAATGAACTGGTCTTAAAAAAATTAAAAACCACTGATAATAAAAATCAAATGTAGAGAAAACAGAAAACATGACTCCCGATATATTTCGATCACAAACACGATAATTTTCAAGGGATAGTTACACTGAAATGCCACATTGGCTGTGCTATTTATATACCAATCTGGGAAAAAGGATTGGTCTATTATTTATTGGGATGTCTATGAAGTTGTTTTATTCCGATGCTGAAATGTTAGTAATTTTTTAAATATTAAACCAAATATGAGGTATGTCATAGGACAAAATACCATTACATACACTATTTCCTTTAATTAAAATCTCCAATGATTCCCTAATTCTCAAAGTTTAATAATCTTACGAAAGTATAATAACTTTTGCGTTCTCGAAATCTATTTTTAAACGTTGGCGTTGATTTAAACTTGAAGGTGCCATACATGATCGGTTAAACTTGATATCTCTCTTCGTGCTCCCCCAAACTTTCTTTAAAGTTCCGAGTGATCATGCCTATGTAGCTTAACTCATTTTGTTTTTCCATTTTAAATGCAATAGAATAGACACCTGCAATTCCCTTATTAGTAATGGTATCGACTTTCCTTTAAATCAAGTCTTTTAGTTTTGTTACTTCACATCATTTCTGTACTACATCTTATCTGTTTCATATGATTTTTAACATAAATGGTTTTTAAGTTTTTAACATTTAAGATCAGTTCATTTTGTAGTGGAATATATTTTGATAAATATTTATTCACCTTTTCAGTAAACATATTTTTAATTTTAGTTATTTTAACGCAAGATGAATGTGTCATTCCACTCTGAGATCCTTCTGAGTCATATGTTTTTTTAATCACATATAAATCCTAAATTACATCAATTATATTTAAATTATTTATAGAATGAAAGGATTAATATCATTTTACGAAATAACAGAGATTAAGTGTCAAATGTATTAAACAAAACTACCTTAAAAGAGAGCTGAATTAAAATAAATATAATCTTATGAAATTTACTAGAAATCTATGTGAGTCTTAGGAATGATCTTGTTTGCATTAAAATAAGACATTGATTTTCTGCTGCGAAAAATTCTTTTTGCTCTGAATAAAACAAGTGAAACACTTATATGTAAAAAAACGATTATATTTACATTTCAAAAAATGCTTTAAAAAATCATAAAATTAAATAAGAATATATATATGAAATATTATTCACAAAAATGCGCGGTAAAAATATGCGACTTATCAGCCATGGAAATATTAAAAATTCTTTATGGAAATGAGGTTTTGTCAGAAGTATGGATAATGCCTGCATTCCAAAAATATCTAGAACTAGAATTAATGAGCTTCATAAATTTCCTATTTTTCGAAGATATTTAAGAATAATATGCATATAAAAGAATTTACAAAAATAAAGAAAACACATAGTGATCTTCAAATATACGCTATAAAATATATTGTAATGGCTGATAATTAAAAAAAAAATCATTGACTTTCTTTTAAAGTGTTGGTATGTGTAATAATTATAATAAGTAATATTAAAAAAATATATATATATGATGAGGATTTGAACTTAATAATTCTCGAATACCATTTTACCATTTTAGAAAAGTTTAGGGGAATATATCAGAATAGGAAACACCTTATAAAGGTTTACATTTACGACAATTTAAAATGCAAAATTTGCATAAATAGCTCAATTAAAAATTTATGAGTACCTCTCTGATTCAAACATTAACACTTTTTTTTTTTTTTTTTTTTTTTTTTTTTTTTGTAATTTAAAGTAAAGCATAGTAAAAATATAATTAATTAATTATCCACAAATAAGCTGTTAAAAATGGATCGTCCAACTAATTAAAATCTTAAATTGATTACATAATTTTTAAGATACATATTATAACTATTTCTTTCAATTTATCTTAAATATTCGAAGGTCCTCGGAACAAGAGAAAAGGCTCCAAAAACAGAAAACTTTGGACATAAAAATTTGAAATGTAAGCAAAAAACTAGTTAACCGAACTCAGATTCGTAATTTATGTTTGATCACTTGTCATGGCATGGCTGAAGCAAAATACAAGCGTAAACCGAATTTTCGACAACAGTACATTGCTTCATTCTTAGTACAATAGTGATCCATATTAGTAGCATCCTCCCATTTAGTACGGAATAAATATCATGATGCGTGGTATAACATCAGTTTTGTATGACGAAAGAATAAAAATACGCTATCTTGATTCGTAAAAGTTCAAATTTAACACTAAATTACAATCCAATTTTTCTGAAGTCCTTTAAGAATAACATAAAATTTATTCATATTTAGCATATGGAACATTAGGTATGGAACATCGGGTAATATTTATAAAACTGCAATCATTGCTTAGTGAACCCTGTGTAATTTCCTTTTAGTTTTCTCATATACCTGGAAAACTTAAACATAACACATATAATTAATTTTATTTAAAAATATATTTTAAATGTGAAGTAATTAGAACAATCAAATACTGAGAAATGCAAACAAATGTATTTCAATTTTTGTTGGAAAAAGTACTGTTAGAAATTCCTTGAATCAAATATTTTTCTTTAATTCTAACTTTAATTGTTTTTGTCATTATTTTAATCAATTGTTAAAATAACATGTATGAAAACATGGAATAAACATGGAATTTGTATGGAGAATGTGTATGTTTGAATAAAAAATAAAATGATATAATCTTGAACAAAAAATAAATTGATATAATCTTGAACGAAAAATTCTGTCTTAAACATGAAAATAATAAGAACAAATTTATATTGTGCAGGATATTTTATTTTTCAAATTTTAAATCTGGACTATTCATTCAATTCGAAGCCGCTGCGGTCGTCCTATATTTGCAGGGCCTTGAACCCATCAATTGCCTGTTTTCGATGTCTTTAATTTTATCAATTTCATTTTTCAATTTGTCCGGTTTCAATTTTTCAATTTTTTATCGTTTCTTACTGGCTTCGACTAGAGACTCGGCTTATGGGATGTAGTTACGTAACCCTATCGGGAGCGGGGGTGGGGAATTCTTGGACCGCCACAGAAATTGTGGAGTCCGGCTTTAAAGAACTTTTCTACCTACGTCCCTTGTATCCCTTTTGCGCAGGTAACTGACTAATGACAGGTACTCTTACTATAGGCATAATGCTGACACTTAAAACAACAAAGAGGTTTAGAAATATAAGGGCGGACATCAGTTAGGAACTTTTAATACTACTTAACTGTAAACTAGAACTATTGAAAATTAGAATAATGTCATTCGTATGAATCAATTGTCCATTCGAAATTTAATATAATTCATAAATTTAATATTTAATACAAACTGCGTAAAACACACGTCTTCCGTTTTCAACTTTCGTCGAAAATTGTGTATTTTGGTCATTATAATACATAAACCCCTTCATGTGCAATAATTACTATGCGATCAAATCATTATAATTAATATTTCTGGTCATTTTCAAAGTAATATTCAGGATTAAAATTTCCTCTTAGCAAAACTTTCAGCATGTGACTATACAAATTAGACATCGATAATTACTTTTTGAGGTGTACTTCAACCATAAACATTGTACAGAAAGAATTTAAACATCTTCAATATCCAGAAACTTCTTTATAACTATTCTCACTTTCATTTTTGATTCCTGTGTTTATAACTGACGTTTTATTGTGATAACAACGTCAAGTATTCAGTTTCATTATTAAGGATTTTTGTAGTGTACAGTTATATATTTAAAACCGGAAATGCGGTATTATATATATGTATTGGCTACATAGATGTTTAAAAGAACATAAAGATCTGTAGTATACCGAAACTTCTTTTTAAATTATTCTGAATGTATTTTTTTTAATGTATTAGTCTTTATAATTGCCTTTTTATTGTGATAACAGTTAACGCCCAGTATTCAGTTTCATTATTAAGCATTTTTGTTTAATACGGTAATATATTTACAAACTTTTACTGTAAGAGATTTTTTATTCAAAATTAAAAGTTTTATATTGTTTCACAGACTTTCTCTCAGATCATTCTTATGCCTTTTACTCACTTATATCTTAAAATATTGATTTTACTTGAAAATACAGACATAACGTCTGTATTTTTCTATCTAGCGTCTTTTTACTAAATCAGTAGGGACTTTTCTATCATATTCATTATCATAATGGAATACGTAAAATTTTGCAACATTTATAGAATCATTATTATGTATTATATGTTTAAATTCATTTTTCTTTTTTTGAATACTAAAGTTTTATTCATAGATATGAAAGAACATACACCCATCCATTGATATTTGCATCAATGAAATATCCTAATTAAATTAATTTTCACAAGTACTAGTTTTTTGGAGGACTATTTGACATTTCTTAAGCTCATTTTTAATGTTACATATTGCATACTGATTTCATTTAAAACAATTTGTTTAGTGACCAATTCCTGAATGTAAATATATGTTCAATCAGATATTTTGCAATTATCGTGAACTGTCTGGATTGCTATTTACGTAAAACACAAAATGAAGTCGGATTGTAGATTATAAAATGTAAATATAAATGACAATTTATTGAAGTATTAAAAACATTTAATCGAACTTGTAAATTGTTATTAATTTCACACTAAATTAATTTTATTTATTTTAATTATCATTGATAGTTGGTTAGCATGCCGTTTTTTAATTCTATAAATATTCAGAAATAAAAATTAAAGATAACAAGTATATACATAAATCATGGAATTGATATAAAGCAAGCACATGGGCATATACATGTTTACACTTTACTTTTTATATTTTCCTTACATTTATTAAAAATCAAACTCAACGAAACAAATATCGATAACTGAAAATGAAACCTTTTTATTACATCATTGAAAGTTATTATAATATGAGAAAATATAAATTAAGCTAATTTGATTATTATTAAAATTTAGAATCCATGTTCAATTATTTATTAAGGTATGATATTATGGGAAAAAATTATAAAAGAATGTTTTTTTTTTTTTTTTTTTTTTTTTTTTTTTTGTAATATAGAATGAAATCTGATAAATATTTTACTTACTTGAAATGTTTCACGTGAATGCCAATCTTAAGTTTTATCTATATATATAAAAGCCGTGTGTATGTCCTTTATACAAATCTTTAATTTTTGACCGATTTGAACGAAACTCGATGTACATACGTTTTAGAACGTGGAAAAGATCACTGTCTACTTAAAAAAAATATCAGACCAATATTTATCCCTTTTTTCTACCACTTCCATAATTTAACATTATAGAAATATCTCTTTTTAAAACTTTTTTAATTCAAACGTTTCTTTCCTGTTGCCAAACCCTAAAAAATGACACAATAATGTGAAAAAAGATAAGGATAACGCGTGTATTTTGTTTCTATTTGCCAATAAAAATTCAGATTTTCTTGCTATATTTTTACGTGTTTGATACTGGCGTCATTCTAAACAGAAAATTTACAATTTTTGTATATAAAATAAAAACTTTAACTATAAGAGTGGGAAAATAACGTAGCACCTCAATTGGAATGTTTTTTTGTTTTTTTTTTAAATTCAAATATCTACTTTAATACAAACAGTCAAATTTCATGAAAACATTTTAAGAAAAAGCAAAAAAAAAAGGCTAGATATGACGTCACATTCTATCAAAACTTTTCAACGCGTAATCAAACTCATTGTAAACATATGGCTCCTATATTTTGCTTACTACTTCGATTGTATACTACAGCCATATCTTATAGCTATACGTTATCGCTAAGTGTTGTATTGGTTTAGATTCAGTGCTAACATTTTCTGTGATTTATAGCAAAAAGAGATTTACATTTAAAAAAAAATCTTGATAGATGTCTTGATGAAAATTTATGGAAAATGACATCATTTCATCTAATCATTGTAGATTTAATTTCAATAAAATTTCAAATTTTCCAAATAAAATTTTAGTAACTACTACCTCATTTGGATGTATTTTTTTTTTCATTTCCCCGCGTATTGTGAATATATTGTATACTTCTGTTACACGCGCCAAAGAAAACATGTATTTTAATTTTAAAAGTTAAAAAAATTACCACAATGTGTCAAAAGAACATCCTTTTTCTGAATTTAAATTTCGCGAGTTCCAAAATTAAAACTAAAAATGTGAGTTTTTTCATAAACTTCAAGTTAAGGCTGTTCATAAAGTTAAGGCTGTTCTCAAATCCAAAAAAGCTGTTTTCTGACTTATTTTTTAATTAATTTTTGTTCGGAAACACATGAAATTAACAGGAGTTCTTACTTAGAAAGTATGTATTTGAAAAATAGTTTCCATTTGTTGGTAAAGGTATAAGATCTTTCAGCTGATTTTTTGAACTGAATTTCGGACGCAACAGTACAATAAAGGATAAAAACCGGCCATCACGTAACGACAATTGCTCATAACTCGATAAGTAATTTATTTATAAAAAAGGAAAAAATCATTTCAATTCCAAATTGCTTTACTAGTCAGGCCTACAAATTTTAAGCCTTTACGTTTAATGAGTCAGAAAGTTTCGCGTTGTTGAGCAGGGAACTGGAAAAGTACCTTAAGCATTTGCAGGTTAGTATTTTGTAATCAAGTTGCATGCCAGGTAGTCGCTTAAAACATAAGGCATTCTATATTGTTTTAAACAAAGGTGCATGCCATAATACGTGTCAGGCACACTCACTAAAATAAGAATACCCTAGCACACAGCCCTATTACCGAAGATAAACCCGTCAATATACTTAGAGATAAAAATATTTCTGCATTTTTCCTTCAGTTAATAAGACTAATCTTTCATAATTGGGTTCACATGATTATATAACTTTCCCCTATAATTCTATGACTAAGCAACGGAAAACAATGTGTTACGCACTAAAATCTTCCCTAAAAAACTAATAGGTCAAGTCGCATGGAAATACGTTCTGAAGAATTCAAGTTATATACACCCAGAACGAAATTCCCATTTGAATTTTATATACTTATCTGGTTATTTTGAGTAGTTTGATTTGATATCTGTTAAATTCGTGTTTTATTTTATTTTATTTTTGGCGTTTTAATTTCGTTTGCCAATTTAGTTATTGAATATTACGTGAAAGCAAACAAATTCTGAATTATTTACAATTGTTTTGAACAATTGTGTTAATCTTTTGTATTTGGGTTGCAAGCATATTTAAAAAATATGCATGCTTAAAACTTATTTTAAAACCCATAAAAAATTCTTAAATTGAGATAAACATTACAAACAAATGTATCACTGAAAGTACTTTTGTTTTCTATGATACTTTGGAACAATCGAATGTACAATGTTTAGACGTTAAACTGCAATAAAAGAGAAATTTGTTGTGTTAGGTTGTTGCCACCGAAAATATGATACCAGCGCATTCTCATAGACATGTCTTTTCTTTATACTATTGCATTAAGTGTAAACAGGTTCATCTTTCGTAATCGGGTTGCACTCAACTTAAAAAATATCCATGCTTAAATATTACTTTAAAATCCATTAAAATCAGAAAACGGAGTTACAATTTTTAAAAAAAATTTCATTTGAGAGAACTTTTTTCTATTCGACATTGTAAAAAATGAAATTGTGTGATGTTTAAAAAAGAAAAATTGCAGTAAAGGCACATTTTATGGGTTACAATTTATGGGGCACAATTTATGGGGCACAATTTATGGGCACTGACATAGTGTTTTTACTTTATAATGTAGATAATACCATACAAACGAGAATTTCACTAAGTTCTTGGCGATTTGGAGGAATTTCTTTTTTTCATATTGTCAGGAAAATCACATATTTTTCTCTTATACCCGCCAAAGAAAACGTGCATTCTGTTATTAAAGCTCAGGGATTTTACTATGGTTGCAAGACAATAACGCCATGTTTTTTTATTGTCTTTATAACGATTTGTGGATGGGAATGCACAAATTTCAGTTATTGTGATTCCCGTGTTTTTTCGTTTTAATTTATTTTACCTGGAAGGCAATAATTGACACGGGCGAAGCCGGGTAGTTCTGCTAGTTAACAGATAGAAATAATAGAAATAGAAATAAAATTATAGTTAATAGTTGATAGTTAATAGAAATAAAATTCATTTATAGAAGTTTATTTCTTTCAAACAATTAAATAATTTTAAAAAAAATACAAAAGCTTTGGATGGATATCAAGAGTACAATTATAGGTAAATCCTTCTCGTTGCGTTATAACAGAACAAATTGCTTCTATGCATACTTAAAAAGAATAGTTTTTGCCAATGTGTTTATCTGTTTGTTTATTCCGATGTATAATGAAACCTTTTGAACTTAAAAGTCTGCTAACATGGTTACAAATAGACGAAGACAGGTCTGTATGCAAAAAATGTCATATTTTGCATTTTTTTTGGATGACATTTTTGTTACCTTATATTCAACTGAAAAGTTCAGACATTTTCAAGATTTTCCATTTTTTCCTTGTAAGTTTCGTATCTATACTATAAAGGACAAATGTGCTATAAAGGAATCTGTGCGTAACGCATACGTCATTTTGCGAATGGCAACATTTTGAATTTTGAAATGAAATTTCGGTTTTGCATTTTCCCTACTGCAAATTTTTAAACTTCTAAACGTCGCACATTTTAAATTTTTACACCGTCGTATGAGGAAAAAAAATGCTCTTTTAAATGCAATTTGTTTGAAAGCTGTATCTCAATTTATTTTTGAGATATTAATTTTTTGTAGTTTTAATACCATTTTTCTAATCGTGGCAACAAAAGTACCCCATTTCTGTTGAAAGTAAACGGAAAATAGTCAAAAATAGGAGATTACTGTATCTTTTTGTTGCCATTTTCTCATAAAACCTGAAAAAAATTTTAAATTAAAATATGGGCCATGTCAAGAATATTATCTGTTATTCCGTGATAATGACGTCATCTTCATACTTTTCTATAGACGAAGTATAAGAGTGGATTGTAAAAGTGGATTGTTTTAGCAGATGCAAATGACGTCATTTTATAAAAAAGCGTGTAATTTAATTCTTAAGCCTGAATTATATTTTATAGATGTGCGTCATTTTCACAGCCCAGCTGCTTTGAAATTCTGAAGTTTTTGTCCAAAATTCTCTAGAATAATAAAATATGCTATTCTTTAGGGCATTCTACTATAATTTTATTAAAATAACATAATTTGCTTTTTTTCCTAATTTTATGTAATCTATATACTTAAAACACAAGCGTTTTTTTTAGTCATCTGCCCTGATCTTTCTGCTGAACCAATTTTACTAATATTTTTTTTTTAAACTGAAAACTGTTAATTTGTGATGTGATCGCACTATCTGTTTATTTTTTAAATATCCCCACTGTTATATTATAATTTTAAAAGCTTTTTATAAAATTTCTTCAAAATGGTGAAAATTAGATAGCTTTCATCACTGCAGACAAGAGAGAAATAATGAGGTGTTTTTATCTTTATTCATGCTATTTTCTGATAAAAATTCAAAATTGTTGATAAAAATTGTTGTATAGGATTTAGTCGTACAAAATCCCATTAAAAGCATAATATTATATTAGGGGCATGATAACGGAAAATGACATACTGCTTTTGAAAACACGCATCTTTCCTCATTGTTTTTCCTTCTGCATGTGTACTGATACCAAGTTTCAGACACTAGGCGAAATGCTTATTTAAGTGAAAATGAAGTCATATTTAAAAGAAAACGGTCATTTTCTTAGTTAAAACTAAACATTTTAACATAAATGCGTCTAAAAAGCATAAATTACGGAAATTTTTACTCTCCGGAATTGAGATTTGAATCTCAAGTAAAGAGTGCGTATGTTCACATAAAAGATGTTGCTGACAATCGTGACTTCAAGTTTTGAGTTAAAATGATTTTTAAATGATCAAACAAAATACAGTTTAAAAAAAAATTATGAATATGGATATGAGAAGTGCGTATGCAAATTTTGAGAAGGTGAAAATTGCTATTTTTCATTCCGGAATACCAAGCATAAAAGCCTCATTGATAACTACATCCTAATAGCTGAACTTTATTATATTTTACTGATTAAGTATCTATATTATAAAGTACAAACGTATCTGTGCGTAACGCTGACGTCATTTTTCGAATGGCAACATTTCACGATCAAATTTCGGCCTTGAAATTTTCGCTACTGCAATTTTTTAATCTTCTGACATTCGTACATTTTAAATTATCGTCGCAAGGGAATAAATTTACTTTCAAATGCAATTTGTTTAAAAACTGTACCTTAATTGTATGATGTATTCTATTTTCTAAAGTACTTTTTAAGCATGATTTTTTTTTAAGTTTACCTTATCACGTGCTCGTTTCAATACATAATAATAATAAACATTTTGCACATAAAGCAACAAACATTGTTCAGCATTTGTTTCGGACTATTTTTGCATAACGAAATTAATGCCTCCTTTAAAAACAAATAAAATAATAATATTGAAAAAACACAAATCTAACATATTTGTGAAAGGCAAGTTAACGAAATTAATACTTCTTTTATAAACAAATAAAATAATAATATAGAAAAAACACAAACCTAACAAATTTGTAATCGTACAATTTAACTTTTTAGATCACCAAATAGGATTTTTTTTTTTTAATGGAATTTGTTTTCATAGTTCATCTCAGTTTACTGATTGTCTTTGGTTTTAAAAACAATTTTAAAGCATGAAATATTTTTTTTAGTTTATCTATATCGCTCGGAACTCGATTACAAAATATTAATCCGTTTGCCCTTCAAACAACATAAACATTTCATCATTTTCTTATGGCTAATATCCATTAAAAAAAACTTCCCTATGAATAAATAACTAAAATAATATAAAAAAAAACACAAATTCAACAGACATGTATAAGCTCTGAAATTATCAGAATATAAAAAGATGCCGTAATTAGCAGAATATTGGTCAAATAACTCTTAGCATGGGACTAATAAGAAAATGTAGCTTTTCATAAATTTCAAAAAATTATTTGACTGTATAATTCGTATTTTTCATATGAAAAATGTTTTTTTTTTATGTAAGTGGGTAATCTGAAAAATTTATTGCATATAAAAAAAAAATATTAGTTTTCAAAAGAAAAAAAAAATGTTTTTACCTATATTCTTTAACCCGGGAAGCCCGGGTACGATCCCCTAGTACTCATAAAGGCCCATGTAATTCAATCTTATATTAAAATATTATAGTCCACTATACTATGGAATTTAATTTTTATCCGTACAGCAATTTCTCAATATTTTATCATTTCTTAAAAAAAAAGTTTTAAAAACCTTTTTCGATAAGATTGATATCAATCTTTTTCATACCATTATATTTCTATTTCAAACTAACTAATGCTGTATTTTAAAATCCTGTATGGACTGAGATTTTAAGGAATCAATTAAGGCAATGTAATAATAATAATAATAATAATAATTTTAACTGTTAAAAGAACTGTAAAAAAATTGTCAAGTTTGTGATGAAGTAAGATTTTAGAGTAGGATTGGTAGGTAAATTGGCCTTTTTAGCGCCTGAAGATATTCGTTTATGACTACAGTGCGTCATGTGGCTTTACAACCGTTGAAAACTATCATGTTATTATTATTTTTTTTTTCAGAAACATGTTTTACTGTTGTTTTTTAAGCTTATTTATTTATTCATTTTTTATTTTTATTTTATTTTATATTTGTTTTTGCGTAGCGAGTGAAAAGAAAGAAATATTTAAATTTTATGGCAACTTTTTTATCACCAAAATTAAAAAAAAAAAAACACTATTTTTCTTATTTAGGTAAATCTCTAGAGGTTTTTTTACTATCATTTGAATAATTACATTAAAAAATATTTATAAAGATTCCATCATGTAATATATTTTTTTCTATCAAATTAAAAATATTGTATAACTTGTAATTGAGAAGAAAATGTGCATATATCTAAGTACCATCACTTGGCGATTTTACATTTGTTGAACTTTAAAAAGAAAGAAATCTTATATTTTGGGCATAACTTAAGAATAATTATGTGGACTTGTGAAAAAACATAATTGCGACAGTAAAAACAAGACAACTTTTAAAATAATTCAAAAGCTTTTAATCTAATGTTAAATGAATATTACAATAATCTAAACCTGCAATAAAGATTAAAATTAAACTTGATGAATAAATCTTTCTTTAAAAAAATATTACAGTTATTAGGAAGTAGCTGGAATTATACAATCGATGTTGCATAGTCTATAGATATTAATTTTAATTGCTGCATGTGTTTCAATGGAAAACTAATATGAATTTATATAAAATGTTATACATTTTAAAAGCTCAAATCTCGTTTGCATATTCCTAACTTAAAATATACACATGTCTCATAAAAGAATTTTTAAAAGAACAAAATCGAACGTTTATCTTCAAGGGGAAAAAAATCAACATACAAATTATGTGGGAACTTTTAAAATATGCAATGATATTTTTTTTTTAACTTGGTGGCATAGGTTTTGAAATAAGTTGATTGTCTAAATTAATTTACTAAAGTTATATTTCATGTTAAATTTAATCATATGTAAAGTATTTTTGCTCTAGATGAAAGCTAGCACATTCTAAGAAATGAATTATTCTTATTTTAAAATTAATTTCTAAAATATTTTGATAGCTTAGTAATTTTTCTTTGAGATTTAGAAATATTTCTCAGTGTATATTTTCATTTATTTTCAGAATTTCCACAAGATTAAATCATCTAAACTACATATATATTTCATAAAACTTATTCATAAAACATAACAGATAAATTCTCCTTCTTAAATCTACCTGAATTATAACTAAATGGGCGGAAGCCAGCTGTGACTGACAATTTTTATGAAATATACCTCACAAAGCAAACTAAAGTTCCATTATTTTTAATATCTTACTTTCGTTTCTTGAGTCTTTGTAATTGCATGCAATATATATATATATATATATATATATATATATATTTTTTATTTATTTTTTTTTATTATTTATTTATTTTTTTTTTTATTTTTTTTTTGTAGGAAATAATAAGTTTATATTTATATAAGATGATGTCGTAGGTATAAGACAAAATATTATAAACGCAGTATGAATCATGTCGTGTACAATTTTAGAAAAATAAAAATATATGCAGTACACTCCCGTTAGTGCGGACATTTGAGGGTGACATATCTTCGTCGCAACAGGCAGGAGCTGCGAGTCGTTCGGTATCAAGCCCTTCTTTTAGATTCGTTTGTGTCTGGTGCTTTTGTGCTTGAGTTGGATTCTCGAACCCATGTATCTAGAGTGTAAACCAATCCAGCGTGTCTATGCGCATGCGGAATTTACTGTGTCGCAGGCTGGAATAGCAGTTTCCCCCCTTTCCTTACTGTGTGCGGCCCGCAGACTTGTGTTTGAAAGTCTCTGTTATTCTTTGTGAATTCAGATACGCTTTGGTTATGTGGAATTCCGTGCACTTTCTACATTAGTTACTGATTGTTGCTCGGTCCATGGGGTTTCGGCTTTGAGAGATCATTGGCTTCGTCTCTTTATGCTTGATTATTGTCCCTAGGTTAGCGTCGCTTTGCAACATGTGGCTGTGTGGCACTTGATAGTTTTCTTTGATTCTTGCTGTGGTGCTGAGTTGCGATCTCACCGTCTAGAAGAGAGATTGAAATATCTGTAGAGCTCAGTTTGGCTTCAAAACGGGGTACTTTGGGAATTCTTTACACTAGGTTTCCGACGGGTTGGCCACGTACTCTCTAGGCGTAATGCTAGTTACATCTGGGAAGCATGTTGCCATCGTCTTGGATGAGTGATTTTCGTTTCAACCTGATCGAATACTGGTCTTTAAGCGGGGTGCCTCTTTTATTTGGTATGTTTAGTACCCGAGAGATTGGACACGTCCTCACGATGTGTAACGCTTAGAGACTCTTTGTGTGCGGAACATGACGTAGATGTCTTTGTACGATCTCTCTTGTTCCAAGTGTGTTCTAATTAGTTTTGGCTAATTTGGAATCATCGTATTTGTAGCGACATATCCACACTGTTTCAGTTTCCTCTCTGAATAACGGATTCGTCAAAATATACCGTCGGTGGTAAATTACATTGCCTCATTAGGGTCTTTGTTTGGAGTTTATGTTGTGATGGTACTTGTTTCTTCTTTGTACGTCTGTTTCGTCTCACAGGGTTCTGCCCGTGATGACTGGATCTCTCTTGGTGCTTTGAATGACGGGAGATCGCTACTCGATTTATTTTTAAGGGACGCATGGAATCATAGGACTCTGGCTCGGTGAACTCTCAGTTTTACCGCAGTTAACTGTAGTTAAACGATATAAGCGTTTGAATGATGAAATATAGTCCATTAAATTGAATAAATGTTATTAATATTTTGAAAGAAATGAAATAAGTATAGATTTTATGCTAAAATGTATAGAATTCTATTTAATTGAGCAATTTTTCTATAAAGTAGGTTAGTAGCACATAAATCAAAGTAATAAGTCACTCATGATAAAAAATATGTGCAAATAAATTGCCGTATTACATACATAAATTTCATTAGACTACTGTTATTCGCACTGTTACTGTTATTCGCATTTATTGAAAAAATTATTTTGTTTTCTTTTGTCACATCATTTTACAGTTTAGCGACACATTTAAAAGTTTGCTCTGTTATATCACATCGATTCTGATTAATAAAATAGGGGAAAAACTTTTATTAAATTTTGAAATTTTCATGTTTTTTACTAGTGGAAGATTTTCTTCTTCCACATTACTGTCCCCAACAATTTCTTTATCTTTCAAAAAACAAGGATTCTTTGCATAAATAATGCACAAAATACTTTCGATTTTCTTAGTTATTCCGTCGACCAATTTCGCCAAATTATTTAAATTGACATAATTTTTATTTTAAATAACGAAAGAACAAATAAATTAGTATAACATTAATAAATATACTAATAAAAAGTCGAAATAAAAATCACTTGATGACGTAAACACGTGTAACTTGGTTAAAGTCAAGTGAATGTGACATTTACGATCAACCATTATTGGCATTTAATCATTATTGGTATTTAGTTTGGCGATAGATTTTTGGTCGACGGGATAACTAAGTAGTACCCGATTTTCCAGTTTATTTTTGATTTTTTTTTTCTGTTATCCGATGATGTGAAAAAAGTGAACGTTTTATGCAATAGCTTTAACATTAATTCTAAATGTAAAATCATGGGAAACACAAAATTTCATTTCAATGAAGGCAACCAGATATACATGTTAAGCGGAAACGCATTATCGAGAATCCCCGTAATGGAACATGTATTAACACATATTTGGAGACATATATTCAGTGAAAAGAGTTGAGCGGTCTATTATCGCTCAAGTGATATATTCCACATGTGAATAATTATTATTTTTTTATCATTAACTTTTTCATGTTACAATATAGGTTCATATCACGAACGCTTTTGTCATATGTTGTTGTTTTTTGGAAATGTTACTGTTAAAATGTTTAACAATATAGAAAATAATTTTGTTTTTAATGTTGGATGTTCAAAGAAATTTCGATGAAGTATGTGTAAAGTAGTTATCCAGTTTTTGTAAAGTAGTTATTTGTTGTTGCACAGGTGGTTCATTTTGCTAAGCTTCAATACAGACTCTAAGGCAAAAAAATCAATTGTTAATTATTTTAAGATCGAGGCAAGGAACTGCTGAGATAATAAAAGGTAGAAATTTTCTGAAGGTCTTTATTGTGCACCGGGATCGTTTCCACCACCGCCGAGAATTACACGGCCAATGTTGGAGAAGGGAGCGAAGAGTTACAGTTCTTTTTTATTCACATCATGCAAGTTCAGGAGGTAGTCTGACTCAAAAATACACTTTCTCGAAATCTGGAGTGTTGGCAAGCTTACATACACAATTTCGCCAAATATATATACTATATGGCGAGATTAAAGAGAGGAAGACATGTGGTCAAAGTACACTAATTGAAATTGAATGGGGAATGTAAAAGAGTAATAAGAAATATTTAACGCCAATGGCTGCTTAGGAATTCTAGCTCATAAACCGCGAAATACATTCTATAGGGGTTGCTAAAGTTCTCATGGAATTGAAGCGGCCGAAAGAGCACGTTAAAAGACAAAAACAAAATAAAGACAGGGTTAAAAACTGAAATGACACATCTATCTAACATCTGGACCAACGGCTAAAAATGTAGAAGTAATATGTCTGACTAATTTCTGCATATCATCAAACTAAGGCAGAAGGATGAAAATTAGAATCGAGTTGCTAGGCGAGAAGAGGAAATTATTTCTTTTCTTTAAAATGCAGTGCGCTGCGGTTAAAATATTAAAGAGACTGAGAATTGAATGCTTAATTTATGAAGGGAAAGAGCACTAAAAACAGATCGAATCCGAATGCAGTCATATAATTAAATTTAAGAATTAAAAAAATGTAATTTTAAAGGGGGGAAAGAGAAAAGGTCTTAATATTAATTTGTGAAGGTAGGCGCCTTCACAGTATGGATGGTAATCGTTTAAATCATAGATTGCAAAATAAGAATTATACATTATTGTGAAATGACCATTATAATATAAAGTGTTTTTGTATGACTTTTATCAAGTGCCTATAGAAAACATGAAGTCACTACAGAGAAATATTTAGGAAAAATGAGATGTGTATACTTTAAGAAAACATCTTTAGATTTTACAGAAAATGGCTCTGAGAATTGCTACTGGATTTCTGGAAAATTTATAGTAAAAAAAAAATATATATTATTAAATCGGTACATATATTCATGTATGAAACAGACTTTCTCCGTGCTACAAACAGTGTAATTTTGTTTTATTCGGATTATCTTTTAGTAGTATGAAACAAAAATCTTTCATTTAAGAGAAAGTGCAATTATTTACAACTGAATTTTTCTTGTCAATGATGATATGATATGACAATGATATGAGTAGATACGTTAATCATATTTACTTTCTGCAAATTCACTGTAGGAATTAAATTTCCCTTTTCTCTAAAAACAATTCTGGTATTATTTAAGTGCTTCTTTATTTATTTATCTTTTTTCTGTACGAGATCACGTCTATTTTTCTTATTATTATTTCTATTATTTTCAAATTTTATTGCCATCCAAAAATGCAGAAGCTTAAAATTTTCCGCTAGTACGTAAAAACTTCATACATGCTGGATAACAGACAAAATGTAACTTTACATGAAATGGAGATTTCTTGTTAAAAATACACTATACTATCCGTTAAAAAGCAGATATTTGTAACAGTGTAACGCCAATATTAATATGTTATATCTTGCTATAGATTCTACTATCTATATTATAAAGGACAAACATATCTGTGCGTAACGCATACGTCATTTTGCGAATGGCAACACTTTGAAATTTAAAATAAAATTTTGGTTTTGCAATTTTCTTTACTGCAAATTTTTAAACTTCTAACCGTCGCACATTTTAAATTTTTACACCGTTGTATGAGGACAAAAATGCTCTTTTAAATGCAATTTGTTTGAAAGCTGTATCTCAATTTATTTTTGAGATATTAATTTTTTTGTAGTTTTTAATATCATTTTTCTAATCGTGGCAACAAAAGAACCCCATTTCTATTGAAAGTCATTGAAAGTAAACGGAAAATAGTCGAAAATAGGAGATACTGTATATTTTGTTGTCATTTCCCATAAAACCTGAAAAAAAAAATTAAATTAAAATGCTTGCTATGTCAGCGATTTTTTAAATTTCTAAATATCGCGCATTTTCAATTTTTACGCCGTCAAATAGAAAAAATAACCTACATTCAAATGCAATTTGTTTGAAAATTGTATCTTAATTGACTGAGTTATTATGGTTTTGAAAATAACTATCCGCCCGTGGCGACCAGTTTGGTCTCCCTTAAATGTATCCTAGGTATCATGTCATGTAATCCCATTGTATCATGTTATTTTTATTCATAATTTAATTTACTTGCTCGATCCTTCGCCAAGGAGGAAGATTCTGATAGAGAAATCAAGAACTCGGTATTTTTATGTTAGTCGGGCACAGGTGATAAATCGCCAAACATTGTACCCGTTTTTCATATTTCATGATTAAAATATAATCCTTTCACTCATTTTATTTAAAATGGATAGCTTTAATTTAAAACTTAAACTTCTAAAATTCATGACTTTCACTTAAAAAGAAAATCTTTAAAAAAGAAAAAGAATAAATAAAACCATAAACTATTTAATTTCAACATCAAAGCATTGTTTTAATTTACCCCTTGAAAAATAAAAAAATGTGCTGGCGAGTTAAAAAATGCCATTGGCGAGAATTGCGTCCAGCTAACATTAAAGTACAAACTCTTTCTGATCATGGCAACTTTTATGTAGTTTTATTCGAAAAAAATATTTTGATTAAATAGGCTGCCAGAAAGTACGTTGCCAAATTTCTTTCCTCGCCATGGGCCTTTTCTCTATTTCGCCAAGTACCTATACTGGAAAAGTACCTTTATTTATTTATTTATTTATTGTATTTTAAATGAGATGAAGTCGTATGTTTGTTGTTCGATAAATAAATAAATAAATAAGTAAAAGACGGCACAGATGTCGTATACGCACCACGTTGGCGCGACTTTTTTTCTGACGCCAATGTCATATACGCACCGGGGTACTTAACTGGCGCCAAGGTGTCGTTATTTTGCTTGATATGGTAACCCGGATGTTGTTGTTTATTTATTAATAAATTGTTTATTTATTTTTATTTTTTTATTATATAAATTGTTTTTTCTATAGTTATTAATTAAACTTTTTTTATTTATTGTTATTCCCTTTTTGAAAACTATTACACAATAACCAATGAGATGCGTTTCATTCGGGGGTTGTCATTAAACAATTAACAAATAATTGAGATTTCTGTGCCACATGCGATAGCGTAATATATATATATAGAGAGAGAGAGAGATTTTCAAGCATGAATTATTTTTAAATGTATCTCTATCACATGTAGCTCAATTATGAAATATTAATCCGCTTGCCTTTAAAACAATGTAAAAATGTCAGCATTTGTTTCCGTCTAATGTCCCATAACAAAAATAAAACTTCCTCTATAGAAAAATAAATAAAATAATGTAAATAAGAAACAAATTTAACAAACAGGGGATTGAACCACGCGCTTAAAGCACTGAAATGATCGGAAAGACTGCTTAAGTCGCAAAATCTTGGGCTAAGAACTCCTGGCATGTGAAAGTAACGCTTTTAATAAATTTTAAAACTTTATTTGATTGCATAATTGATATTTTTCATATAAAAATTCTTTTTTATGTTAGTGGACAATCTAAAATATATATTACATGTAAAAAAATAATAATTAGAGTTAAAAAAAAGAAATGTTTTTACCTATACTCTGTAACCCGAGGAGCTCGGGTTCGATCCCCTAGTATATGTAGAAACTGGTTTAATAAATAACCATTCCACTACAGAAAAAAATTAATTCTGGTAATTTGACCAGTACAATAATTGGATTGTTACTATAATAATTTCACAAAAAATGGAGTAAAAATTCCAATATCTTTGCAAAACTTGTGGTTAATTTCTACATATTCATATACACAGACACCAGTCTTTAAAAAAAAAAAAAAAAAACCTTCTAATCAGCTTTAGGTATCTGGTTACAAGTGTATTATACCTTTCCGAAAACTGTTTTATTTATATATAATTAAAATATGAATGTAAGAAATGTAAGTATATTTTTCAAGTAAATTATATGTAAAAAAAAATAGTCATCTCAAAAACAATAAAAAACTCTACATTTATTTTTTATATAAAATACGCCTAACTTTTGATTTTTAAATATTTTCAATATCATCTTTATCAGCATACATATAAAATTCTATAACGCTGTACGAATATTAAATGTCTCATACAAATAAACGGATAAAAGAGTCACGTTATGATTATTTGCATGATTTTAGTAGTTTGTTTTAATAATTTATAAACTTACATAATCTTCTACACATCATTGTTGTTGTTATTATAATTTTAGCGATTAAAGAGAATTAAATGGAAATTCTGTATATGAAATATGGAATATTATCGAAATATAATTTTACAATAATTAGTCTTTTGTATTTACAGCACGTCTTATATTTCATGTTTCGAGTTATATAATCCGATTTTGTGATTCTAATTGACTACAGTCAAAATTCATTCCTTTTATCGTAATTTATATCTTACCAAAAGATCAAGACACGCCATTATTTACAAACCATTGCACCTCGAAAAGATACAGCTGGGTACACCAAAATAAGCATGCAACAAGTAGATCAATTAAATGGATAACATTATTCTTTCATGAAGATTATTTGTACGCTCTATGTGATTTATAATTTGGGAACGCAATTTGCAAATTGATATGCATGAGAAAAAAAAAAGAAGTTAAGTATTGCTGTTATGTAATATTTATCTGCAAAATGTTACTAGAATAGCAAGTTTTGTAGAACACTTTCTTGAGTTTTAATTTATCAAGGATTCGTATACAGTTCGGAATCACAATCACTTTCTAAACGTTGATTATACGATTTTCTGCAAAACAAGATTATGATTTAATTTTAACATATTTATTTTTGAAACAATTTTCAATGCATCTAAATAACATAAATAATTAGTGTTAGTAAAAGAAGAAAACGCGATTTTAAAGGTAAGAAACCTGAAGATTCAGAGAGATTAAAGGATTAGTTCTAGGTATGTTTTGGTCGTAGAAAAATGTATTTTGTACTGTTTTACTGCGGAAGAATGAAACTGGGTTTTCTAATATAATTTATTCTGAGATTGTTTAAAATATATTAATTTTGGAACTTAATAATAATAGTAATAATTTCACGTAAATAGCTTTTCACATGATGAATAACGTCGTTCTTAAACTTTTTTTATTTTTTATGAAAAATTATCCCTGTGTTAACAAAAGCACGCCCAACGTGCATCATTCATTGCAAAAAATTTCGTACGATAAGATCATTATACGATTCCTTCACTAGAAAATAGAATTGATTCAGTACATGAAATTTTGTGCCTTTGAGATTATAAAAATATAAACATATTTGCATATTTGCTTATACACTATATGGCTAAAGGTGACCGGTCACTTGCGATTTTAGACGTTTTCTTAAATATCTAGAAAAATACATGAGGGATTAAACTGAAACTGCAGGTGTGTAAACAGTATAGTATAGGTCATATATTTCCGCGAAGATTTTTCCCGAAACCGCATAGGAGACCGTCAACAAATTGAAAAAGAATGAATATCTTTTGGATAACCCTGTAAAACCTAATGTAGCAAAAGCGTTCAAACTCGAGATTATTAATAAGTGGCCTATTATAATATACTGTGTTCATTTTTATTAGGATAGCATGTATACTCGTAGAGAAATTAAGGTTTTCATAAAAAAAGTCAAAAATTTCGCCAAGTGTTTTGCTTATAATTTTCAGAGCCCTTAATATATATAAAAAAAAAAGTTCTTTTCAAGAAATATGAAAAAAAAACATTGTACACAATACTCTGCAATCAGAAATAAAAAATAATAAAAATTGGATATAAAATGAACAGGTTTACTAAAAAATGTATCACTGCGCATGCGCAAACGCAATTAAAATATAATATGTATAACGTATTAGCTAAGAGAGCAACTTTTGTGAAAGTCTCTAAATCATAGCTTGAAAATCCTGAAAATTATCGCCGATAGAATAAGCTCGAAATCCGTTGTTCCCAAAAGGAAGCAAAAAATAAAGGGTTGTATCGAAATATAGTAGTACGTGCAATATTGTGTACACTATCTTGGCACTAATCAACAGATATTTGATACAATCCCTCATATTTTTGCTTCTTTTTGGAAACAACGAAATTCTAGCTTATTCTATCGACGATTATTTTCAGAATTTTCAAGCTATGATTTTGAGACTTTCAAAAAAGTTGCTATATACAATTAGCTAACCCGTTATGCATATTATATTTTGATTGTATTCACGCATGCACAGTGAAACACTTTAATGAACCTGCTCATTTTTCCTCCAAATTTTATTATTTTTAAATTCTGATTGCAGAGTATTGTGTACAATGTTGTTTGTCGCATTTTTGAAAAAAGACTTTTTTTTATATCAAGAACTCTGCAAATTATAAGCAAAAAACTTCCAATTGCAGACTATTGTATACAATGTTGTTCGTCATATTTTCTGAAAAGAACTTTTTTTATATTAAGAATTCTGCAAATTATAAGCAAAAAACTTGTCAAAATTTGGGACTGTTCTTAGAAAAACCTTAATTTCTCTACGAGTATACATGCTATCCTCATAAAAATGAACACCGTATATTACAATAAGCCACTTATTAATAATCTCAAGTTTGAATGCTTTTGCTACATTAGTTTTTGCAATGTTATCCAAAAGATATTCGTTCTTTTTCAATTTGTTGACGATCCCCTATGTGGTTAATTCAGGTTTAATGTGGTTTCAGGTTAATTCCTCATGTATCTTTCTAGATATTTAACAAAAGGTCTAAAATTGCAAGTGACAGGTCACCTTTGGACATATAGGGAATGTAAATATATTCAGAACTTAAAAATCATACTCTTTCTATTCCAGCTACTATTAAAAATAATATTGTTTTCTTGAAATTACTAATTTCTATACTTTAAAATTTATTTTTGTTGTTATCAAGCATTTTCCTAGACCTTCATTATTATTTTTTTTACGTTCGTCTAAGCTGCAATGCCAATAAAAATCCCAACAGCTTTTATTGAATCGCATCTGGATCCCACAGATTCCCACAGTCGGAAACCTTGAACGCATTCAAAAATTATTTTTGCCAACATTCGACTGCACATACTGTCAAACCTCCTTGTGCGACAACCTTCATTAGCGACCACCTCCCTTAACGACCAATTTTCCATGGAACGAAATTTATTCCCATAGGCTCAATACTAATTTTACCTCCATTCAGAGACCATCCCAGTTGAACTCCCTCCATGAGGGACCAATTTCTTTGAAGAAAATGAAACAAATTTCGTTTTTTTTTAGGTCGCTTGAAGAAGTTTTTATTAGAAAAAGGCATTTTCACAATTTGCGTTTCATCGGGATTTATAGCACATTTTCCCTTTCTTTAAGAACTCTGAAAATGACCATTTCTACATAATTTTATAATTGTTTCCAAAGGAGATAAGTTTTTTTTTTTTTTTTTTTTTTTTAATCTATCCGTGTTCGGGGTTTCTAATTTTGAAATATATTTCAAATTCAAAACAAAACTTTTCAGTCCCAACTTACTTACAACAAATTTTTATTAATTTTAATATATCTCTGGGTAAACAAGTGTTTGAAATATTTTTCCGTAAAACTTGCTGTTCCATTCTGAATGCCTTATCTTACAAACGCTTCCAGCAGAGCTCGTATTATTCGTATATTCACATATTGACATTATTCCAACCGAAGGAATAAGAAATTTTAAGTGCTTGATTTTTCAATAACAGTATTATCTGTAACATAAAAAAATATATACTGTGCATTTTAAATGTTAACGTGAAAAGTTTGCTGGTTGATCAAATTTTTGATTCACTTCGATATCATACGGCAGACAAATTGTCATTAAAATGATCCAATGGAAAATGTTTGTCTTGTATACAGATTAAGCTGCATGTAGTGGCATGATAGGAACATTTTTATAGTTATCCACAATTTATACATTTGACGTTCAAATCTTTAAAGCACCGCAGATGTGTGATCAGCATGAAATTAATAGTCTTTTCTTTGTCGTACGGTATATTTTTTTTAACTTCATTTTGTGAAATTTTTTGTGATAACACTCTGGAGTCACGTTAGGTAATTTAATTTAAGTTTTTGCTTGCTTTACTTTTTTAGTAGAATGTTCGAATACTTAAGGTATTTCAAACATGTGTGCTTAAGAAAAAATACCCATGCATATTTCGAAAGAGAAAACATGAAACTAGTGTCCCAATCAACCGGCATCTCAAAAATCAAAAATCTGCAGCATCTATCACAAAGCTTTGCTACAAGAACTCTCTAATATACACATCGAATGCATGCGCAAACTAGACAAAGCTGCCAGGTTACATTTTGCTATCACTCCAGAAAAGAAAAAAAATATATATATAGACTATATTCTAAGGACGACTATATTCTTTAAAAGGGTAGTACAGGAAAAAAATAAAATCTGATATTTTGGAAATTTTTTATATTATACTCCTTAATTCTGCATCAAAAATATAAAAAAAAACAGTTTTTTAATATTCATACTTTTTCAATATGGGAATATATACTATATATGCAGGAAATGAGAGAGAAATAATTTGTTCTATCTGAACTTATATCAACTATTTCGTTTTCATTTGCTTCGTACTGGAAATCGGAATGGTGTGCTGAATTCATATAGCAAATAAAAGTATTTGTATTGAAGTTTGTATTTGTATTGCCTTCAACTCTTTAATTTACACGTAGAATAAATGCACAAACTAAACAAAGCTGCCAGGTTACATTTTCCTATCACTTTAGAGAAAAAAAAATCTCGACGATATTGGGACGACTATATTCTTTAGAAGTGTGGTATAGGAAATTTAAATAAAATTTGATGTTTTGGAACTTTTGTATATTATACTCCTTAATCCTACATAAAAAATAAATAACCATTTTGTTAATATTCACATTTTTTCAGTATGGGATTATATAGTATATATATAGGGAATGAGAGAGATATAATTTATTCTCATTTAACCTTATATCAACTCTTTCGTTGTCATTTGCTTCGTACTGCAAATCAGAATGCTGTGCTGAATTCATATAGCAAGTAAAAGTATTTGTATTGATAAATCATGCCAAAAAGTGAATTGCTATTTAAACAAATACACTACGAAAATAACGTAGAAAAAAAACTTTCAACGATATTTAAACATTTAAATTTTATATTTACATTTTAAAAGAAGTTCCTTTTAATTAAGTCTCATATACTTTTGTAGACACATACTTTAAAATGTCCTTCAGCATTTAAATGTTTTAGAAATTATTTTACGAAAGCACACAGCTTTCATGTAAATTGCCATTTCGTGAGCAATTAAATTAGAAATTTTGCGTGAACAAATACATATATAATTCAGGCTTCTTCTAGAATCAACATTAAAATTACATTCATGTCACGTTTGGGTGTGATTTTGTTTCTGTGGAGATTTATCCATGTAAAACTTTAAGAAAGACATAAATGTGAAATTTTATTGCGCAAATAATTTTAAACTGTATAATTTAAGCAGCCATTCCAATCAAACGCATTAGAATTGTTGATAGGCATTTATTTATAGAGTTTACATAAAAAAGAAAATAGATAAATAAAACTTACACGGATAATTATTATTTGAAAAGGAATGTAAAAAAAAGTTCCAAATAAATTAAACGCTAAAAAATATTAATTAACTAGTATTTATTTTATATTTAATACTAGAAAGGTAGCCCGTCAAAAATGACGGAAATTTAGATATAAAGATATATACAACTCATGTGCAAGAATATGAGCTTTCTCGCTTGTTCCGCAGTGATAGATGAAAATAACACATTTAAAGAACGAAACACATTTATGAAAAACTGTGTACAATAGAAGACCTCTAATCTGCACAGTTTGGTCCCAAGAGTTATGCAGATTTGAGGCTCTTTGCGATCATGTCTATTCAATCTTTTTTTACATTTTTTTAAATTCATATATTGGACAATTTAGATTGTTAAGCCTTAAAATTTAATAATTTCACACTTGAAGTAGGGTAAAAACTATTAAATTATCGTATACGATTTCATGAAATGGTATTATATGGTATTATATGTGTGTGCTTCACGATCTTGGTTACGACGTTGGCGAAATTGGCTGCAACTTGTCATAATCCTAATAGTGTGGGCCGCTATAACAAAAAGTAACCAGTTTATAGCAAAATTTCTGATATAAAGTAGTTTTCAAAAACTTGTGTAAAATTGCAGGCCGTTCTCATGTTATGTCAGTCCTAAGAATAACATTTCTAACACTGAAGAGTTTCCATGTATATATGAAATTTAGAAAAGCTTCTCCAAAAGAAAGGTCCTGAAATGACATTGTAATTCCCCTAACTTCAAAAATTAATAGGGCCCTGATGTTGTTTACTGAAATCTAATAAATACAGTTATTTTGAGTATTACAACAGAACTAAACAGTTAAACTTATTTAACTTAAACCTGCTGTTATTTCCCGATGTTATTTTTTACTATTAAGAAAGAAAATTATTTAAATTTTTCAAAACATGCATTTATTTTTTTTTCCGTCTTTAATAACTAAACAATGAAAAAATATGCTTTTGTTCTGAGCTCATAAATATGACAATAAAATAATGTAGCTAAGAGACATTGCAAAAGTAAATCATTGTGATTTCAAACCATAAAGAAACGATACCGCCACCATTTTACCCACTATGATGTCATTAGAATATTGTCCATTGATTGTTGGAGAACTTACTTTGTGAATGATTACCTCAATGATTTAAAATTTTTTTATGTTTCACGACGAATGAATCACTTGTGTTTGTTTAGGTTTATAGAATGAGATATTAAGCTGTGAACATAATTTCAACTAAAGTTATCCAAGAATATATGTATTTTTAATTGAAATTAAAAACAATGCTTTGATCTCGAAATAAAAGTTTTACTTTGTATAATTGGTTATTTCTGTTGATTATTTATTTAGGTACTTTTCCATTATAGCGCATTTTTTAAAAAAGCTTGGCGCAATTCGGGCATCAGAAAGTGAGATATGTTGCCAAAATATATAAACAGCTATGAAAACAAATCTAATTAACTTTTATTTTTGTTTATATATGCACTTATATACATAAAAAAATCGTGGTACAGATGTCATATTCGCCCCATTTTGGCGCGATTTTTTTCGGTTGCCAATTTGGCGAAAACATCAACAGCATAAACAACATAATCCGGGTTACCACATCAAGCAAAATAACGACACTTTGGCGCAAGTTATGTACCTGTTGCCTATATGATATTGGCGACAGAAAAAAATCGCGCCAATATGGGGCGAATATGACATCTCTACCAAAATCGTTTCTAAATATATATAATATTTTTTTTATATACAAATTACGGCATAGATTTTAGATATGAACCGGGATTCCTAACTGGCGCCAAAATGGTGCTATTTTGCCTGCTATGGTAACCCGGCTATTGTTTTTTATTTATTAATAAATTGTTTATTTACTTTTATTTTCTGTTTTTAATTATATAAACTGTTTTTTTTCTATGGTTATTATTCAAACTTTTATTTATTTACAGTTATTTAATTTTCAAAATGATAGCAAATAATTTAAAAATATATAAGTAACTGTTATTCGAAAGCGAGATTTCTGCCAAATTGGCGTCAGAGAAAAATCACGCTATCCCCGATGCGTATATGACATCTGTGAAAAAATTACGGCACAGATGTCATATTCGTCCCATATTGGCACGATTTTTTTTTCTGACGCCAATGTCATATACACACCGAGTACTTAACTCTCGCCAAAGTGTCGTTATTTTGCTTGATATGTGAACCCGGATGTTGTTGTTTATGCTGTTGATGTTTTCGACAAATTGGCGTCGGAAAAAATCACGCCAATATGGGGTGAATATGACATCTGTGCCAAAATTACTGCTATTTATTATAAACAAGTTGGAAATTGCTCGTCAAACGTGGCAAATGAGGTGCGTTCGTACTATAACTAGTTTTATAATTATTTTTTGCACCCCATATTGTACTGAATGTATAATTTTTTGCACTTCATAAAGCGCATAGTCTGATACATCATTAAAATGCACTTCCAATATTTTTTTCCCATTTCCCGTAATGTAACGGAACACTTTTGACTGTCCCTGTAATTAAACTATACATCCGATTTTCCTAAAATTTGAAATAGCTCAACAAAATTTTGCAACAATTATATATTTAAAATTTCAGACCATTCGGAAGGCTGTAATATCATTAAAATGCACTTGCAATAATTTTTCCCATTGGCCGTAATGTAAAGAAAAACTTTTGACTGTCCCTGTAATTAAACTATGCATCCGATTTTCCTAAAATTTGAAAGGGCTTGACAAAATTTTGCAACAGTTATATCTTTAAAATTTCAGATCATTCGGAAGGCTCTAATATCATTAAAATCCACTTGCAATAATTTTTCCCATTGGCCGTAATGTAAAGAAGAACTTTTGACTGTCCCTGTAATCAAACTATACATCCGATTTTTCTAAAATTTGAAAGGGCTCGACAAAATTTTGCAACAGTTATATCTTTAAAATTTCAGATCATTCGGAAGGCTCTCATATCATTAAAATGCACTTGCGATAATTTTTCCCATTGGCCGTAATGTGAAGAAAAACTTTTGACTGTCGATGTAATTAAACTATACATCCGATTTTCCTAAAATTTGAAAGGGCTCGACAAGATTTTGCAACAGTTATATCTTTAAAATTTCAGATCATTCGGAAGGCTCTAATATCATTAAAATGCACTTGCAATAATTTTTCCCATTGGCCGTAATGTAAGGGAAAACTTTTGACTGTCCCTGTAATTAAACTATGCATCCGATTTTCCTAAAATTTGAAAGGGCTCGACAAAATTTTGCAACAGTTATATCTTTAAAATTTCAGATCATTCGGGAGGCTCTCATATCATTAAAATGCACTTGCGATAATTTTTCCCATTGGCCGTATTGTGAAGAAAAACTTTTGACTGTCGATGTAATTAAACTATACATCCGATTTTCCTAAAATTTGAAAGGGCTCGACAAAATTTTGCAACAGTTATATCTTTAAAATTTCAGATCATTCGGAAGGCTCTAATATCATTAAAATGCACTTGCAATAATTTTTCCCATTGGCCGTAATGTAAGGGAAAACTTTTGACTGTCCCTGTAATTAAACTATGCATCCGATTTTCCTAAAATTTGAAAGGGCTTGACAAAATTTTGCAACAGTTATATCTTTAAAATTTCAGATCATTCGGAAGGCTCTAATATCATTAAAATCCACTTGCAATAATTTTTCCCATTGGCCGTAATGTAAAGAAAAACTTTTGACTGTCCCTGTAATCAAACTATACATCCGATTTTTCTAAAATTTGAAAGGGCTCGACAAAATTTTGCAACAGTTATATCTTTAAAATTTCAGATCATTCGGAAGGCTCTAATATCATTAAAATGCACTTGCAATAATTTTTCCCATTGGCCGTAATGTAAGGGAAAACTTTTGACTGTCCCTGTAATTAAACTATGCATCCGATTTTCCTAAAATTTGAAAGGGCTTGACAAAATTTTGCAACAGTTATATCTTTAAAATTTCAGATCATTCGGAAGGCTCTAATATCATTAAAATCCACTTGCAATAATTTTTCCCATTCGCCGTAATGTAAAGAAAAACTTTTGACTGTCCCTGTAATCAAACTATACATCCGATTTTTCTAAAATTTGAAAGGGCTCGACAAAATTTTGCAACAGTTATATCTTTAAAATTTCAGATCATTCGGAAGGCTCTCATATTATTAAAATGCACTTGCGATAATTTTTCCCATTGGCCGTAATGTGAAGAAAAACTTTTGACTGTCGATGTAATTAAACTATACATCCGATTTTCCTAAAATTTGAAAGGGCTCGACAAAATTTTGCAACAGTTATATCTTTAAAATTTCAGATCATTCGGAAGGCTCTAATATCATTAAAATGCACTTGCAATAATTTTTCCCATTGGCCGTAATGTAAGGGAAAACTTTTGACTGTCCCTGTAATTAAACTATACATCCGATTTTCCTAAAATTTGAAAGGACTCGACAAAATTTTGCAACAATCATATATTTGAAATTTCAGACCATTCGGTTGGGTAGTTTTTGCTCTGTTACATGCGGACAGACGGACGGACAGACGGACAGACGGACGGACAGACGGACGGACTGAACGACGACTATAGGTGCTACGTATTTATATAATTACGAACGCACCTAAAAATGGGTAAATAGCATTTTTTACATTAAATAAAGGTACTTGTTAGTTATCCCGTCGACCAAATTACTGTCGCCAAACTGTAAGATCAAATGCCAATAATGGTTGACATTAAACATGACCATGTGTCTGTTACGTCATCAAGTGATTTTTAATTCGACGTTATATTTGTATTTTTATTAATGTTTTGCTAATTTAATTGATCTTTCGTTGTTTAAAATAAAAATTGTCAATTTGTATAATTTGGCGAAACTGGTCGACGGGATAGCTAACAACTACCTAAATAAATTGCATACATATGGAAAAAATTGCTTGTAAGTATGAGGCAGTAAATAGGTCTTCAGAAAATACGTTGGCAAACTTCTTTCTGGCAAAGCAACTTTTCTCCGAAGTATTGTACATAAGCAATGATTGCTAGAAATGCATTTTTAGTTATGATATTCGCTTTTATGTTTCACTACATTTATGCATACTATACTGTGGGTATAAATGCTACAGTTCATATGCAGGGCTACACAAAAGAATTCGTAAGGGTTACTGAGTATGAGAGTAAATTGCTTAAAGGTGGTTTTTAAAGGAGTTATGCGTTTTTACGCTGAACTGCATTTAGTTTACTAATAAATGTTTGTAGAATATAGATAAAATGATATAGAGGGTCACGCAAAGAATTGCTTACATAACCGTCCATGGAGGATAATATCTGGAAATGTGATTTCGGTAGTTTTAAGAGTAGTTTAAATTAAATTTTGGCTAAATAGTGGCATGTAATAACGATACTATTGGCTGTGGACGGTAACTGCTGAAATCAGTTTTTAAAATTTTTTATGCGTCTTCTAAAATGTTTACTCAGCTATCTTATTTCCCCAAATAACGAAGTTTTGTTAAAGCATTCAGGATGTGTTGGAAAAAGTTTTATATTCTATGCTTAACGCATGATTTTTCTTTCTTCTTTAGTCTTATTTTGCATTTATTTTATTCTTAATTTTTTAGTCTTATACTGCTTTATAGAAACTTTGGCACAGTTGTCATATACGCCAATTTGGCGAAAACATCAACAGCATAAACAACAATATCCGGGTTACCATATCAAGCAAAATAACGACACTTTGCCGCCAGTTAAGTATCTGTTGTGTATATGACATTGGCGTCAGAAAAAAATCGTGCCAATATGGGTGTATATGACATCTGTGCCGAAACTTTAATATTTCATTTTTTAACTCTTCGCTCCACACCCCTTACATATAGTACAAACTATAACTCAAATAGCGCAAAATAATAGACAGTTTGGTACTTTTCCACAGTAGGAGCTTTGGCGTTTTTTTTAAAAAAGCTTTGTGTAATTTGGGCATCAGAGAGTAAGATTTGGGTTCTTTTCCGTTATACGGATACCTTTGTCGCCAAGCGGAATAGTTGGCGCAAAATGAAAATCACGTGAATTGAAGCATTTGAAAAATAAAAGAAAAAACATTGTCGATACTAAAGTGAGCATTTAAATAATATAACATTTGAAAATTCCAGACTTTTACGAACTATTTCATTAAATCACAAGTATATACTTAAAATAAGTGAACAAATAACTATTATAAAATAAAGCAATAAAATAAAACTCATATTGAACTGCTGGCATAAAATTACAAATATCTTTTAGCATTTTGAAATAATTGGCGCATTAGCATACATTTTGGCATGGTGTCCGTATAACGGAAAAATATCGAGATTTGTTGTCAAATCATATAAACAGCTATGAAAACAAACTTGATGAGCGTTTTTGTTTGTTTTATATGTTTATTTATATGTATATTATTGATGTTTTCATGTACAAATCTCATCTGTTTCTTTATAAAATTAGAGAAACGTCATTTTTATGTTAAATAAATCGTATATATATCGAAAGAAAAATGCCTGTGTATATAAAATGAAACAGTGGATAGGTTCCCGGAAAATATGTTGCCAAATTTCCTTTTTCGTCAAGGCACCTATACTGGAAAAGTACCTAAAGCACATTAAAATCGCGCAGTTAGGAGCTCACACAGTACAGCGTCGTCTATTGGCGGTTATTTTATTAGTAGCATCGGGAGGAAGATGTAAAGATGTACTTTAAATTCTCACTCATAGATTTTGAAAAAATATCTTAAAAGAGTGGAGTTTAAATTAAATTTCGGTGACCTCCTTTATGAAAGATTAATGGTTTTAAATGGGAATTTCGCCAAATTAGCCAGCTATCACCAAGTTTGCTAACATTTGGCGCTACTGTGGTAACCCTGCATTAGTTTCTTTTCAACAATTACTCATTTCAATGAGGCGGTCCTACCGGAATCGTCAGGGACACACAGAGACTTGGATTTTATATAAATAGATTCTACACAATTTCGACATTAGAATTTTTTTCATAATTAAAAAAAATGCGCATTTAATGTGATAATTTATTATATACTCGTGCTTTCTCATTTTTTTAAATGCTTTATACAGGGTGTCTACTCTCAACGGTGTCCAATGGCCAATTCTTAAACCGTTAGTCATATACATATAGTTCCAATTACAAAAATGTTTTAAATGAGGTAAAGAAATATTTTAAATGCGATTCGGGTCAATAAAAACATTTCTTTAAAAATTACGAAATTTAAATTTTTATACGGTCCCCCGGTCCTATAAGTTATATTTAGTAAAATTTTCCTTTTACACTGACAAGTAATACAAAAAAAAAAAAAAAAAAAAAAAAAAAAAAAAAAAAAAAAAAAAAAAAACATCCCGTTGTTCTACGATTAAAAATTGACCGAGTAATAGCTGTTTAAAGTCAGAGCATATTTTTTGCTGCAAATTGGGGGTCATACACAAATTTAGTCGAAGTATTATTTCGTCAAATATGTTAAAAAATATTTGAGAGTAAAATTAACATTGCACTATAAATTTGAAATCTTTAATCGTTCTGACATATTAATGCAAAATATACAATTTGTAATAAACATTTAATAAGAAAGAAAAAACAAAATTTTTGTTAAATAAAATTATGCTATATTAACAGTCTCGATTCTTTACAAAATAATACGTATTTTGAAATATTATTAGATTACACTAGCCAGAAAAAGTTGGGTTATGACATGTTTTTAAGATTTTGATAATTGATTGTTATGTAGTCTGTACCGCTGAATCCGAAATTGACATTCATTTTTTTTATAAAGATTTCCACGTAAATTTTAAAGTTAAAAAAGAAAAATTGCGAAACTTTGATACTATAAAATAGATGGGATTGTTCTATTTTTAACTTTTAATGATTGATTTTTATGTATTTTTTACAGCTGAATCCGAAAATGATCTTCATTTTTAATCATCACATCAGGATTTTTCGCAAATTGCAAATTTCAAGTTAAAAAGTTCAAAGTTAAAATTGAACTTCCTCCTTACTCTCATCGGACCACTCAGCTGTTTAGCTGCAAGAATCCCAGGATAAGCAAAAATATTGAATAAATTATTGAATTAAAAAAAAATTACATATGTTTTACAGTATGAGATTTTCTCTATATTTTAACTTACACATTTACGATTTGCAAAAAGAGTCTAACGTGATGGTGAAAAATGAAGGTCATTTTCAGATTAAGTGCTAAAAAGTACGTAAAAATAAATTATCAAAAGTTTAAAAACACAGCCATCTCCTCTACTTTATAGTATCCGATTTTTGTTATTCTTTAACTTTGACAATTTATGATTTGTGAAATATCCTCATATGATGGTTAAAAATTGATGTAAATTTCGGATACATTGCTAAAAAACACATGAAAGTTAAAAAACCCAACAATCGTAGTCTTTTATTATCTAATCTGAAACTTTTTCTTAAACTTCTTGGCGGTAATCTATCCGAAATTTTCTGTGTTATCCTGTAAAATAAGTATAAATGGTAACCACCGAAAATCATAATAATAATAGATTGTTATCGATTTTGCGCCAGTATGTAAAATGTAATCTCGATCGTATATTTGAAAGTGAGTTAAAGTTCGAGTACAAATTTTGAACTGGAAAAACATACATACGATCGTTGAAACAACATAAAAATTTATCAAAATAACATAATTCTTTTTAAAAGAAATCATAAGAGATACAGTCTCAAATCCTGACAAAATAAAACATATGTAATTTTGCCAATCTGAAACTAGATAAATGTTAACTTAAACGTAATATTTGTACGATTTTTTCAAAGCGCAGATACACATGAAATAAGATCTTCGAATACTTAAGCACTTGGTATGTGACCCCCTCAAAGCGAAGCCGAACTTATTTGTTTTCAGAGCAGAAAAGTGGCGTAAGTCAGGCATTTAAAAGTTTCATAATTAACTCAATTTTAGTGTTATATGAATGGAACTTTTTTTTTGTCTTACTTGTCAGTGTATAAGGAAAATTTTACTAAATATAACTTATAGGAACGGGGGACAGTATAAAAATTTAAATTTCGTAATTTTGTAAGAAATGTTTTTATTGACCTAAATTGCCTTTAAAATATTTATTTACCTGATTTAAAACATTTTTGTAATTGGAATTAAATGTCTATAACTAACGGTTTAGAAATTAGTCATTGGACACCTCGGAGAGCGGACATACTGTATATTGCCAACAGCAATAAAGTGAGCAAAATGCGTAATGACATTAAGGATCTACTTCAAACAAAGGTAAAAAATAATTTTAAGTATTCATGTAATTTTAATATGATATTTATGTACATCCTTTTACTTGTTTTATTATGTTTAACAAGAAATAAAACCCGTTTATAAATATTTAGTATTAAATAAGTAAAATATTTAGTTTTTTAAAAGAATATTATAGATTTTTTAATGCTTATGCTGTCACTTTTACTCACTGGAGCATTTTGCCTAGCGTCTCAAACACAAATATCAGCAGAATGAAAAAGTGTTTAAATGTAAGACACTCATAAAAAAATGTGCGTGTTTTTCACTCCGTGACGTCATTTTCAGTATATATATTTTATAAGGACCTTTAATTGTAATAAGAAAATATTATCATAAAAGATATAATCAATAAATAAAACTGATTATTTTTCTGCAGCAATGGAAGTAATCTGATTGCCTCTTTTTTGAAGAAATTTCTTAAGATTTCTTTAAAATTAAATTTAAAATATAAAAATTGGATTTAAAAAAAATTACCTATTGCGGGTACATCTGCAGATGAACAGTTTACATAAAAAAATAATAATAATAATAATAATTAGCAAAATTGGTTCAGTTGAAACCTTTATATAGCGTCATTTTTTTTTAATATATAGAATTAAACAATAACAATGGGAAAATTGAAAGCCTGCATTTTGGTTTGTTAGGGATGACGAATATTTTTTATTTTGAATACCCGCCGAGATTTTGGCACTACTGAAGTCCAGTTTTTTTTTTTTTTTTTTTTTTTTTTTTTTTTTTTTTTTTTTTTTTTTTGTGTGTGTGTGTGTGTGTGTGTGTGTGTGTGTGTGTGTGTGTGTGTTGGTGCGAGAAATATTTTGGACACTATCGTCAGTGTTGCCAGATTGGGGACTTTTATGCCTCCAGATTATTGATTGTCATCGCTTTTTAGAAATAGAAATATTCGGCCTATTTAAAAATAGATTAAATTTTTTTGAAAAATAAGGCAAATTATACGATTTTTAAAAAAGTGGTGACAGTCAAATAATCTGAATTAAAAAAGTCCTCAGTTTGGCAACACTGACTATCGTTTACGCAAAAATGTCGTCTTTGCATGGAAGAATGAGCTATGCTCGAACAAAAAAAAAAAAAAAAAACTATAAAAATTACCTATAAAAAATTATGTTAATGTTATGTAAAAAAGTTTTTGTTAATATTACAGATAAATCCTAGAATTCTGGAACGATCTTGGAAACAATAATATCTATGTATGCATGTTGTTTGCGAATTTTATTTTTTAACTTAGTTCCTCAATATTTTTATTATATATATATATATATATATATATATATATATATATATATATATATATATATATATATATATATATATATATATATATAAAAAAAACATTGTTTTCTAGAAAATAAATTTTGTCCATTAAATTGGTAATTCTAAAAATTAGTTTCTTATTGTCTTCTTTTTGCATACAAAAAGTTAATGAAATGTGACACATTTCTTAATTTTGCATCCCAATTAATGAAAGAATATGTGGCTTGAAAATTTAACATTGCTTTTATTATACAACTAAGTAAAATCGATTTTCTCCTTTTGTTAATTATATTCTTTAACTTTTTTCGCTATGCTCGATATAAAATTTAACCATTTGAAAATAATTTCAAATAAATAAGAGTTAAATATTGAATTTTTTACCGCAGTTTCTGGTCTAAAGCTCTTTTTTTAATCGATTTACATCGGAGAGAAAAAAGTTCTTATATAACATGAATGCTTTATACTTTTATTGAAAATTTGCATCGAGACTGGATTTTCTAAGACAGAATTAATAGATATCTGATTTACTTCTTATAAGTTATAAAAATTTAGATGTATTTTAGACATTTATACTATTGTCGTTAATTAAAATTTTAAAAAGTAGGTTAATATTTAAATTCACACTATTTTGTGGCGAATGACGCACTTCCGAAATTTAATACTATATTTTTCTCTTATTAGGAATATTCACCGTATTACAGTTATTCACTTTTTTTCGAAATAAACTTTCATTCAATCTTCATATTTTTCACGGAAATGCAATAAAGGGCAGTTAATCTGTAGCATCTATTACAAGGATACATTAACTTAGGAATTTTTGAACAGAGGACATGCTGCCAAGATTGTCTTCTCGAATCGTCATAGAGTATTTAGAATGGTGCTTTCGATTTTATTTTCACATATTCACGTATTCATTCTCTTATTCATTACTATAAAAATCTTAATTCTTATCATTAAATTTTAATATTTTATTTTTACACACGTCATTTAAAGCGCACCTGTATATTTTAAACCAAATTTTGTCATTCAAGTACGCGTTATGCGCCGAAACACATAATATATCGTTATAATATATATAAATATATCGTTTTATGTATATGTGTATATATATATGATTGGATGTTTTCTTTTGGTTCATGATTTTGTTAGTAAGATTTTTCCGTGGTTATTGTGTTAATTTTTCTTTGTAGTTCAGGAGTTTTGGGATTGGATGTATAGTATGTGTTTTTGGTATTATATATATATATATATATATATATAGTTACCGCGTGTTCCATAAACTCGTTAATAGTTTAAAATTTCACAAAAAGTTTAAAAAAATTAATAAATGAGGTTTGCGATAAAATTATTCTCATTAGGGAGTTTTTTTTTTTTTTTTTTTTTTTTTTTTTTTTTGGAAAAAAGAAAAAAAAAATTAATCAAATTTTTTCTCAATCGTTGGCATTTCACTCATTTTAATTACAAGAAATATGCAAATTAGATTCCTATAAAATACAGAGTGCACGTTTGACAGCTTATTTCAAATTTACCCTATACTAAGGCAGACGTTCATTTTCCAAAGGAAGCTGACATTGACAGATAAGGCATCGTTGATAAAGCTGTTTATCCTTAGTCATGAAACGCCGATTGAAGCTTTACGATGTTTTCGGACACATAAAAGAATGAAGAGAGGAAAACGCACCTTAACGCATTCTTGACTGCTCTGCCTCATTCAACATTTCGAAGAAACGGAAAGTTTGTGTAATCGATCTCGCGTTGCCGCACAACGTTTATCAGAAGCCAGTGCATCTCAAGTAACTTCGCAAATGGGCATTTTAAATAAACCGTCAAAGTGTGGGGTAAGTAGAGCAAGAAAATAACTGCCGCACATAAAACATAGGCATTCCGTATCCTTCATAGTAAATGTAATTTTCAATTGTGGGATTTCGATTTTAAAGCGGCCTTTATTGACAAAAAGTCACTAAATTTTTTCTCTCTAAAAAAAAAAAAAAAAAAAAAAAAAAAAAAAAAAAATCCTTCCTCATGAGAATAATTTTGCCCCAAACCACATTCAAATAAACCATTTTTTAACTTCTTATGAATTTTTAAAATATTAACGAATTTATGAGACACTCTGTATATATATATATATATACATTTATTTATACATATTATACACAATTTTAAAATAATACCATATTCACAAATGAAAATTCGAATGAAATAAGAAAAAAAAAAGCTATATTATAATTCTATAAATCCTATATAAAAGTGGAAAAACAAAAATGGAAAATGGAGTTTCAGGTACAGAAAGAACAAAATATGTAAGAGGAAAAAATTACGAAAGGAATGCAAAAACACAAGAAGTCGAATATTGAATCTTTTATTATCAGGCACTCTATAAAGGATAATATTCCATAATGTAAAAAAAAAAAACACAATTGATATACGTTTGAATAAAACATGCTACTAAGCATTATTCACTTAACACTCAAATTTTTCGATCAATACTTAACACTTAAAGTGCCCGATTAATTGTGTTACTAAATTTATAAGAAAATTAAAAGAGAAAAACAAGCAAAACGTCTAAATTGCAGAATTCATTATCCTTCTATATATATAAAAAAGTTTTGATTTGGAAATGGACCAATGAACATCTGCGTAGATATTCCGGGTTGATCCGCATCCAATTTGAATGCTTAAGCATGGCCTTTCATCGTTAATATTAATAAAACTGTTGCATACAAAAATATGAAAATCGGTGGTATTATAGAAAAATGTTTGATAAACACGCTGATGCAGACAGTTTTCAAACCGAAGAATTATTTTAAGAGATATTTAATGCTAAAGTTGGGCAAAATCGTTCCATTAAAAAAGTTTTATTTGAGCAAAAACTATGCATGAGAATTTAATCATTTTTAGATCATTTTATACGTTATAAGTTCCCAATGCGCAGATTGCATTTATTTTTCTTATTTGACGCATTTTTTGAGGTTATATTTCTATTTTTAATTCAAATTTTCAGCATTTCTAGAGATGTTTTTTACAAATTTTAGAAAATGTCATTAATTTAAACTGTTGCCAATTGTATAAACAACGAAACAAATTATCATATCAAATATTTCTTCAAATTAAAAATTTATTTACACGTGACTACAAACAGAAAAAAAAACTTTAAAATTAGAATTAAATGATTACATGTTAAAAGCAGGAAAATTACGTCATAAGAACCATATTTACACTTGAATTTTACGTCATATTTAAAATGCCCAAAAAATATTGTAAAACAATTTAAATTGAAAAATATATTTGCGCGAGATATTTTGAGATAATCTTTTCAACTATTATCGTGAATTCCAAGACAGCGCAAATAATATTTCCTTCTAACAACAAAAGTATTTTAACGTGAATATTAGTAAGAGAAATAAAAGTTTGGTGTAAATTACGTCAGATTTGAAACGATAGATTTTAAAATGAATTATTTAAAAGAACTATCTTATAGCGCTGCTAAAAAATACCGGGAGAAAATGACACTGTTTACTTAATTCATTTTACATTAGCTTATTTTCAAATAACTAATGTGTTTAATTAAATACGAAAACAGCCATTGTATCTCTTAACAGCAACAGATTTGGTCTTAAAAATCCCCAATCCAAGAAAAACGAATGGAAACCCGTCTACAGAGAGATCGCTACTGTTTTCTTTTAAATTTTAATTCAATATTTTTAAAGCTGATCAAATGCGTGCAATTAGCGTGCTTTTGGGATTTTGGTGTGCCTGAACGGGGGTTGGCGAGCGTAGCTCGTAGGGGGCAGAGCCCCCTAGTATACAATAAATAAAAATATTTAGTATTATACATGGATATATAAGGGGCATTCTCATAATCTTTTGACTTTTAAGCCCCTGAATAATAATTTTTATTTCAGTACATTATTGCGTTTTTTTTTTTTTTTTCGTATACTACATTACAAACATACTACATTATTATTATTTCTTATTTGAATGACCTGTAGGTACTATGCAAATTTATTATAAGTAAAACTTCAGAAGAAAATAAAAAGTTTTAATGGAAAAAAATGTATGGAAAATTAAACTCGCAAGTTTAATTTAAACCTCAGTTAAATAAAACATTTTTCGCTGCTAACCATTTTTTTCTTTATTTTAAATCATTAAGGCATCGTCTATCAGATTAAAATGTTATTTTAACAAGTTTAATTTCATCAGAATTTTATTCCTAAAAATCAAAAGATTGTCAGAATGTATATCCAATATATATCCAATGTTATTAAACACATAAAATCTCATGTCCACAACAATGATTTCCAGCTCCATAATATTGGTTAAATCCACTTAGAACGATTTCCGTTAGACCGTCGGTAACCAGCTGAGATATTAATACTTAAAGACACGGACGATTTGGAGATGCATAATGACAGGGGCAGCGTACTCTGTGTAAAATCGGCTTTTAAAGCCTAGATATCAATTTTTAAGGATAGATTTGTGTAATGAAATACCCAGTAGCAGTATAAAGACAATAAATGTCAAACTGTAAAAAACATACTAATTTAATTAGAATTAATCACCTAATTACTGTGGGATTCGCGACTAGTTTGCATTGAGTGGTTCTCTCAATTCACCACCAGTGTCTTTAAAGCTTCATTAAAACCCTATATGGAAAAACGCAGCACGAACCAAGGCGGCGTTACGGAAAATATGAGGTTTGCACTAAAAAGAGAGAAAAAAACTCATGGTCTTTATATACGTAGGAATTAAAACTTTTAAAAGTCAATCTACATCACAGGTCACAAACTTTGACGTCATAACGATACGGACGAGGTTAAAAGGCATAAATAACAAGAACGGACTAATGTTTTAATTAATAAGGAGTTGAAAACCATCGAATTTCTACGAAAGAAAATGTTTAAAAGGATCAGCTACATTCCATTTGCAATAAACCTACAGAATTACTATAAAAAATCAATCTTACATTGGTTAATGTAAGTTTTATGGAACTTTATGGGATTCATGACTGGTTCGTATTGAGTGGATCTGTAAACACGCATCCCGCGTCAAAAGTTAATTAAAAATCTGTCTGGAAATATGCAGCACGTACAAAGGACGTGTTGCATATTTGCGACCTCCTTTCGAAGCTCCCTTGACACAGTGCCAAGTTTAAACTTTGAACAAGGGTTTTGTTTTAGCTACACTGTAAAAAGAAAAGATTATTACTAAGCTGAATTTAGTTTTATGAAATACTAAATTAAATTTAAGTATGCACTACATTTATTGCCAGTACCGAATTACGTTCGTCATAAACAGATTAGGATAATATTAGAAAAAGTGTTGTACAAAATAGCAATATTTGATATTATTTTCGCTTCATATGTCATTGAACTATTTTGGTACACCCATTCATACTTTTCTAGTATGTACGGCTATACCCAACACTACGTTGTGTACTTTTTTACAAAGACTTATTATTGTTTTAGCAACGATTTTTTTTCAATGATAAAGTTAATAATTCATATATTTATTATAAAGAACCCTCTGAGCGCTAGTAATACTCACACTTGATCCTTCATTTTGCTTTTCATTTCAAAGTTTACTTTATATGGAGAAGATGTTTACAGTGATGTTTTCTGGATTCCTCTTTAATTTGACTTAACTGATTTTGGAAAGGGAGATAAGATTTCTAATGATTCGTTGCCTTTTTTGAGAGTTTTGTTTCTGCAGCCTTCTTACTGGTGAATCGCTTCACAACTTACCATTTTATTTCTTTCTTTCGGTTTCCTGTAACTTTGACAACTTTTGCTGTCACTGATGTTCTTCTTAAAGACCGTTTGTCTGTGTCGTTTTCATCATGTTTTTTTATTTACTCTGTTAGTTTTAGTAGGTTTCATGCTTACTGTCTCTGACACCGAAATCAAACTAGCAGATTCATAAATTCGTAAAATATATTTCTTCCTTTTTATATAAGCCTAAAGTGTATAAATAAATTCATCCCGATATGCAAAACAAAAAATTGAAATTGAAATATTAAAAAAAACTTGTAGTAATCCCTTATAAAATATTAGAAATTAAAGAAATTGTGCCGAAATCGCACAGCCCTCTAAATTAATTACTTATTTTTCAAATTTATGATCGTATATCTGGTCCAATTTAAGGAACACAAATTGATCCAATTAAGGGGGTTCAGGGCTTGATCGATACGAAAAACATGTAGACAGAGCTCTCGCTTCGAATCCATATAAAAACAGAAGTATTCAATGTAACTAATTTAAACTTTCTGATATTTTTAAGGTACGTTTTTAGTCTTATAAAATTATACAATGAAGTACTTCAATGTAATAAAAGAAAAAATACAGCAAAAACTATATAACACAATTTTAGAAAAATATTTAGGCGTCGTATCACCACCCGCAAGATATCTTAACGTTGAATTGACATAAGAACCTAATTTGTGCTTTAAAATGATCAGGAAACTTTACTCTATAGAACAGGGCCGAAACTAGGGGGGGGGGGAGGGGGCACGTGCCCCAGGCGCCGGTTTAATAGAAGGTGAAGGGGCGCCAAAATGAAGATTTTGCTTGACGTTTGATACAAGAATGTATATATACACAAGAAATTTGTATAAAAATGTCTCGCAGCCGAAAAATTTAAAGGAAAATTGAACCAAATGGATTAAACTTTACAAATAGATAAAAAGGTTCATCTACAATACAAAATTGCAAATGAATAAGAAAGAAGGCTTTTTTTATCCCCCCATTCCAAAAGTATCATATCTGTACCTATGCCTTCTATCTTTTAAATCACTTCCTGTGAGGGAGAATCCCTACCATTTTTCAAGGTCAATCTCTATTGTGGGACACTGACCACAACGGATAACTACAAAGTACGAAGCGACCCCAGTCTGACTTTTCTATTAGATAAAATAATTCCATGAAAGCTGTTTGTTTATTTTCCACTGAACAGCGTTGAGCTTTCTTTCTTTTTTTTTTTTTTTTTTTTTTCGTCTTGCCATGGGCGATGACCGCTCGGGACAATAAAATCAAACGAGAGAGGGATTGAACAAAGTAAAATTCTTAGTAAAACCTTTTATTTTTTATTGTAGCATTTGTAGTGGTACAGTAAAACTTTGAACGGGGAGTCATGGCTAGTAAAGCAAAGCCGCCCCCGCCTTTAGCGCCCAAAAAGGTTTTTTTTCTCGTCTTTCTGCCATTTCTAGGCCTTTTTCCACCCTTCGGAGAGGGCTAAGTTATAGTAAAAGTTTCTAAGAGGGAGTCACAAGAATCGGAAAAAATTCCGCTTTAAACATTTTTTACCATAGCAGGTAACGCACCTATTACACAATAAACCTTCTAAGATGAAAAAATACAAACGCACAGCAATAGATATCGACCTCATTTAGCCAATACAAAAAAAAAAAAAAAAAAAGAAAAAAAAAAAAAAAGATTAAAATGCAATTCGGTTAATTTTTATTCCGTTTTCAAGATTTTAATGAACCAATATTTGACAAAGCTGATTACGTAGTTCAGTTTTATATATTTTAAATTTAAAAATAAGTTGTCTGTTAGATACTTAGCAAAATTCTTTTTGCAAATTTACTTTGTAGTGGAGAGGGGGGGGGGTTGGGGGGGCGCCAAAATCCATGCTTGCCCCGGGCGCCAAAAAGGCTAGTTTCGGCCCTGCTATAGAATGAATTAAGGATATAACTATCACTCAAAGGAAACCTTATTAAAAAAATTCTCAAATTTGAAATTTAAAAAACCCTAAAAGATACAAGTTTTTTTCCCTTATAAATACGCAAAATATTAAGCTATCTAAAATATATTAATTCATTCTATAGATAATGATGTTATATGCATGCAAAAAAAAAAAAAATTAAGCCATTCCATTAAATAGTTTTTTTTTTTTTTAATCTTACGGATAGTCGTCAAAAATCAAGTTTTGAGAAAACGTGACTTAAAGTTGCAATTAAATGGGTGCGGCTATGAACGTGATTGTTACATAAATGCTTATAACTCCGTTAAAAATGCAAATATTTTTATGCGGTTTTTTGCACTGTGTTCAGAAGTAATTGAATAATCAAAATAGATATTTAAAAAAAAAATTTTGAAAAGTTTTCAAGCCCTGAGCCTCCTTTAGAGAACTGCGCTATATTTTAAAACAGACAATGTCAAGAATAAGAACAGAAACGAAAGCAAACAAATCCGCGTGCAAAAAATGCGCAATAAAAACATGAATTTAGATATGTATATGAAAACATAACAACTTATCTTAGTTTTAAAGTATTACCATACATTTAGTAGGAAAAAATTAGTTCAATACAGATAATTTTGTTTTTAAAAAAAATGCCTGAAAACAGCTCGTGGAAGGTGGCTGCTTCGTCAAATCATAAATGACGTTTTTCTGATGAGTAAAATTTCAGTGGTAGATGGCATCTCTTTCTACAATAAACGGCAGAATTGCAACGGTCCATTTAAAGCGGCGCGGCGGTCCAAATATGGCTACTTTCCTCTCTCTCCTTTTATATATATATATGTGTGTGTGTGTTTAAAAATATATCAAAAGTATATGTTTGATTCATTATATTTATTTTTCAATAATCGCCAAAAAAAAAAAAAAAAAAAAAAAAAAAAAAAAATCAATATTATTTTTTTGTACACGCTTTCTTAAATACTTGTCTATTCTTTGAAATATTAATCGAATATTTTTTGATTTGAAAAGAAATTCTTCCGATAAAATTCTTCTATACGGAAAAATCACAAAGATGTTTATATATCCTTTCCCTATTCATTTTGCAAAATATTTTATAAATAAACTTCAAACATTTTTCGGCGTACAAATCCGATGATTGGGAGTCCTGAAAGAAAAATATCAATGTGTCCAATAGAAGCGTACCGAAGGAATTGAAGTGAATATAGAAATGCACCTTCTGATATATATGCAGCTAGAATATAACAGACAGATTTTGGATAAACTGGATTTACGAAACTTAGAGCGAATAAAGGAACAAAATGCATGGAATTTAATGTTACTTTTTTTGAAAGGAAATTCGAATTTTTGCTTGACTCAGTACTACATTTCTGTACTGTATATTTCTCTTCTATCAGATTATTCGAAATAAAAAATAATTAATACATATATAAGACAGATATTAGGTCTTTAAATATTTTAATTTTATTGTCATAATTGTTTACTCATATTTCAAATGCAAAACAAATTTCAAAGTAATTGCTTAAAAGGCGTAAAGGCCAAAATAGTGAAAAAGTTTCCATGCCGGGACTCGAACCCGGGCCCTCAGTATAGCGCACTGACGTTCTACCGACTAAACCACATGGAACGATGTTTCGTGTTCGCCCCAGGTCGGTGGCTCACGATAAATGTTCCATCTTGTGCTGCGTTTATAGCCTAGCCAACATATAATAGTGAGAAATTTTCCAGGCTGGGTATCGTTCCATCTGGTTTAGTCGGTAGAACGTCAGTGCGCTACACTGATGGCCCGGATTCGAGTCCCTGCATGGAATCTTTTTCACTATGTTGGCCTTTGCGCCTTTTAAGCAATTACTTTGAGCTTTGATTTTCATTTGAAATATTGTATGCAAGGCGAATGTTTCTCTCTGGAATAATTTCCATGTATTGATATTGTTTACTCATTTGTACATTATTATATTATATGACTAGGATGATTGTATAAGATGTAAAATATTGGATTATTTTTAAAAACATTTATAATTAACTAAATATATAAACGTTAGCAAAAATAAGTTTTAAATGACTATAAATCGAACCTTATTATAAAATAAAATAAAGTAATCGGATAAAATCCGAATTAATCGTAGTGCTTTTTCTAAAAAAATATCTGAAACTAGCAGGTTGCAAAAAAGCACGGAGGTAAACGAAAAGAAAAAGTCACGTCGATTAAACGGTAAAAAGGCTCAAATTTTGAAATTCCATGCAATTTCCATTTTTGTGATTTCTATATGTTTTGATTGTTAAAATAGACAACTGTTTGAAACGTAAAATTTATTGGAAATACATGATTTATTGTTGTTTTTCTTACTAAAGAAGACAACTGTTTAAAACGTAAAATTTATCGGAAATACGTGAAATTAGACGGTTAGACCCAGTTACATTGGAAGCTCCTTGGAGTTACAAAATTGCAACCCTTAGACCGTTTATCCGATGTGCCTTTTTAGTTTGCTAAGAAGAATTCTCGGATAGCGAGCTTAATTTCACTGTTATATGTGTTTCAGATATGGTCATAAACCAGAAGTTATTTTTAAATTAATAGATAAACACAAGGTTATAGATAAATTTCCCCCTAAAAATCTCAAGTTTACAGATAAGTTCCATATGTCCCTATCCTCTTTAAAAGATTAAAAAAGATTATCAGAAAATGTAATATTCAACATGAGTCCAATTCAAGGATTTTGTTGAATATTCTGAGTAGAAAAATTAATCCTGTTCCACCTACATTTTACTCTGGAGTTCAAGAGATATCTTTTAAACTTAGTGACAATAGAGATTCTTCATATATTGGGATGACAAAGCGCCCGCCGCCTGTTTGAAAAGCTGAAAGAGCATAAAAATGATTTAAATATAATAAACTTTCCACTGCATTATATTTGGGAATTTTTAGTGATTTGTTAAGACATGTGTAATGATAATGTTTCCTCTTTTGTGCCACGATTCGTATTTTGAATCAGTTTGAATTGTCTCGATCAGTATTTCGAAAGGACATTAATTTATTTCTTCCATAATAATTTAGTAATGTTGTTTTATATTATTTTGGATAAGAGATGGCGCCACTGACGTTATTTTAAATGTTTTATGAAGTTTATGCTTCTTCATGATTCCTTTAATTTAAATTTATCTTCGAGAATGCAAAGTGTAAAGATTTTTTTGTCGATTTGTTTCTTAGAAACTTAATTTCTTATGATAGTTTTAATGATTAACCGAAACGTAGAGTATGATTTTTAATTTTGTGATTATAATTTTTAAATATTTGTTTAAAATTTATCTCGGAAAAAGTATACATTGGTCAGCAATTTATTCTTTTATTTTCATATATTTATCTAGTTAATCAATTTGTGGCACAGATGCAGCAATACATTTTTAACGCGTAAAAACGTTTGAAATCCTGAAACTCGCAAAATATATACGCGAACAAATACTATATTAATCGCATACATAGATTGAAATGAGTTTCTAAATAGTCTATTCTATAATATTTTAACGTGTATGAATGCAGAACTACTAGCGTGCACCCAACCTACAAGAAAAAACACAAACACATAAACAGAAATACCTGCAAAATGTCCTTAACCTTTCAATAAAAAAACCCAATTAATTATTTCCCCATATGCCAATTCAAAAATTTCAAAGTCAAGTCTGCAAGTTTCCATCTATTCAAATTTCCACCCGAACCCTTTCTTTTTATAAGACTTTTGCCAGTACATCATATAGAATATTCAGGAAGCATATATATGAGTGATTCTCCGTAAAGAGGTAAATTTGAGAAGTACTGGAGTGAAATTATGAACTACTTACTTTTTTGAAAATTGTTACATAAATGTTTGTTCTAATGTTAAATGAACGTAGAAAATGCATCAGCAGCGAATGTTTTGAAATTTTTACAAAGTTATGGGGATTTCAGATTTTTATAAAAGGGAGGGAATGATGCTTTGCATATGGGGAAATTCTTTTAAAAATACATATATGGGCCAATAAGCTTCTTTTATTATAATTTCTAGTTTATACACATAAAACTAATATTTTTAAATTTCTAGGTTAATACAATGCCACAAAATAACTGTAAAATTAACATTACACATAAATTAATCATAAAAGTAGGATAAATCCATTTAGTTAATATAAACAAGGTAGACCTTCTACCATAGGGCACTGGTGGTACATTTTTTTTTTTTTTTTTTTTTTTTTTTTTTTTTTTTTTTTTTTTTTTTATAATATCAGAAATATGAATATCTGGCTTTGGTGCCGGCCATTTATATGTCCATGTGGTTTTGCTGGGATGCATTCACTGATTTGAAATGCGTCATTTACCTGTGCTATAACGTCTCCTGGATATTCTTCATCTTCATACAGCGGCAGCACCCAATCTCTTACAGATAATTTAAAATATATACTAATGTATTATGTGTAATACAATTTATAAATTCTTATTATTACGTACCTACCTTTTTGAATCTTACCTTCATTTATTTTGTTTAGAAAAGGAGAAGTTTGGGCATCTGTAGATGTAACTGGACTTGTATCCAAACCCATGATATCCTTTTACGCGTTGGTAGTGACTGCAATCATGTTGTTTGCAGTCAAAGCAGCTCAAGCTTCTAAAAGTTAGTTTAGATTTGTCTTTCCTGAAAATAACTTGATGCACCTTTTGAAATTTAGTTCATTTGAAGGCTTCATAATTAGAATCCGCACAAATGTTTTTTTTTAGAAATTTCGATTTCTTCTGGAGTAACAGGAAATATGTATAATTGAAAAGAATGTCTCAAAGTCCTGATATAAATAGGACATGATATGAATTATCTAAATATATATTAAACCAACAATGGAATTTTGTAATAAAATGCATAAATTTAGTTGTTTTGTACTTTGAAACACTAAAGTTAAACTTTTTAAATTATTTTGGCAAGTTCTAAACATTCCCACACTTATATACTTATTCCCTCATTTCAACAAATGTGAGGGAATGGTGGTTGAGGGTATGATAAAATTCAATATGGCTGCATTTTTCAAGTTACACAAAATAGTTGCAAATGATTTATAAATAATTGCTTAAAGTATCAGTCATATAGCACAATATTAGCTGGTAATATTTTTTTTTTTTACTCACCTTGAAATAGATATCCTGTATAAGGGAATGATGATAAAAATAAACACATATGCTCTCTTTATTATTTCTTTATTTTATTGTGCAAAATACAATATCAAACTCGAGCAAAGACACCCAAACCAAAAGGGATCAATACGACAAACAAAATTACCCTGATATTGGGAATAATGCTGCATTCTTGTGGCTGAAATTTAGATTTTTTTCAAAATGCGAGGTAATGATTTAAACTGTAGGGAAAATGGTAATTGTTAATTAATAAACTTTTTAATGAAGTAAAAAATAAGAAACTAGTGTGTATGATTCATATAATTATTTAACTTTGCTAAAACACTTTCATAATGAATATTTATTTTAATTAAATTTGAGAAAACTAAGTTTAAAATCACCTAGAAGGTGTACGGAACTAGTGAGGCAATAACTATTCTTATATTGCATTATTTAAATATATATATATAATTAATAGATCATCTTGATGAATTTATTTTTAAAAGAACACTATTGTGGAAATACATATATACAAAAGAACAACAGCATTTTTATAATATTTTTCATGTTAGAGATAAGGGAATGCAATATTGCCTCTTTACGGTGAATCACTCATATATATATATATCTGCGTGCGTGTGCAAGTGTGTGTTTTTATCGACTGTACTTTTGATAAAATATATATGAAATTGGACTTTATCTTAATAAACAATACCTTCATAAACATCAGGATTACGATAATCAACCCCATCAAGGTTATAAATGTAACATGGGACACATATAAAAATTGATTAGACAATAAATTTGATGATTTCAAACTAGTTTAATTCTTAATATTTCGGTATTTAATTGGGAGTATATAAAAATATCTTCAATCGTATTTTTAAAAACATAAGAACTTATCGCATGGAAAATTAAATTTATCGCGATGTATAAATACTATTTCTTTTTTAATAATTCTTATATATTTATTATTCGGTAAATGTTTTACATCAATTTCTAACAAACGTTATTTAATATATTATGCTAAAAAACTAAACAAGAAAAGAAAGTTCTCTTATGTATTGAATAAAAATAATATCTGAAAAAAGAAGCTTTCAATGATTTATCAATATTTGCTGCAACTGTTTATATATTCTTTTCTTTTTCTTCAGTTGATTATATTTAACAAAGTCTAATAGAAGTAAAAATGTATCTAGTTTCCTTAGTTAATTTTCTGCAGATTAAACTTTTTTTTAGGTTATGTAACTTTGGCATAGAAACGAAATGTTTGCTGAAAATATATTATATAACTATATATAAATACATGTATATATATAACCTGCTTTTATGTAAACAAAAGAAAAAAAAATATGTTTCACACGCAATATACTCTTTTTGATCATACAAATTGTTTAACAGGAAAAGAAAAATTATTAATTTGATTTTGCGAAATAGCCTAATGATTTTCAATTTAAATGGTATGAAAAAAAAACAAAAAAAAAAACATATGTCTCTATTCTAAAAAAAGTAACTAACGCTGGCACTGCCGCTGTAAATGAATTTTTTGTGACTTGTTGTCTTTCTTCACTAATGTTAAGAAAACTATTAAATACAAAAGAAAAAGTATTTTAGAGAAATCTTTAATAAAGACGCTGAAACAGGCAGTTTTTAAATCGAAGAATTATTTAAGGTATTTTATACGAAGAGGTATTTAATGTTAAAGTTGTTCAAAAACGTTCCATCAAATAAATTTTATAAGAGCAAAAAATATACATAGGTTTTATCGCTTTTACTAAGGATATACATTTGAATCTCGCGATGTGCAGAATATATTTTTTTTTTTTATTTGACAAATTTTTGTTTATTTTAATTTTAAATTCTAATTTCTAGCATTTCCTGAGATATTACATATTTTAGAAACGGTTATTATTTTAAATTGTTACCAATTTTAAATTCAGGGCAAAGAATGATATTTGCTTTAAATGAAAAAAAATATTTACACGTGACTATTATATACATAAAAAAACCCTCTCATATTATAATTAAATGATGACGTGTTAAAATTAGCAAAATATTAAAAATTACGTAATCAAAATAGTGTTTGCATGTAAATATTAAAAGAAGATAGAAAACTGTAAATTAATGAATTATTTTATATGTATTAAAAACCATACATGGGGGAAATTATGTCCTATTTGAAATAGCCAAATAATACCATTGCCAAACAGTTTTGACTGAAAAATATGTTTACACGTACACGAGAGATTTAATTCATTTTTCGTAATTATCTTTTAAACTATTGTTGCCAATTCTGAGACAGCGCAAATACTTTTATTTATTATCAAACAATAAAAATATTTTCCCGTGAATCTTACAAAGAGAAAGAAAAGTTTGTTGAAAATTACGTCAGATTCAAAACATTGCATTTAAAATCATTTTCTTGCGTTGTTAAAAATTTCCGAAAAGCAAATACTGTTGCTTTAGTTCATTTTATATTAGCTGATTTTCAAATTACTCTGGTCATCAAAATTAAAGGATAATGATAAAAAATATGCTCACTAACTTAGTGTTGCCATCAATGTCAAATTCTGCAGTTATTTATGTTAATTAAATACTACTGAACTATAAACTGCACTTCCGTGCATACGTTAGCGTCGGCAATATGCAGCGAAGTGACTACAAGTGATTTGGTTTGATACATTCAGGCTGCCACAGGAACTCGAATTATCCGTTCTACTGCTACACGAAGGCTTAAACAGGGGTGGGCTGTATGCCAGAAAACCCATAGTTTATATTTCATTCACTCCAGCCCCCAAAGGGACCCGTTTAAACTGTTGCCCTCGTCATGTTCAATGGAACCAAGTAGTCTAGGCTTATGTATTGGTTATTGACGAATCCAGATATAGTCTGAACACATGCTGAAATTTTTGTTAAACATTGCGTTTTATCAGTGCGTGATTTCTATTATGTTATTTTCAAAAGTGAAGCATTTTCATCTGAATTTCAATGCAGCTGGGCTGAAAACGGGGTGCTTCTACAAAACACTGATTCTAGACGTGTTTGATCTGGAGAGAGGAAGAATCACGCAACTTGCCTTCCCTTCTCCTTGAAATATCCCGTTCGAGCACAATCTTCTTGGCTGCATTGTACATAACGACGGCAACAGTTTAAAAGGTCCCTTTGGAAAGGTAGTGCGTTAGACACACACTATCGGTTTCACGCATACAGGCCACCCTCGTTATGCTTCGTACATCAGTAGAACGGCAAATCGGAGTTTCTGTGGCAGACTGAAATAGCATGACTGTAGTCGCTTCTCCGTTTCTTTCAGCCGACAATGACAGAAATCGGTCTTCGGATGCAGTATTGCTCTTCGTCTCTCTTGACCAGGCTGTCTGTCAATGGATCCAGTGTTTTAAAAGCAGCTCGAAGCTCTTGACACTTTGAAGGATATTCAAATCTGGGGTGACCTCCATTTGCGCTTGACCTCCCTCGATTCTACTAATTATTCCCCACTTTTGACATTAACATAAATGATGCCTTGGAGCCATAACTAATAAATACTGATCACTCTCAGACACCGTATTCAATTTAAACAACACTACATACCAAAATTGCAACATACGTCTATTGCGCACGAGATTGTCACCTAATTTGCAGAATTCCGACGCTAACGTATGCGTGGAAGTGCAATTTTGTTTTCAATAGTATTTAATTGACATAAATAATTACTGAATTGGGCATTGGTTGCCACATTAAATTAGTGAGCACAATTTTTCTCATTATACTTTAATTTTCATGACCAGTGTTTTTAAATAATCTTGTTTAATAAAATACGCAAACATTAATTAACTGCAGCTGATTAGGTCTTAAACTCCCTCAGTCTTAGTGGTTGTTTGTTAGGACCCTACTGAGTTTTCTAAAGTCACGAAATTCTTGCATGTTTTTCGAAGATAGTATGCTATATGATGCAGCCATTTTGATTTTGAGCGATATATTTATATTTGAGAATTTGTAGGCTAATATAAAAATATAATAAAACGGTAAAAACCTTTTTTACATTGTTGAGATATTGATATGATTTTAAATGTTGCGACATGTAAGGATATATTTCGATAAAAAATAATTTCAGCATGTTTACTGAAACTTGATATCCGTACACAGGGCAAATTGGCATGCACTATTTCGGTGTAAAAAAACGTAAGCGCGTCCACCAAACTATCGTGAACACCTGAAAAAAGATTTTACAGGGTTACTTTAATTGTTTTTCTGTCTTTTTTAATTTGTTGTCATGAAACCCAAAACAACAGTGCAGGTTATATATAAATATGCATTCAAAACATTGTAATTATAGAGGCATAATTTCTCGTTTATGATACTTCTCTTTTAAACAAAAAACTATAAATTACGAATGCAATAAAGGCGAAATACACCTTCAATTATTAAATTAGATATTGCTTTAAATATATTTTAAAACTAAAACATTAATTATTAAAGAATGTTATATTTCAATTGTCTCTTTAAAAATATCCAAGAAGTAAACAAAATGAGTTAGAAGCTTAATCTCCGTTTAAAACATTCCAACACATTAAATTATTAGACAAAAGAAATTCTATTATATTTAGGAAGATTTATTTAATTAATATATAAATATATATTAAATTTGTATATTTTAGAAATATAAATGCAATAGTTGAAATACGGGCTGACGTAAAAGTGGATTTCTGATAAAATAAATTATTTATTTGCCGTTGCCGATCAGTGATAATAACATTAAATTTACTCCAAATTAGGGTTAATATTTTTCATATTTTCAAACGAAAAAATTCCAAATGAAACTAATTTTTGAGGCCTCAGAGACTGCGGTTGTGTACACCTTTGAATTTGTATGATTTTTTTTTTAAATGAAAATCTACCCAAACGAGCCTACAGTCGGGGATGCCAGGGCCTTCGGCAACGTACACCGGTTGTGACAAACACGGTCTGATCTGTTATGATTGTATCTTTATAAACTAAAGTCTTTCCAAAAAAAAAAATAGGGCTCTGAACACGAGATTATCCCACTCAACAAAACAAAGCTGGAACATAGTAAAACAAAAATGGCTAAATATCTATATAAACATGAACTACTTCTAAATCACATGATAAACAGTGAGTACCTTATAAGAAAGCACAAAAGGCATTAGCTAATAAAAGAACTAGTAGAAGATTAAGAATTAAAAACACTGAAAGTACCAAAAAAAAAATCGAAAATCTTTTTTTTTTTTTTTTTTTTTTTTTTTTTTTTTTTTACGGGAAAGTATCTTAAATGACTACAAAACAAGAATTCTGCATTTTCAGAATTTAGTGTCGCCCACGATGAAAAAAATATGTATACATAAATGGTACAAAACATATTTCAATTTTAAGACTTAAAGCACACGCTTTTATTTTATGTAAATTGAAGTCATTCGCATCCGCTTAAGAAGTCACACATTTACGATTCACTCTTAAACATCTACAGTAAAGTATGCATAGGACGTCACTATCGCGAAATAATACACAAATGCAGCAAAAAATGCCGGTATTAAAGAAACTCGACCAAAAAAAAAAAAAAAAGTGTTGTCTAATGATTCATAGGCCTTCATTTGTTTGAAACATTAAAATAGACGATTTCAGTCGTGATGTCAGTCATGATATTTTAGTTGGAAATTGACTCCAAACAAACGGTTGATATGGTGTATTTTCTATTTTGTTTGTATAGTATAACTATATATTATATCTATATCGCAAATCTGAGTGTTTTAACACTTGATATGTTCCGTAACATTTTCTACGATTTATATTTTTAAAAAAACTGACGCATAGGAACCGCTTGTTTCGAGTCAATTTCCAACCAAAACGTAATGACTGACGTCACACTGAAAACGTCTATTAAATCTAGTTTATAAAAGCTCCATGTTTTAACAGAAATCACTAGTTTATATTTTTTCAAAATAGCACGTATATTAGTTACATTTTCTTTTGGTTGTTATGAAAAAATGGCAACAAAAAATATATAATTGATATTTTACAACTATATATCCCTTACTTTCTACAGAAATGGAGTACTTCCGTTGCCAATATTAAGCAAATGGCTCCAAAAACTACAAAAAAAAATATATATATTTAAAAAATAAATGGAGATGCAGTTTTCAAACAAATTGCATTTAAAAGTACTTTTTTTTCAATACGACGATATAAAAATTGAAAATGTGCGACGCTTAGAAGTTTAAAAAATTGCTATAGAGTATTTAATCGTGCTGCTTTGTTTTACGGCTGGCTTCTGTAAGGTAACGTTATTTTTTGAAGACAACCCAAAATAAGCTGGGAGAAAGAAATAGCACACCGTACCGGGGGCTAACAAGCTTAACAAGCACGACAACACCTGAAATAATAACCCTGGAAATCATAGCTCAAACAAGTCGAAAATTATACATCAAACGTGGCAAATGAGGTGCTTTCGCCCTTCTTTTTTGCTCATTTGAAAAATTTGGTCTTTTGGAAATTCAGCGTTTTCCATTCTCAGTCCTGAAATCTTAATCAGATCACATTACTGTTTTAATATTAATACTATGAAAAAAAAATAACTATTTATTTTACCCCTAAATCTAATTATTCCTAAACGGAAAAATTTCTCAAGCAACAGATAAAATGTTAGTGTATTTTATTTAAATTTTAGAGGATTAGTTTAAATACATACTTACATTATTATCCAAAAGTGTGCAATGTTAAACGTATGGAACATTTTTAAATTTCAAAATTAATATTTATCAAATATATCTAATAATTTCTAAACGATCATTGCCTAAAATATTAGCGTATTGTATTAAAATTTAAAAGCGATTCTATAAAAGTAGGTTTAAACAGTGCGGTAAAAAAAAAAAAAAAAAAAAAAAACAAGTATGAAATAAATTATCTAGATTTTATTGTAAAATTCAAACTTTCTTAGTTTTTCCAAAATTATATGACTATCTGGGGTCTGAATTCGTTCTCTTCAAAATTTTATACACTTATTTTCAGAATATCTTAACACCTTTTTTTTACACTATACACTATATGGCCATTAATGACCGGCAACTTTCAATTTTAGACATTTTGTCGAATATATAGATATATACTTGACAGATTCTTCTGGAACTGTAGGATTAAAAAGGACAGGTATGACCTCATATTTAGTAATGTTGATTTGATAAGGGATAATTAGAGGGCCAACAAAAAATCTAAGAAAAAAAATAATACATGGGATGATCCTGTAAAATAAAATGCATGAAGTGATCTATCGCTACAGAATATAAATAAACAGACATTGTGTAATATGTGTATTTATTTGTGTAAGAATAGCACGTATATTAATAGAGATTATAACTTTTTAGACAACTAATTTTAACGAATTTTAACGATTTATTTTTTAAAAAAAATAATTCTTGCATGTTTTTTGCTTATAACATGTTGGGTTTTCAACCAAATTTAACGCCGGTTTCGAAAAAATTGACAAATTATAGTACAAAAAATATAGTGCAATTGGATATAAATGTAATAAATATTTTAGGAAATATGAGCAGTTGTATGAAATAATTTTTATCTACATATGCGCGAACGATAACAAGGATCATTTTACATAATTTAATTGTCAACTCTATGGAGCAATTTATTAAAAAAAATCCAGTCAAATATCGTAAAAATTCAGAAAGATATCGGCGTTAGAGTGAGCAAAGTTTTAGTTGTTCTCTAAAATGAGCTGAATGATAAGGGATTTTCGATAAATTGTCATTTTTTATTAATTGACTTTCAGAAAAAAGTTAGTATTTAGTGACTATCAACGAGTAGATTTGGAAAAAATGCTTCGATTTTGATGCTTCTTTTTATCATGGTATCGGCTCGTTCTGGTGGTTATCCAAGAAGCACTAAAGCATCAATAAAAAATGAAAATTAAAAAGAATTTAAAATTAAAATTGACAACTTGTGGACAATCTCTTATCATTCAGCTAGTTTTTGCGAGCAACTAAAAATTAGCTCACTTTAACACCGATATCTTTCTGAACATTTACGATGTTTGACTAGATTTTTTTAATATGTTGCTCCATAGAGTTGACTATTAAATTATGTAAAACGATCCTTGTTATCATTCGCGCATGCGCAGATAAAAATTATTTCATACAACTGCTCATATTTCCTAAAATATTTAATATATTTATATTCCAGTTGCACTATATTGTGTCTACTACATTCTGTCAAATCTTCTGAAATTGGCATTAAATTTAGTTGATAACCCTACATGTTATAAGCCAAAAACATGCACGATTTATTTTAATTTTAAAAGTACATCGCTATATCTCTATTAATATTCGTGCTATTCTTACACAAATGAATACACATATTGCACAATGTCTGTTTATTTGTATTCTATAGCGATAGATCATTTCGTGCATTTTATTTTACAGGGTGATGCCAATTATTATTTTCCTTCGATTTTTTGTTGACCCCCTAATTGTCCCTCATGTCAAATCGGCATTGATAAATATGAGGTCATGCCTGTTCTTTTTAATCAAATTCCCGAAGAATCTGACAAGTATATATCTAAATATTTTACAAAATGTCTAAAATTGAATGTTGCCGGTCATTAATGGCAATATAGTGCAGTCGATATGTGAGTATATAATGCCAAATTACCGGTATATTCACTAATTTCTTATTCTTTAATAATACCTATCATTAATACTTGTAAATTCTCCTTAAATTAATCATTATCGTACTCAATTTACTTAAATATAAAGCTTTTAGTTTATTCCGAAAAGGCATCATTATTTTCTGACCATTTCTATTATTTAATGTGAATTCGAGTGTTTTTAATGCCAATTCTTTTTACCTATTTAATTACGAGATTCATTCACGCGCAGGGTATTTTTTACTTTAAAATTCATCCTATCCCAAATTGCCAGGACTCTTTATAAAATCACTCCCATTGGACGTGACGTAGGCTTTACGTGTACCCGTAATTCACCCATTGGACAGAGAGCGCGCAACGCCATGATTTTGTATTTATACGCTGTATGAAAAAAAAAAACGGATGCATGGAGCTTTGCCTCAGAATTTGTTCGAATTTTCACCTGCCAATAGCTTCCTGACTGGTAGTTTCTTGGACCTTAGTTTTTATTCTAATTTACTCACGATCATAACGATGAAGTTATTTACATCTTATCACTAGTACCGCCATAGAGATCATTTTGACCGGTGCCAAATAAAAATATTTCGATTCGAACCATAAATCTCTTTCTAAAATAAGTTAAATATGTAATACGGAGAAATAAATTAAATAAATAACTCAAGTAGTTTTAAATAAAGATTCTTGTGTAAAATATTTTTATAACACTTGTGTAAAATTCCCGTTTGTTCTAGTGTTAAGACCTGAACGTATTCATGGAAATGTGGTGAATAGCTTTTGATGTTGTTTTGTTAATAAAAGCATGAAGGTCTAATCTGACACATTATTTCATAATGGAGAAAATTCCATAATTTTCATTCCACTGCCTATATCAACTCATAACACGACTCGCATCAATGTCTACAACTCTACAGAAATTATTTCATAATGGAGACTCTTCCATATTTTTCATTCCACTTCCTATATCAACTCATAACACGACTCGCACCAATGTCTACAATTCTACAGAAATCATTTCATAATGAAGACTCTTCCATATTTTTCATTCCACTGCCTGTATCAACTCATAACACGACTCGAACCAATGTCTACAATTCTACAGAAATAATTTCATAATGGAGACTCTTCCATATTTATCATTCCACGACTTGCATAAATGTCTACAATACTTCATATATATATATATATATATGTATATATATATATACATATTATAACTTTTTATCTCTGAAAATTATAAAACTATCATTTCTAATCACACGCAAATAGAGATAAACAATCAACGTAAAGAATAATTCTATTTATAAAAATTGTAAAAAAAAAAAGTTAATATGTGTTTTATTAAGCACATTAACTAGTACAGCGACATATAATTTTTTTTTATAGCGATGTTGCACATTTAAATCTTTCGCACTTATAGTTTAATCAATATATTTAAATGTTCCTTACTTGTGTAAAACATATATCTTTAAATTTGTTTCATCATTTCAATTCCCTAAAAATTATTATGCGTAAGCACAATCTTTTGATGTAAAATCGCATTCTGTGGTCAATTACTTTTCAAATTTTGCATGAACAAATAAATTTTAATTCAGTCTTCTACCGGAATCAGCATTAGGAATCCATTCCTGTCACGTTCCTTTGGTAGCATTTTGTTTCTCCAGAGATTTATCAATAGGGAACGTTAAGGAAGACATAAATGGATAATTTTACTATACGAAGAATTTTAAAATGCATAATTTAGCAATTCCTCCTGCATTCCAATAGATTACATTTTGAATTGTTGATAAGTATTTATTTTTAGTCTAGGGTTAAAGGAAGAAATTCGATAAATGATATTGAGTTAGAGATGCAATTTTCAACTAATAAATGGACATTTTATTTTGTACAAAATGGAATTAGCAACTCAGATTTTGTTGTCGTTGTTCTTGTTCTTTTCAATGAAATAAAACTGTGCTAATTTTGTTCTTTAATAATTTAATTTTTATTTATATGCTTTAACATTTTATGTTATTTAAATTAAACATTTTGCATATTGTAAGTACAAATTATACCAACTACAAAAAGTTGTTTAAATGCATAACATACCTGCTTAATTGATTAAATATTTATTTATTTTGGATATTTATACATTTTCATTTTTACATTAAATTTAAAAAGTAAAAACTTCCATTTTAAAAAACCATAAGTATTTTGTAATTTTTAAATTTTTTTCATCTTTAAAAATATGTTTAATTTTAACTTTCTAATGAGGTAAATTTCCACAAAACAGAAAATATGTGATTTCATTTCGAGTATGAATACGTTTTTAGCACCCGGGCATTAAAAACTGTGATAAATCGTAATTTATATATATATGAGGGTTTTTTTATATGTCTGTTTTAATAATTGCATTAATGTACAGTGCCCAACAAAAATTTAGCAATGGTCTATTACACTTCTTCTGTCTTGAAATTTGAATACCTAACGAAATGTTATAACTCAACTGTAATATATTACTTGTAACTTATCCTTCATTCACAAACAATAAATTTTGAATTATACACTTTACATAATACATAATGACAAAAAAATAAAATTAACATTGTGACAAAAATATAGACAATCTGTATATTTACAGAAAAATAGAACCCTAAATTGTAATCGATTTGCATTCCATTTGTTTGAAATTAGTGCAAAAATGCGCCTTTCCATCGAATAAACTAAATCCTGCATTATTTGGTGTCCTATTTCGTATAAAGGACTTTCAACAGCAGCTCGAATTTCATTAACGTAGAATCATTGCTACAGATTTGTGTAAACTTTGTGGAACATGATGCTTCATAGGTTTAGGTCATATTAGGTCATATATTTAGGTCATAGGTTAGGTCACGATAAGGGTCACAAGCGCCAATCAGGAACAGTAATATTTTTTAGAGTTAAACTAAGTTTTTGTGTTATTGCAACAAAGATGGACACAATAAATTCCTCATATACACTGTTAAAAATTTGCAGCATTCTGGCAGGTCATTTGACTGTTTTTTTCCGAAAATGGTTACACAACAGTAATTTTAACACTATTCTGGCCATATTATAGGCCATTTTATGGTCAGAATATAGTTAAATTATGGTTATGAAACCGTTTTTTCAAAAAACGGTCGAATGACCTGCCAGAATGCTGCAAAATTTTTAACAGTGTACATACAATGGACCAGCTAAATTTTATTCAAATGGCTGTATATTTTTGTGCAATGTATTTATGCAGGCATGCACTGTCTGGCGATCATTGAGGAACTCCAGAGCTACTTAATCATTAAAGCGATATGACGCCGAAATTATTAAAGCGTCACCACCTTGTTGTCGACTAGAGAAAATCTTGTGCACTTTACGGAAGTCGTACCAGTAGTATGTCCACCCGTCTGGGATATCAAAATTCCACTTTTTTTTTCGTCACTGACTATCAGAGTACATCACTGAGGCCTTTTATCTAAGATTGCGAGCCTACTATTCTCGACAATGTGAGTTGAGGTTTCAAAGCTGGCTGTTTTTTTATTTTCCTGTAAACTAATTTACGTCTTTCCTTCATTCGACTGCAAATAGTATCCGTTGAACAGAAAGTCATGACTCATTTTTAATCAGACTAGCACTAATCATTTGTGTTGATGCTAGTTTCTGGATCCACCTCATCGTCAGACCAGAAGACGAGAGTCTTCTGGTCAGGCGATGCGTAACAGATCTATGTTTTGCCTCGTACAAGTCGCCTTTAGAGCATACTCATTAAACAATCTTCTTTAAACGTCTCAAAGTATCTGAAATTTTTGCAACAGTCTTCTCTTTCGATTTAAGATTCCGTATTTTAATTACTTCATATAACAGAATCTCTCTATCTCGTGACATCTTCCCTAACTAATTCTATCGCTAGGTGCACTTAAATACTTCATGCATGTGACACCATAAGTTTGAAATTTGAATTTTTCCGTAAACAGTTACCAGAAAGCAAAACACTTGCTTAAAAAGCGCAAAGTCCAACCTAGTGAAAAAGGTAGTCGATAGAACGTCATTACGCTATACTGATGGCCCGGGTTCGAGATCGGCATGGAATCTTTTTCACTAGATTGGCCTTTGCGCCTTTTATGCAATTAACTTGAAATTTGATTTTCATTTGAAATATTGTATGCAAGGCGAATGTTTTTCTCTGAAATATTTCCATATATTAATATAGTTTCAAACGATGCTGGATTTAATTATGAGTCTGTGTTTGCCCCATATCGGAGGCTCACGGAAAATATTCCATCTTGTGCTGCGTTTGTAGCCTTCCCAACCTGTAATAGTGAGAGGTTCTAGGCAGGGCATTGTTCCATGTGGTTCAGTCGGTAGAACGTCAGTGCGCTATAATGATGGCCCGGGTTCGAATCCCGGCATGGAATCTTTTTCACTCGGTTGGCGCTTTACGCCTTTTAAGCAATTAATTTGAAATTTGATTTTCATTTGAAATGTAGCAAAATCATATATTTAAGGGGTCAGGTAACATTTGAAGCTTCCAAAAATCGAATTTTTTTTAAATAGCTTATAATTAAATATGATTCTTTGGGAGCATTTAAAATCAAACCCCATACAAAAATTCGCATTAGAAGAGAAGTTATGTCTAAAACACTTTGAGCTTTTGCTATATGATCAACGTGCTTGTCAATCTGTAAAGCTAATTTTCTCAAAACAGCGATTTTGATCATTGCGCGCACGATTTCTGGAAAACGGATACCTTGAATTTCACGAAATTTTTGGTGGATGTATTAAACGTACAGAAGCACAAAATGACCTATTATTATGTTTCTCAAGTAAGAAGTTTAGAATTCAAGGCTACTTTTGTATAAAAAAAATCTCGATATTTCGAATTTCTCTAAAAAAAATTTTTTTTCTCGAGATCTACAAGTTTTATTTTTTTCATTGTAGGTCATTTTGAAAACACTTTATATCTGTACTGATTAAAAAAATCTTGGCTTGTTTCAGCCATTGAAATGGGAAAAATCATGCGCGCAATGCATGCAAGAATAATTCTTTCATAAAAAATGTATTATCTTTAAAAATAAATTTAAAAAAACTATATATGTGTATACCTTTTCTAACAACTTTGATTGATAAAATAAATCGTTCCTAACATGTGTTTTCAATTTTACAATTAAAAGTTAATTAGTTAAAGAATGACTGCAATTCTTACAGATGTCACTTTTCCATGTACATTATTGGTTCAAAGGTTACCTGACCCCAAAGTTTCTATATATTTTTACTCAATAATCTAGTTAACAATGTATTCAGTACCATTTATCTTTTTTTTTTCTTTCCCATTTCAAACCTTCAAATTTCAGTGCCTTATATTTTAAGTTTTATGCATATAAATCATTCAATTTTGAATTTTATTTTTATCCTAAGCCTCATTTTGTATGTTTCAAGAAGCTTTTATTAAAAATTGCGGTTAATTATGAATTAGAATTTAAAGAAAATTGTGAGATTTTCTTCCGAAATAATAAATTTCCTATACATAGCATTTGTCATTTTTGCCAGAAATTAAGTATTCAATTCTTTTACTTTTAATTAAATGAAATCTTTTAAATAATACATGAGTGTGACAAATGTACTACTAAATCTAATCAGTAGCATCCATAAATTAAATGTCCATTCCAAGTATTCTTGGAGAAAGGGCAGTCGGAAAACCTAACTAAACTCATAAAAAATTCAGTATTAACATTGTGGGTAAAAAAAAAAAAAGGTCTTAAATGTATTTCAACTAAAGCAAAAAACAAAAACAAAAAAATAAATGCGATAAAGTTTTCTCTAAATAACTAACAAAATTTAAAGAATAACTTTTTTATAGTTTAAAGTCGGTTAGCGGTGAAATTTCTTATCTTAGAAATGTAATGGCTGTTGTGAAAGTATATCTGTTTTAGGTTTTAAGACACTTTAAATTACACTCCGCATTAAAATACGAGGAAGAAAAATTTGACTATCTAAATTCTGTAAGAGGCTGTCACAAAAGCCTAACATGATAAATTACGCAATTTTGTTATGACATGTTTTTAAGATACATATCACAACCATTTATAATCGTCTGAGATTTATTTTGAAGTCACCACGTTTTTATAATATTTTAAAATCCGCTTGCAAAAAACGCACTTCTGAATATGACATATTCTCTGCAAACAAAATCTGCGGAAAAAAGTAAGTAGTTATTTTTCCTTTTTTCACGGATAACATGTGAACTGCTAAACACAATTTGTATCTAATAATTCAGCTTAAAATGTTACGTTTTTAAATTTCTAAATTTAATTTTATGTATGTTTTAGGTAATTGTATGTAGGAAATTATGTAATTGTATAAAAAGTGAAATAGTTGAAAAGTGTTTATGACTTGGGTTTGTCCAACCTTCTGTCTATCTGGCAGTTATGTAGTATATATCAGTACAAAAACCCTTAACGGGTTAAAAGTTTGATGCAGTACTGTACTTTATGGCTATAGAAATCTGAAAAATGGGTCTTAAAAATTCTGATATCAAATTTTGAGTGACACTGCGTTATTAAAATGATTATATATATATATATATATTTTTTTTCTTTTTTGTTGTATTTATTTTTAATCAGTGATGCTTTTTCATTCAAAATATGAGTTTTAAAAGATATGATATCAAAATTCAAGTGACGCTGTGATCTGACTTAAAGATTTGTTAAACAATTACTTTACACATACTTACGTTTTGTCTTCTGAAATATATTTAGACATTGAAACATTTTTTTCTTCAATACACTATCAAATATGTCACACTTTTTCTCAGCGGATGTTATGTATTAAATGTATTTAATTCAATAAATTCATTTATCTTTTGCGTCACGATATCCAGAACCATCCGTAAAATGTGTGTAAACGTTTCTTTTGCGACATAGTATCCGAACTAAGTAAATTGTATGCAAATATATAGTGTGACGCAAAAAAAAACATTTACAAAATTTTTACCGATGGTTCTGGATATCGTGACGCAAAAGATAAATGAATTTATTGAATTAAATACACTTAATACATAACATCAGCTGAGAAAATGTGTCTCATATTTGATGGTCTATTGAAAAAAAAAATGTTTCAATGTCTAAGTATATTTCAGAAGACAAAACTTAAGTATGTGTAAAGTAATTTTTTAACAAATCTTTAAGTCAGATCTCAGCGTCACTTGAATTTTGATATCATATCTTTTAAAACTTATATTTTGAATGAAAAAGAATCAGTGATTAAAAATAAATACAACAAAAAATAATATATATATATATATAATCGTTTTAATAGCACAGCGTCACTCAAAATTTGATATCAGAATTTTTAAGACCCATATTTCAGATTTGTATAGCCATAAAGTAAAGTGCTGCGCCAAACTTTTAACCCGTTAAGGGTTTTTGTACTGATATCATTACTTTTTTGAGATTTAGGATCAAAAGATTACAAAAGTACACTTTCGTGGATAAAATTGGACTAAATTTTCCTAGAAACAAAATAAAATTAATGAAATACAAAAATTTTACAAAAAGTGCGTGAAAAATAGAATACTCTTTTCAGGAATTAAAACCCACAACCTTACAAAAACATATTAGAAAAAGAAAAGCTGTTTAAAATATACAATACTTTTTACTGAAACACATTTCTAAGAAAAATGACAAAATATATAAAAAGTAAATATTAGAAATGAAATAAGCATTATAATTATTTATTTATTTATTCACATAACAATAAAAAAATCATCATATTTAAATTAAAAAGATGTTTGTATAAATAAAAAATCAAAATTAAAAACAGTCAAAATTTTCACCTGCAGCTCTATATTATACAAAAATTCCTCAAATATACAGCGCAAGTTCAATATGGAATTGAAGAAATGAAACACTGTATCATATCCTGAATTATAATCCAAAAGTTAAGTCTTGAATGCTTAGAAACTTAAATGTTACTATAAAAATTATTGAAGAAAAACAGAAAAATCATGACAAAGACAAGATGTAACATTTTGTTTATTTATTTATTTTCCAACATAATAAACACCTGAACATATGATAAGTAAGGTGGGTCCCCGGGAGATAATTAAAAATTAATCTTATTTAAAATAAATATTGTTACAATATGATATCTACAGAAATTTAAAGAAAAAGTTCCCTGATTTTTCCCTGACTGTCTTTATTAGACTTCCCTAATTCCATTATTAACAATACACACATGGTGTTTTTTAGTATATGCTGTTATCATATTATCCACATATCCAGCTTGCTAATATCGCATTTGGGAGCAAAAACAACAGAAAAACATATATATATAAAGAATATATTATCTCCCTATTATCCACAAAACAAGGTGGGGTTGTCACCATCACCAATGCAACGGCTCATTGTTGCCCACTTCGTTCAGGAGTAAAATATTAAAATTTAGAAACATTTATGAAAATTAACAATGCATATATAACATAGTTGGCAAACTATTCTAACTCGCACTTTCATCTCTGCCATTTTGTACAAGACGTGTATTGCTGATATATAACATTTTGAGTCTGTTATAGAGTAGACTTCCTCAAATCTACACAGCTTGGGGCCAGAGGTTGTGCAGATTTTAGAATTTTGCGAATTTCTGGTCATTGCTTTGTTTACATTTTTTAAACGGTAAATTGAAGCAATAATGCAATAAAAATTATAATGAATGATTGTAATAAAGTAAAATATTAAAATAATTATACAAAGTAATAAACTAAAAATATAAAAGATAATTTAACAACTGAATAAAATATTAAAAGCAAAGGTTAAGTAAATAATTAATAATGCATATTTGAATATGCATACAAAAAATGAGATACATTTTCCATTAATTCACATCAAAATCATCATAATAAGAACTAAAAAAATCTTGATTAATACATAAATATATTTGGAAAAAAGATTGTGATTACCAGTGGTATCAAAAATATCTTGATTTAAAAAATAATAAATTTATTCTTCTTTCATGGAAAAACATGAGTTCAATCACGCTATTAAGAATTACATATCAAAATGCACACAGGGTGAAATAAAACTAAAAAATTCTGCGATTAAGACATTACATCTGAAAGTTTCGTTGTTTACATATGTAAAGATGTGTGGATTTTAGGGTTGCGGATTTGAGAGAGTCAACTGTACTAAAAAAGATTTTTCACATTAAGATCCACCTTTGGTTCATTAAACCGCATTAAATAAATAAACAACTCACAAAGTGTCACAAGAATTTATGAAAACAATGTGTGTGTATATTCCAAGATTTCAGAACTAAAATCGAGTTAAAGAAATCTTTTAAAATGTGAACTTTTTAACACGATAGGTTAATCGTAAACATGACACTACTAGAAATAAGTTATCTAAAGGAAATTGTTTTAGTCAACATTTCAATCGTTCAGTGTAAAACAAGCAATATTTGGGAATTTAAGCATTCCATGTTCTTAAGACTTTATATTCCCCTTTCACATGTTTCTATGAAAAAGCAGACAGTTATTATAAAGATAATTTCATGTTTGGTTTATATTATTAATGGTTTGAATTCTTGCATTGTAATACACCAAAAGACTCAATATTTTTCAAAATTGTATCAAATAGGTATGCTGAAATTGACGACATGAAAAATTGATGTTGTTTCCTCATAAATCCATGTAAAATAATATTTTATCACAATAAGATCCACCTTTTGGTTTATTAAAACACTATAAATAATTAAAACAACTCACAAAGAGTCACAAGAATTTATGACAACAAACTGTGTGGGCATATTCAAACATTATTCAAAGATTTAATTAAATATAATCGAGTAAAAGAAATCTTTTAAAATGTGAACTTTTTAACATTATAGGTTACTCATAAACATGATACTAATAGAAATAATTTATCTAAATGAAATTGTATTAGCCAACATTTCAATCACTAAGTGTAAAATAAGCGATATTTGGAAATTTAAGCGTTCTATGTTCTTACTTTATATTCCCTTTTTACATGTTGCTATGAAAAAGCAGACAGTTATTATAAAGATAATTTCATGTTTGGTTTATATTCTTAATGGTTTGAATTTTTGCATTGTAATACACCAAAAGTCTCAAAATTTTTTAATATTGCATCAAATAAGTATGTTGTAATTGACGACATGAAAAATTGATGTTGTTTCCTCATAAATTCATGTAAAATAATATTTTTTCACAATAAGATCCACCTTTGGTTTATTAAACCACTATAAATAAATAAAACAACTCGCAAAGTGTCACAAGAACTTATGAAAACAAACTGTGTGTGCATATTCAAACATTATTCAAAAATTTAATTAAATATAATCGAGTAAAAGAAATCTTTTAAAATTTGAACTTTTTAACGCTATACTCATAAACATGATACTAATAGAAATAATTTATCTAAATGAAACTGTTTTAGCCAACCTTTCAATCATTAAGTGTAAAACAAGCGATATTTGGAAATTTAAGCGTTCGATGTTCTTAAGCTCTTTTATCTTTTCTCAGACTGAAAATACATTTTGACAACATGATTGTATAAAACGAACTTTGAAGCAGGGTATGAAAATAAATCAAAAGCTATTTAAAGCTTTCTTTTAAGAATATTAACTTTAGAATTAAACAAAAACAAGTATCTTACCTTTGCAAAAAAAGCAGTGGAAATCAACAAAATTCGCTATTTTTCTACATTTCATCAACAAAATTCACTATTTTTTCACACCCGATTAACAAAATTCTCTATTTTTCCATGCCCGATCAATGAAATTCGTGATTTTTCCATGCCTGATCAACAAAATTCTTTATTCTTAACTGACTGAGGAAATTTTCAATTTTCGCCACGCAAATTGACGAAATTCAAGATTTTCCCATGCGACCTATGGACAAAAATCTCAATTTTTTTTCAGTTATAAATTGACAAGATTCTTGGGCCACATGGTAACCCATCGTGGGTCACAGGTTGTGCATCCCTATTCTAGAAGATCATATTCCGCCCTCCACCCCCAGGTTTTGAACGAAGAAAAAGATGATGTTTCGCATCGAAGCCGCATCCTAAAACCGTTATTGAACAAACCATATTCTTCAGATTTAAGTGACTTGTATTGTTTGTGGTTTATTCAATATCTTTTAATTTAATGTTTGTTCATTACACAATTTCAGAGGTAAATAATGAAAAAAAATATAGAGTTTATCTTCTGTATAAAGGCCAGTTTGTGCCGATTTGGCATGCAATCACTTTCTACGCCAAGGCTGTTAATCCAAAATTATATGTGTTTGCAAATTACTTATACATTTATCGAAAAGCTTGACAGACCGGCCTAGAAGTAGAATTATACTCAAAAATAGAATGTTCATGAAATTTTAAGCAAAATTTATATTATTATATAAAAGTGAATAAAACATGGCCTTTACTCAAAACAATACTACCCTGCAAATATTTCAAGGGAGGGAGGGGGGAGGCGCCAAATGAAGATATGGATTTTTTATATTTTCATACAAAAATGTATGTATATATGAAGTAGCAAGATAAACGCAAGCTCATGTTAAACTTATGAGAGCGTTCTTTTGAAATTTTTGAAATTGAAAGTAACTTTAAAAAAAAATCTGAAACCAAAATCGAAAAAGTAAACACTAACCCGGTTAGAATTCAATCTCAGCTATTCTAATCAAGAAAAATAATCATTTAAATCTATTAATATGCAAAGGGGAAATTTTTAAAAGTACGCTCCCATAGGTTTAACATTAGCAATTCCAGTTTCTTCTCATGATTAGTGCAGATTCATAACATTCAAATTAATGTTAATTCGATGAGAGCGTTGTTTACATATTTCTTGCTAGCATTTTAATTATTATTAAAATGATTTTTATCTTTTAAGGATATATATATATATATATATATATTGCACAAGGGTACCTGTGGTTGAAAACTTTAATAACGTGCTAGGAAGAGGGGGGTGCCAGAATCCCTGTTCGCTCCGGGTGCAAAAAAGCTAGTTTTGGCCTTCATATACAACGTTTGGCTAGTTAAAAGCCAGCGAGTAACGTAAACAAACTTCTATTACAAAGTAGGAAGAAAATATGTGGCCTATAATCTCCTAAAAACGTAACATATTTTGAAAGAAAAGGCGTTTTAGCATGTAACCTTAGAATACCCTCCCCCCTCATCCCCCACGATCAAATCAACATACCCAATTAGGTTGGCGAGACAATATCAACAATTTAGTTTTTATATAAAACAAACATAGCAACATCTTTTTTTTTTTTTTTTTTTTTTTTTTTTTTTTTTTTTTTTTTTTTTGCTCGCTTACAAGTAAACAAACAAACGTGGATTAGGATTCAAGATTCAATAAACGATTCAAAAGGTTGCTTTTGATGCAATCAAAGCAATTGTCGGGTCGCAAGTCGAAAACCGCGAGCTAGGATAATAAACAAGAAATTAAAAATAATTTTCTTTTGAAAATTAAAAAAAATATATATATAAATAACACTTATATTGAATATATATAATTTTAAAAATTCCCCTTTTTTTAAAATGAATCTAAATATTTTTTTCGACAAAAAACAGAAATATGAAATAATAATTTCTTCATAACAAAAGAGAAAGATAATATGAATCAAAATTTCATTTAATATATTTAATATTTTAAAACACATAATTATTAACATTTTAACATTTAAAATTTTAATATTTAAAAAGAAAAAGGTTTACTGCCGACATTCAGATTGCTAACTCAACCTTACCTAAAATGACTTTGCAAATTTTGTTTATGATTATACCCACAGCACTTGTGGATTAAGACTCCTCCTACGTACAATGTGACGTCAAACCTACTGACTAATCACAGACGAGAAAAGTACAAAAGATATTTAAAAAAAAAAAACGAGTTTTTCCAGATTAAAGAAAAGTCTTATTCACTTCATCTTAATCAGATTCATACTATATATCAATTTAAAGAATATCGCGCAAGCCGTTTTCGAGATTTTCACATTAGGAACTTCTTCCATCGCGTTCCATCGCTTTCGTTTAAAAATGGCTATTTAGATCTCAAAATATACTGCACGTAGAAATGTAAAAATTTCAGAATACGATTAGACTGCAGACATAAGACTGTTCTAAAAAAATCAGAAGAATAGGACCTATATCTGATCAGTTATTAAAAGGCGGCTTTACACGTTTTCTTTGGTGTCGAGTTAGCCGTATATATGAGTTCCGCCATCTACGAATTCTACGATACGATTTTAGGCTTAAGGCTGCGTCACTCGGAATACTATCGTCTTCCATGATACTCGGATTTACATTTAATTGATATAGGTTATAAATGTTTACCACGGAATCTTCGGTATTAAAAATGAAGTGTGCAGCTCAAAACTTATTTAAAAGAACACTCTGAAGAATTCCGTTATATTATGGTCTACTGAGAATATCATTTGAAATATACTTTAAAACTAACATACTTAAATTGATACACATCGCTTAAGCCCGATACAAAATTCTTAGTACTGAATATGGTGTGTGAAGCACTTATAGTTTGTTTACAGATGTACTCAAAATAATTTTGTTACATTATGGTATATGGGGAAATCTATTTGCGTTGTATTTTGAAAAGAAACCCTATTAAAAAAATAACTAAATTGATTTAAATTTCTGAGAATCTCTCAAACATGCTACTGTTAAATATGAAATGCAACTCATTTATCATTGATTTAAAAGGTAATACAAAACTAGTATGTTGTGGCCATCACAAAACTTTCTTCTATATAAATCACGTCAATTAAATCATTTAAATAGTATAAGAAATTACATCAATTTAGAACCAATTCGTATCAAAGTATACCTGAATTCGAAGTTTGATGAAAATTCGTGCATTAGTTATTGAGATAGAGCTGTAGGGGAAATTCTGAAAAATTCAGCATAGCAGCGCCACCTGTTGGGTGATTTGCACCAAAACACAAACATCACTAATTCATATTAAGGTGTACCGGAATCTGAAGTTTGATGAAAATCGTGCATTAGTTCTGGAGCTACAGCTATTGTGGAAATCACAAAAAATGCAGCACAGCAGCGCCACCTTTTGAGCGATTTAAACGAAAAGGTACAAAACATCATTTCATGTCAAGGACTAACTGAATCTAAAGTTTGATGAAAATCCGTGCATTAGTTCTGGACATTGAGCTATTGTGGAAATCGTGAAAAATGCTGCATGGCAGCGCCACCTGTTGAGCGATTTACACCACAAGAGGCAAAACGTCAATTCCTGTCAAGCACTAACTGAATCTGAAGGTTGATGAAAATCCGTGCATTATTTCTTGAGATTGAGCTATTACGAAAATCGTGTAAATGCTTCAAAATGCAGCATAGCAGCGCCATCTGTTGGGCGATTTTCACCAAAACGTTACCAGCACCAATTCATATCAAAGATTAACGGAATCTGAAATTTTATAAAAATCCCTGCATTAGTTCTTGAGATAGAGCTTTTGCGGAAATCCTGAAAAATGCTACATAGCAGCGCCACCTAAAGGGCGATTTATACCAAAAACTAATGAGCACCAATATGTATCAAGGACTACCTGAATATAATTTTTTATTAAATTCCGTGCATTAGTTCTTGAGATAGAGCGCCCACAAAATTTGTGTCACATACATACAGACAGACGGACGGACAGACAGACAGACAGACAGACTCACAGACAGACATTTTGTAAAAACATGTTTTTTGGAATCTCTGACCCCTAAAACGTATAAATCCGTCGAAAACTGGAATTCGAAAATTTTCATGAAACCAATACTTTCTTCTTGTCAAGATAGAAGAAAGTAAAAATTGGATTACATATTGTTATATGAGGAAAATATTTTTGCAGCATATTTTAACGTTTTTAAACTATTTTAAAAATAATGAAACATGTATACATTATTGACGTTAACCCTTTAAGCGTCCTTACCGGGTTTTTCCGTCACGTAATCTTTCAAATCAAGGGCTGATTTAATACAAAACTAATATTAATGCTATTTTTTGCAGTGCATAAGATAATTAAATATGTAAGGTAATCATAAACAAATCCCCATACAAATAGTTGTAATAGGTATTATTTTATGAATCATTAAGCATAAAGTAAGAAATAGGTCGGACGTTTAAAGGGTTAACTACATGACTACTTGCTGTAGAATGCGATGTGCATAGCATTTTTTCCCCATTTACAGAACGCACAAAAGATATCGTATACGGTACAGTTTATTATTGATAAATGCTATGAGTGCGTTTTCCTGTATACTATGCGTTTTTAAGCGTGACTAAATTTTGTGCTTTATATGTAATGCGTATAATTTCTGTATATGGCATGCAGGATTACTCAAAATATTTCTTATGTATAAATGAGTATAGGCCTGAGTTGCTTAAATTTGGATTTTAGTTAAATTATGCCTTTTCAAACTAAACTATATTAAGTTTACTAAGAGTTACTAAGTTTACTATATTAAGTTTGTCGAATATAAATAAAATTATATTTAGTGTTACTTAAAGAACTGGATAAATGAACGCATGTGTTTGTAAAGCGTGTGTTTACAGAATTAAATTTCAGCTATATTTGTGGTTGGTATAAAACTCTGTAGGTAAAGTACAAGTCTTAAAAAATCAGGTATGTTTCAATCTACAGTCAAAAATTTCTGAAGTTGAATTGTCAACTGTGTTATGCTGATTTTTTTTTTAAATAAACTAAATATTAACATTCTATATAGAATATATTCCAATCTATATATCATATATGGGACTTCACAAACAAATTGTTGTATCCTTTCGGCTATAGGTACTAATTTCTGAAATCTGCTTTTTAAATGTGTTTTATTCTTTTTCTTAAAACTTTTTTTTAAAGTATTTTCTTTAACCTAGAAAACTACACATTTTTTTAAGGTTCTCTGGATGTGTTGGAAAGTTTTCATAATCTAAGAATGAAATAAGATTTTTCTTTCTTATTTTGATATTAAATAGATATTATTATCTTTCTGTTTCCTTAAAAGAATATTTTCAAGTTTTTAAAGCTTAAAACTGATTTATAATTTTTTATTTTTTAACTCACAGACTATCAAAGCCTGAGAGCTAATGTGCCAGCAGGTTCTGTATGAACGTACGTATGTATGTATGTACGTAACGCGATAACTCTTGATAGAAATGTCCGATGTGCTTCAATATATTTTCTAAGTTCATTCTCATAAGGCGCTTCCCTGATTAGTTTTTGGGGTTCATTGGTTAAGTATAAGGGGGTATGTGGGCTAATCTGCCCGCTAACTTAGATAAATGGGTTTTTCATGCAGAATTATCAGATTTGCTTCAATTTTGGTATACCGGTTAATTCTGATAAGTCGCTTCCCTGATTAGATTTCGAGGTTCATTGTTTAAGTATAAAGATGTGATACAGGGGGAAGTCTAATCCCACTCCCCTTAATTTATTTTTTGAAAGGCATTATTCTTTGAAGTAAGAGTATAATATACAAATACTGTGAGCTCAATGCCATCAGTTTAACTGGGCACTTTTCTTTTTAGGTAGATTTCGTATGAAATACTACCTATTGGTGTCGTTCCTATGTTGCAATTTCTGAAAAAGTTTTCCAGATCTACACCGATCATGACCCCTAGAGCCCAAAACCACCCTCAGTAAAAAACTTTATATATATATATATATATATATATATATATATATATATATCTACCTATCTATCTATCTATCTATGTATGTATGTATCTATCTATATATATCACTTCCTTCTGGACACGATAACTTCTACAATTCGGCACCAATCTCTTCCAAACTGATACATAAAATCAAGGGGCATAAAATCTCGGTCAAGTTCGTTAATGGACAAAATCGGACCAAGGGGATGGAAATAGGGAGGTGTTTTGTGAAAACCGAAAAAACCTCATAACTTCTTAAATTTTGTACATATCGAATCAGTTTAAAGTTTTTATTACTTCTAAAAATAGGGCAAAAAATGTATGTATCACAGATTTTTGATAAAATTAAAAATGGGCTCAAGGGGCGCAAAAAATAGGGTTTTTGGGAGAAAAAAATTCACAACTTCGTCAATTCTCAAGATATCAAATCCAATTAATTTTATCATGAATCTCCTTAACATTATCTACAACTTTTATATTCACAAGTTTTTGATAGGACCAATTCGTACCGCAAAAAAAAATAAAACCGAAAACAAAAAGGGCGTTTGAAGAAGGAAAAAATGCATAACTCCGTCAATTCAAAAGATGTAAAATCCCCATGAAATTATCATATATCTTCTTAATATTGTCTACAACATCTATATAGACAAGTTTTGGATAGGACCAATTCTTACAGCAAAAACAAATTAAAAATACATAGCGGTTGAAGAAAAAAATCATCTAAGTAAGGGTGTATTCAAATCCAAACTGCTTATTTTCTGACTCATTTTACAATTCATTTTTACTCTCAAAGGCTTCCAATAGGTACCTTTTCTTACTCAGAAACTATATAATGTACCGTAATGGTCAATTTTTTGATAGAGACAGAATATATTTTAAAACATGCTGTCAAAGTGGGCCTTTTGAACCGAATTTCCCGAAGCAGATTGTGAAGGAAAAAAAAAACGTATTAAGGGAGTATTCAAATCCAAACTGCTTATTTTCTGACTCATTTTTAAATTCATTTTTGCTCTCAAACGCATCCAATTGGTAGATTCGCTTATTTAGAAAATATATAATATACCGTAATGATCGATTTTTTGACAGAGGCAGAATATATTTAAAAAAATGATGTCAAAGTGGGCATTTTGAACGGAATTTGCCGAAGCGATTGTGTTAGAAACGAAAAATATTGTCTTCCTGAGAAAATAATCGTTTATATATCAAGTTTTAATTAATTGAACGAAAATTAAAAACACAGGTCTTTTATAAATCTCTTCAAAAATCACGTCAACAAGTTTCATGTTTTTCCTATTAAAAAGGAATCTGGAGTTATGCCAGAAAATTTCGAGTTGTTGAGCATGAAAAAGTATTTTTTTTAATACCGTCCTAACATGATTCTGATAAAACCAGTTATTATATAAAAATGAAATAAAAACTCGTTAAAAGCGTCCAGATAAAATTGTTAACGTCAGTTTATCTCTAATCATGATTTGGTTTTTGTTTGTGAAAGTAGTATACTTAACTTCGAAATCTACCTCCGCCTGTAGGCCGGGCCGGCAGGGATTTTTTTTTTATTAATATATTCCATCAAATATTTAAACGAAACAGAGTATATTACTATGTTCACTTGAATATGTTAAATTAAAAATGTTATTGGAATTTCGAAAAGAAATAAGAAGTTCTTTAAGAAAAAAATACATGCATACAGAAACAAAATACATAATAATTAAATTTAATTTACAAACTGTTGCACTCTTTCTTAGTACACATGCTGATACATTCTCCTAGACATACAATCACCACTCGCACAGACGTCGAAAAATTGTTCTTTTATTTTGATACTAGCAGACCCGACCGGCGTTGCCCGGGTTTTGTAAATAATAACGTTAAAGGACAAAACTTAAGTTTGTGTCATTTTATATCTTTGGAAATTCTTTTAAATGAACCTAATTTCGGAAGCTCCATTGCCTTCCGCGGCGTCTAATGCGTTCTCATTAAACTTCTTTCCGAACGAACCTGTAATCTAGATCCCCACTACATATGGCAGCATTTACCGGAAGTGGCCGCACGTGCCGGAGACAATCGAAAACTAAGTTGAGTGAGCCAAACCTCATAGGAATCAAGCTGACAGAAACCAAAAATAAAAGAATGTGCCATTATTGTTATAAAATGTTGATAACTAATGTCTAAGATAAAATTTCATAACACATAAAGTAGCTGAATTGTAATCTAAGTTGAAGGAAGCAGATCCTGTTGAAATTGGCCCTTAAACCCGAGGAAATAACGCGCCACCAAGCAGTGGAAGAAGCCTCCTCACCTTGTAAATGTCATGAATCACTGTTAGCAATAACACACATTTAATAAACGGATGAAATTCCTTCTCTAAAGTAACCTTTAAGTAACGCGATTTTTAATTTACGGCTGTAGTGAGAAGACGTAAGTTAATGCTGAAAAAGGAGATTAATGTTCGAAAAAGGTGGTAGCTGAGGTATAAAGAAAGATCGAGCCCTGGGAGCCAGGGTCTTAACTGGATTGTAATTGGGTATAAGAAAAATTTTTAGGTGTTTTAAAGTAGCTGGAACACGCTAAAACTATGTTAAAGAAAATTGCAATAGAATAGGATAGCTTTAAAAGAAGCTACAACAAAGGCCATGAAGAAGATCAATATTCAAAATTGGTGGTAGCTGAAGTCTGCAATTTTTTTTTGTCGTTCATGTAGTAGCTGGTGAACCTAAGAAGTTGTTAGGAAATAAAAGTTCGTGAATCGGACCAATTTAAACTTCCAGTGGTCCCAAAAGGGCCCAACTGTTCGTTGAGAGCAGGGCACTAACATGAAAACATGTTTAAATGTTTTAGTACTTAGCGTTTTAAATCTTAAATTAGTCAAAATTAATCATAGGGTATGAAATAATCATTAGAATAATATTTTAAAGAAATGCGCAAAAATGGGGTAAATGCTTAAAAAAGGGCCAATAAAAATATGAGGGTGTTGGTCTAGGGGGAAGAGTCCAAGACTCAATTTTAAAATTATGCAATGAGAAGGTGAAAAAATTAGGGTGTAAAAAATGCATAGCACACAAAAAGTTCAAGGGGCCCCAGATCGGACCCTACAGGACCCTAAGGTGACCCAGGATTTTAACTGGAATATAGAAACTGGAGAATAACTAAATGGAAAAATGGTTCCAAAAATGAAGATCGGATTAAGAGAAGCAATATATTCATAATTTATGTTGCAAAAGCTTCAAGGTGCCTTGTACCGTTCCCCAAAGGGGAAGGGACTTAACTGGCATGCAGTTTGGTATAAATACACTTTTTAGTAGTTTTTAATGTAATCTGAGGCTGCTAGAACTATGGTAAAGAAAATGGCAAGGAATTCAGATCATTTTTGAAGAAGATGCACCAACGGCCCATAGAAGACGATTTATATTCAAAATTGGTGGTAGTTGAAGCCTGAAAAAATTTTTTGTCGTTCATGTAATAGCTGGGGATCCTAAGATGTTGTTAGAAAAAAAAAAAGCTAGTGAATCGGACTATTTTTAAGGGAGTTATAATAGGAGGCCCAAAAGGGCCAACTGATAGTTGAGAAAAGGCCCTAACAGGAAAACATGTTACAACGTTTTAGTACTTAGCGTTTTAGATCTTCGATTAATTGAGATTAAGCATATGGTATGAATTAAACATTAGAATGTAATTTAAAAGAAATGTGCAAAAAATTGGGGAAAGGCTTAAAAAACGGCCCTAGGGCCACAATAAAAATATGTGATTGTTGGTCTAAGGAGAAGAGTTTAAGACTCAACTTTAAAATTACGCATTGTGAAGGTCAGAAAATTAGGGTGTGAGAAACGCATTGCACACAAGAAATTTAAGGGGCAATGAACCGGGCCGTACAGGACCCTAGACAGACCCATGGTCTTAACTGGAATGTAGACACGAGAGTATAACTAAATGGAGAAAGTATCCCAAAAATGAGGATCGGATAAAAAGGAAGCAATTTATTATCAATTTAGTGCACTAAAACTTCAAGGAGCCCTGTACTGGGACCCTTGACAGGGTGCCAGGGTCTTAACTGAAATGTAGAACTGGGCCACAAACTGAATGGAGAATTCACCCCAAAAACGACGAAGATCGGATAGAAAAGAGGCATGTTATTAACGATTAGGTGCACTAAAACTTCAAGGGGCTCTGTACCGTTCCCCTTGCAAGGGTGCCAGGGTCTTAACTGAAATGTTGAAATGGGTAGAAACTGAAAAAAAAATTCACCCCCAAAACGAAGAAGATCGGGTTTAAAAGAGGCATGTTATTAACAATTTAGTGCACTAAAACTTCACGGGGCCCTGTACCGGGCCTTTTGCAAGGGTGCCAGGGTCTTAACTGAAATGTTGAAATGGGGTAGAAACTGAAAGGCGAATTCACACCAAAAACGTAGAAGATCGGATAGAAAAGATGCATGTTCTAAACAATTTAGTGCACTAAAAATTTAAGGGGCCATGTACTGGGCCCCTTGCAAGGGTTCCAGTGTCTTAACTGAAATGTAGAATTGGGTCAGAAACTCAAAAGGAGAATTCACAACAAAAACGAGGAAGATCGGATAGAAAAGAGGCATGTTATTAACAATTTAGTGCACTAAAACTTCAAGGGCCCCTGCACTGGGCCCCTTGCAAGGGTTCCAGGGTCTTAAGTGAAATGTAGAAATGGGGTAGAAACTGAAAAGAAAATTCACCCCAAAACGAAGAAGATGGGGTTTAAAAGAGGCATGTTATTAACAATTTAGTGCACTAAAACTTCACGGGGCTCTGTACCGGGCCCCTTGCAAGGGTGCCAGGGTCTTAACTGAAATGTTGAAATGGGGTAGAAACTGAAAGCCGAATTCACACCAAAAACGAAGAGGATCGGATAGAAAAGAGGCATGTTATTAAAAATTTAGTGCACCAAAACTTCAAGGGGCCCTGTACTGGTCCCCTTAACAGGGTGCCAGGGTGTTAACTGAAATGTAGAACTGGGCCTCAAACTGAAAGGAGAATTCACCCCAAAACCGACGAAGATTGGATAGAAAAGAGGCATGTTATTAACGATTAAGTGCACTAAAACTTCAAGGGGCCCTGTACCGGGCCCCTTGCAAGGGTTCCAGTGTCTTAACTGAAATGTAGAAATGGGTCAGAAACTCAAAAGGAGAATTCACAACAAAAACGAAGAAGATCGGATAGAAAAGAGGCATGTTATTAACAATTTAGTGCACTGAAACTTCAAGGGCCCCTGCACTGGGTCCCTAGCAAGGTGTGCCAGGGTCTTAAGTGAAATGTAGAAATGGGGCAGATACTTAAAGGATAATTCACCCCAAAAACGAAGATCGGATAGAAAAGGGGCATGTTATTAACGTTTTAGTGCATAAAAACTGAAAGGGACCCAGGGGCCCCGGCCCTTAAAAAATTATAAATCCGAGCTTCAGGTGTATCAGGACCTGTCTTGTACTAATCACATCTGAATTTTCAGACTTCTACGTGCGGTAGTTTTCGATAACCATCGCACACAGACAGACACACACACACACACAGAACGATTTATTCTTTTACTAGCAGTCCCGCCGGTGTTGCCCGGGGTCCGTAAATAATCACCTTAAACAAAACTTAAGTTTGTATGATATTATATCTTTTGAAACTCTTTTAAATGAACCTAATTTCGGAGGCACCCATTGCCTTCTGCATCGTCTAGTGCGTTCCCAACAAACTTCTTTCCGAACGAACATGTAAACTGGGTCCACTCTACATTAGGCAGCATGTACCGGAAGTGCGGAGACAATCGAAAACCAAGTTGAGTAAGCCAAACCTCGTAGTAATCAAGCGCATAGAATCGAAAAAAAAATGCATCATGAATGTTAGAAAATGTTGGTAACTGAAGTCTAAGATAAAATTTCATAATACAGAAAGTAGATGTAGTTGTAATCTAAGTTGAATGAACCAAATTCCGTCGAAATTAGGTTCTTAGAATTGGAGGAAAGAATGCGCCCCCAAGCGGTGGAAGATGACCTCTCCCCTTGTAAATTTCATGAATTACTTTTAACATTAACACGATATTTATTAAACTGATAAAATCCATTTTCTAAAGTTACCTTTAATTTAACGCGATTTTTAATGTACGGCTGTAGTGAGTAAACGTAAGTTGATACTAAAAAAGGAAATTGATGTTCAAAAAAAGTGGTAACTGAGGTATAAAGAAAGACCGGGTCCTGGGGGCCAGAGTGGTGCAAAAACTTCAAGGAGCACCAGGGACGTAACTGGTATGTATCGTCCATGGCATGTATCGCCCATATATGACATAGTTGTGCATAAATATATTGTTAGTAGCTTTTAAGGTAATCGGAAGACGCTACAACTATGTTAAAGAAAATTGCAAGCAATTCGGAAAATTTTTAAAGAAGCTGCACCAAGTGCCCCAAGAAGGCGATTAATGTTCAAAATTGGTAGTAGCTGAAGCCTGAGAATTTTTTTTTTTTTTTTTTTTTTTTGTCTCTTATATAGTGTCTGGAGGACCTAAAAAGTTGTTTGAAAAAAAAAAAAAAAAAAAAAAAAAAAACTTCTGAATTGGGCCTTTTTTAAAGGAACTGTAATAGGGGGCCCAAATGGGGCCAATTGATAATTATAAACAGGGCCTAACATGAAACATGTTAAAATGTCTTAGTACCTAGGGCTTTAGATCTTCAATTAGTTAAAACTAAGCATAAGGAATAATATGAATTATTCGTTAAAATAATATTTTAAAGAAATGCACAAAAAGGGGGTAAATGTTTGAAAAAAAGACCTGGGGCCTCAATAAAAATATGATTGTATTGGTCTGGGAAGAAGACTCTAAGACTCAACTTTAAAATTATGCACTGATAAGCCCATAATAATATTCCTAAATAAACCGGAAATTTGTATCGCAGATCGGTACAGAACGGGGCGGGGGAGGAGGTTGAGATTTTGCAAATTACCAGAGCCCGACTCATGTTCAGTTGGAAAGTTGTGTAAAGTCAGTGGTTAAGGTTTTGAATTTTTATTTATCATTTTCATTTTAAACTCTTTTATTCAAAATTAATTGGTGAACTCAATTAAAATTTAATTATGTTTTTAATATTTTAAATTTTAATTTAAAATCTTTAGATGAAAAAGTAAAGTAATTGCAAACGCATCCGAAACTGTAACACTGAAAAAGAAATAATAAAACTGCAAGCAAATATAATGTATAAATTTTATAAAAAGTTACTATCCAGCAAATTTATTTTCTAATATAGTAAAGCCTGTTTATACCGGAATCGTCGGAACATATTTTCACTTTAGATACACTTCAAAGAAAAATAAAATACTTAAGATAGAAAGAAAACTACTAATTCAAATTTGAAAACCAAGGGGTTAAGCCACTACGCCACAACTACTACGAAAGGTTCAGTAAATTAATGTTTCATATCGGAGCGTAAATAGTTTCTGCCTTTTTTTTCCGCGTCGCGTCGGTTTCATTAGCATAATAAAGTAAATGATTATTGTTGTCCGAATACTCTGCATTTTAATGGATCGTAAATATTACTAAAACCAAGCCCTTTTTAAAATTTCATAAAAAATATGCATATTTTGGAGGATAAACATTTAAGCGAAATGTAAATCATCTTTATGAGGCGGAAAGTGACCTGCATTTGGCGGTGCATTTGAAAGGGTTAATATTCAAATTTTTAAAAACCAATTACACCATCGTTTTGAAGAAGAATTCAGCTTTAGATTCATATATTTGACTTGTCAGTACCTTTAAAATAGCATCCTATGGAGATGTTGTAATAAGGGAGAAAAACGTTTTTCAGAAAAACGATCCTTTTTTAACTTTTTTTTTTCAAGGGGTTAATTGCGATATATTTTTTAATTGATCGCAGCATTTGAGACGTAAGAGTACAATTTTTCAGAACATGTCTTCCGTTTTAAACTTTACTAAGCTGTTTAGACGATGTTAGTTAATAAATAATGACAAAATACCTCCGAAATTTTTTTTTCCGTTCTTCATTTGCGTATCAGCGCCTTCAGCGCATGCGTCAGAGATTTTACCTTCCGAATTGGATTTTTAATCAAAGTGAGTGATGGTTGATAATTAATAACTCAGCTGTTAGTTAGAATTTTGAATTTCTGAGAGCCAGGTTTATCTGGAGAGACTTTGGGCTATTCTCAGAAAACTTTTGAACTTCGTACGTGCAGTAGATTTTCCTAGCCATCGCACACAGACAGACACACACACAGAGCGATTTATTCTTTTATTAGTATAGACCGATATCACCGATATACTATATACGTGATATCGGTCAAGTTGTGAGAAGGATTATCAAAAGAAAATCTAAACTTATTCAATTAAAATTAACGAAAAAATTATTTACAAATTACTTACATATAATTAAAACATTTTTTACACTTAAGATATCTGATATAGAAGATCTTGAATGGCGATCTGTCTTGAATAGTCATTCTCCGCACGAATTTCGAGCAATATGCGTCATTACATCTTCCCGAGATGCATTTCATGTTTGGGGCTGCGCAAGAAAATGGAGCGGCTGTGCAAAGGATGGCACATGGGACTATTTCCATGTAGGAATCTGTCGGATCGCAGAACATTTGGATGTCTTCACCGAAAGTTGTGCGAGAATAGATCATTTTATGCCTCGAGACGTGACACGGGTACTGAAAGATATCGCAGAATTCCTGCAGCGGAAAAATCAATATTATGAATTGTAGAGGAATGTCCTTCGAAAAGCTAGAGCACTGTTGGACGTGCGTTGGATGTGAGCCATTTCTTTGCGCAGCCACATACATGAAATGCATGTCGGCAAGGTCCACATTGGCATACCGATGCATGTTGCAAGAAATTGCAGAGAACGACGATTCAAGTCAGCTAAGCGCTTTCATCCGTCGAACATAACAGCACCATCTAATGCCTCAACGCTGCATTTCCGCACCCACATTCCTATACGAAATCTTCTTATTAAGGTCTCCTCTAACTGCCTTTACATTTCTGACATATAATTTTGAAACTCCCTGTATATGTTGTTAAAGAACATAGCTAAGTTGGAAGATCTTGATCCAATACGATTTATTCATTTCACAGAGTACAATCAGAACTATAACATCATAGAGAGAAAAATCTCACGAGATTCAGAATTGTATTTCCCTAAATATTATCATTATATTGAATCTGTATTAAAAAAAATCTCTTTGTTATTTTGAAGTGAATTCAGATAAATACACTGCATAATATTGATTTTATTCATGCATCATGTATTAGTCAAAATTATAGTCAAGGATATAAAACGGGACATTGTGTCATTTATTCTCTTGCATTTCCAGCCTCTGCTAGACTAAAGAAACATTTGCTTTTGTTTCTACAGATCTTTCACAAAGTTAGAAAGAATGAATGCTGTTGTCTGCAATGCATTCATATATATTTCCTACCCTATGCCTCAATGTTTTAAGGTTAAAAACAATCTATATAGGAGATAGCATTTATTTGATTCAAATGAAGATTGTCATAGTATGGGTATCTAAAAATGTTTTCACGTCTAATCGAAATAAAATGATAAAAAATACGCTAAGACTTCTCAACACCATTAATATTCCTTAAAGCATAGATGTCGTGAAATCTCTTGGGTACAAGGACTCTTTATGGTGTATAAATTGCGCTTCAATATACATTTAAAATCTGCGCTATTGCAAGGAATGTTAAATATTCCAACTTATCTTTAATAGTAAGGTTTGCGTCTTAAACCTTCCTACATTGGCTCTATCATCATTATGGAGCGACTATATAGAGAAATCTTTAAAAACATTTTAAAAATACTTAATTTTTAAATACTTAAAAATTGAAATTAAAAGTACTTAATTCCTTTTTGTATTATATGGCTGTTTATTTGAAACTCGATGTTTATAAACACCTTATTGATCAATTCATTTCAATCTACAAAAAGTAAATTAATATATTTTTTTAAATATAATTATTACTCAAGCATTTTACATATTTTAAATTACATACACGATATTCATGTAAATGACCATATGTGCTTTATCATTTTCATAATCAAATTTGTTGCCCAAAACTTTAAAAGGTATTTTGCATTTTATTTTAAATCCAATCTGCAAAATTTTGCTATAAAGATTACTAATACGGAAAAATAAAATGGTTTTCATGTTATATTATCTATATTTTAGTTTTAAAAAATCTTAATGCGAAGAAAATGCTTTATAGTGTTTATTATATTTTTATTTGTTGTGTATTTATTATTGCTTTATCTTAAAATATTCGTTTTCATTGGGAAACATACATAGATAAACAATTCATTTGAATTCATTATACTTTTCATGCTGTTTCATTTACATATTCATATAGATAATAAACAAAATTAATGAAATGAATACAGTATTAAATACCACTATTTTTTTTTACTGAAACTAGGGAGCTCGGCCCCCTACGAGCTACGCTCGCCAACCCCCGTCCAGACACCGCAGACTCTAAATGCACGCTAATTTGATCGGCTTTAAAAAGATTTCGAAAGATTGAATTATAATTTAAAAAACAGTGGCGATCTCCCTATAAACGAATTTCTATTCATTTCTCTTTGATTGGTGAATTTTAACGCCAAATCCGCTGCGGTACTACTTGATTATCCTGTCGACCCATTTCGCCAAATTATATAAATCGCCAAACCACTCGCCAAATTATACAAATTGATATAATTTTTATTTTAAATAACGAAAGAACAAATAAATTCGTACAACATTAATAAAAACACAAATAAAACGTCGAAATAAAAATAACTTGATGACGTATACACGTGTAACAACATTTCAAAATAAGCTAATATAAAAGGAATTAACTAAAGAGAGTCTTTGTCTCCTGGTATTTTTTAACAAAGCGAAAAGAAAGTTCTTTTAAATGAGACATTTTAAATTAATTTTCAAAATATCAAATAAATGTCTAGCGCAATTTCTAAATTTAAACTTTTTTGCAATATTATTTTGTGTTCATTTTATGTAATAACTATAATGTGACGTAAAAATGACGTAATTTCTCCTAAGACTTCTAACGCATGTTAATGAATTTATTATTTTACAATATCCTTTCTCCTTTAAAATTCACGTGTATACTTTTTATGACGTAATTTTTAATAAGTTCCTGCTTTTTATACGTAATTATTTAATACTAATTTGAAAGTTTGTTTCCTGTTTATAATAGTCACGTGTAAATAAATTTTTAATTTGAAACAAACATTATTGCTTGAGCTTTTTATACAGATGGCAACAGTTTAAATTAGTACAATTTTCTGAAATCTGTAGAAAATATCTCTAGAAATGCTGAAAATTCGAATTTAAAATAGAAATAAAACCTGAAAAAATGAGTCAAAATAAAAAAATTAATGCAATCTGCACTCCGGCAACTTCTAACGCATAAAATGATCTAAAAATGATTACACTGCCATGTACAGTTTTTGCTGCTATAAAACTTTTTTAGTGGAACGATTTTGTCCAACTTTAGCATTAAATAACTCTTAAAATAATTCTTCGATTTGAAAACTGTCTACATCAGCGTGTTTATCAAACATTTCTGTATAAAACCACCGATTTTCATATTTTTGTATGCATTATTTTTGTTAATATTAACGAAGAAAAGCCTCCGGTCACAAAAAAATCAAAACCGGCGGCGGCGGCGGCGGCGGCGGTGACAGCGGGAGTTACTTTTTTTTAGAATAGAGAGATTTTTATTAAAAACTAATCAAACAAAAATTAAAATAATATTATTTAATCTGCATCTCTTGCAAAAGTTTGAAAAATTGTATTTTTCTATACTTGACAAATGATTTATTGAAATGTCAATTTTTTTGAAATGAGTAAATTAATTTTAAGAATATTTAAAATATTTATTATACGTAGCTGAAAGATTTTTTTATGGAAAACATAATACAGTGAACAGCTACATATAATTTAATTTAATCTATTTTGAGAGTTATATTAATAATATTAATGTATAATACATCAGTTTGAGTTTGATAAACTTTAATAACTGTATTTCTGTGTATGCATATTTTCACAAATATTCAATTAAAGGAAATTCTTGTCTACATTTCCAAAAGCAGTCTCATAATTCTAATGAAATCAAAAAAATATTTTAATAAAGGCTTCTTCTGGAGTACAAAATTCAAACGGAAGTTTTGAAAAAAATTGAAAAAGGATTTCTTTATGATATTCAAGTGGTGGCAGAATTAATAAATTTCTGTGAAATTTATAACTATTTTTCAGAATTGATACACTGTAAAAAAACCACTGTAGATTTGCCAGAACAAACACGATCACAGTGAATGTGCTGTATCTTTCTTTGGTTTCCTGACTATATTAACATGGAAAATACAGTAGTCGTGTAAAATTAACAGCACAATGTGCTGGCAATTTGGACGCATTTTTTTACAGCACAAACTGCTGGCGTCCAAATTGCCAGCCCATTGTGCGTTAATTTTACGCAACTACTGTATTTTCCATGTTAATATAGTCAGGAAACCAAAGAAAGATACAGCACATTCACTGTGATCGAGTTTGTGCGCGAGATGAACAGTAATTTGTACTGTAAAAATGTCGGGTTTTTTTTACAGTGTATATTATTTCTATTGAATAATTTAAAAATTATTCTGTCACACTTTATTATAAATAAACATAAATGAAATTTTTCATTAGTGATAAAAGAGTCTCTTCCAGTCAGACTAATACTATCTAGTATATGCTATAACGTAAACATTTAAATTAATATAGGATTTTACGAAATATTTAGATTAAAACAAATACATTTTTTTATGTCCAGAAGTTTTCCAGATATTTTTAAGTAAACATAAAACATTAATTTAATGCATAACTTAACACATAAAAACAGAAAATTTCATTTTTTAAAATTTACATGCTCGTTGCCCCTATTTTTTTAAATGGAAATTCCCGTTACGTATCCTATATTGTTATTATCAGTTTAACGAGCAATCGGTCAGAATCCCGCGACATGGGCTTATTTTTTAGTGATATAACTAAAATTATAGCAGTAGAAATGTGGTTATATAATTTTAATCTCAAATTGTAGAACAAGGTAAGGAATACGAAATATTGTCTTAAAAATATTGTCTTAAAAATATTGCCTTAACGAAATAAAAATATTGTCTTAACGAAATACTGTCTTGAGGGAGTCTCACGACTCTTAAAATTGAACAGATGGACAAAAATATCATTTTTGATATCTAATATCTTAAAATATATATAATTTTAAAACAGAATTTTAATTGGGATGAAAGATATAAGTATGTTCTTACAATTCGTGTATTTAAAAAAATTACAAAATGCAGAATTAGCATTTATTAGGGGTTCCAAACTGTCAGACATTTGACGAGAAGAAAATTGGTATAAGAGATTACTCGCAGGATTACAAAATAAATATTTCAACTAGAATGACACTGCTTATACTTCAAATTGTAATAATTACATTGAACCGAAATAAATTTGCATTTAAAGCATTTTTGTATTCTTAATACAAGCTTCTATGATAAATAGAAGTTTGCAATTTAATAAAAAAGTTTGAAAATTCCAACGGTACAATCACCTTAAAAAGTTATTTTTTGAACAATAAAAGGGAAATTTTAGGTTTAGTTTATACAGGTTAACATGACTCATAATTCTAATGAAATGAAATAAATATTTTAATAAAGGCTTCTTCTTGAGTACCAAATTCAAACGGAAGTTTCGAAAAAAATTGAAAAGGGATTTTTTTTATGATATTTAATTGGTGACATAATTCATAAATTTCTGTGAAATGTATAACTATTTTTTCAGAATTGATATATCATTTTAACGAATAATAAAAAAAAATATTCTGTCATGCTTTATTATAAATAAGCATAAAAGAAATTTTTCATTAGGGATAAAAGAGTCACTTTCAGTAACACTAATACTATCAAGTATATGCTATAACTTAAACATTTAAATTAATATAGGATTTTGTGAAATATTTAGATTAAAACAAATACATTTTTTTTATCTCCAGAAGTTTTCCAGATATTTATAAGTAAACATAAAACATTAACTTAATGCATAACTTAACGCATAAAAACAGAAAATTTCTTTTTTAAAAATGTACATGCTCGTTGCCCCTATTTTTTTTTTTTTTTTAATGGAAATTCCCGTTACGAATCCTATATTGTTATAATCAGTTTAACGAGCAATCGGTCAGATTCCGGCGACATGGGCTTACAGCAATTTTTTAGTGATATATCTAAAATTATAGCAGTAGAAATGTGGTTATATTAGTTTAATCTCAAATTGTAGAACAAGGTAAGGAATACGAAATATTGTCTTAAAAATATTTTCTTGACGAAATACTGTCTTGAGGGAGACTCAGGACACTTAGAATTGAACAGAGGGACAAAAATATCATTTTTGACATCTAATGTCTTAAAATATATATGATTTTAAAACAGAATTTTAATTGGGATGAAAGATATAAGTATGTTCTTACAATTCATGTATTTAAAAAATTACAAAATGCAGAATTAGCATTTATAAGGGGTTACAAACTGTCAGACATTTGACGAGCAGAAAATTGGTATAACAGATTACTCGCAGGATTAGAAAATAAATATTTCAACTAGAATGACACTGCTTATACTTCAGATTGTAATAATTACATTGAATTGAAATAAATTATTTTTATATTCTTAATACAAACTTCTATGATAAATAGAAGTTTGTAATTTAATAAAAAAGTTTGAAAATATCAACGGTACAATCACCTTAAAAAGTTATTTTTTGAACAATAAAAGGGAAATATTAGGTTCAGTTTATACAGGTTAACATGAAACATATGTTTTGAAAATTTCACGAATAAATATTCAGAAATGTTTGAGATATCCTGCGCTTTATGCCCCAAAACGTAATTTGGAGAAAAATGACTTCAAAATTGCGGAAACGCCGCTTCAGCTATTGAGCGGGTGTAATTCTAAAAGACATAACTTCTGTTTTAATGGGAATTTCAATGGAACAATTATATCAAAATATTCAGAATAAATAGGAGCATAAGATCTAAAGAAATTAAAATTTCAAAAATTTTGAAGCTTTAAAAGTCTTGAGACCGATTAAATACTGCACGGAGTGCATTGCAATATGGACCTATTTTATTGGTCATTAACGTGGATAGGAAAAATAATTGTACATCACTAGAATTGCTCATTGAAACGAATTAATGGAACTTTTGTAAGTATTCTTCTGTTTTCTGTAAATATTAGTAGGCATCAAATTAATTGTAGTCACATCTTTTCCTTAGCAAAAAAAGAAAAAAAAAAGGTCAGAAAAGTCAGTTTCCGCCTAAATCGGATTGACACTGATTTATCAATTACATAGCTAAAATTATCATCGTGGAAAAAAGTTTACATTATTTTTATCTCAAACTGTAGAAATAGATAAAAAGTACGAAACACTGTCTGAAACTATGTACAGTCGTGGTAAAAAAAAAGTAAACACCCCCTACTAACTCCTCAACAAATCATCGTAGAAGAAAGTTACTGGTATCGAACGATTGGAAATAAAGTCTACTTTTAAATGATGTATATAAAATGTTTTTAGAGGGTCATCTACATAATAAAACGAATCCAAACTTCCTTTTTTTCAATGGCAATACCCAATTTTAACGAGATATTTCAAATCTTGGGTTCAAACTATGCCTAGACACCAAATTTCAAGTCATTTGAATGATAAGTTTTTGAATTATAAATATTCAAAATTTAGTGCTTCTAATGTTAAATTACATTTTCCTATTTTTATTTATATCTCCCGAAATTATGCTCCTAATGTGCTAATTATTTTTTGTAGTAATAATACTAATATACCCAAACATAAATAAGCTGAATTTGCAATTTTTATCATTTTATGATATGAATTATGAATTATGAAATTAATATTCGAAAAAAGTATGAATTGCAACCTACAATTTTTTTTGATGGATTTAGATTTATTAAGTTCTGCTTTATGGAGATTCAAAAATTTCACATTTTTCTTCCAAGCAGTTTTCAAATTATGCTTAAAAAACGGCAAAATGATGGTTTAAGGGGCCGTCTATGATGGAAGTGAGTAGACATTTTGAAATTTATTCTGCTGTACTGTAATCTAACACGCTTCATTGACTCCTTGAATGGAGCTTAAGGTGCCTTGATCAAGGAAGAGGCTCTCTTGGTTAACAATCCAGTACGGAACTTCAATTTGGATACGGCCCTTAAAATACGCTCGTTTTAAAATAATTAATTTCTCGGAAACTTATGGTACGAATTGCATAAAAATTCGTTTTTAGGCTAATTGAAGGATGTAGAGTTCATTTATGCTGTCAGAATTGGGCATTGCTATTGAAAACAACAAAGTTAGGGTTCGTTTTAATATGTAGATGGCCCCCTAAGCAAATTTTATATACATCATTTAAAAATAGACTTTATTTCCAATCGTTCGGTACCAGTAACTTTCTTCTACGATAACTTGTTGAGGAGTTAGTAGGGGGTGTTTACTTTTTTTTTCCACGACTGTAGCTCATGGAATGTCAATCTGAACTTGTTTTTATTCGACGTTTGGTAATTGGTAAAAATAACCATTGTGCATTATTGGAGTCGTTCATTCAAATAATTTTTTAGAACTTTTATGAATATTCTTTTCTGTTTTCTGTATATACAGTAATAAGCATCGATATAATTTTTGTCGGTTCTTTTCTATAATCTAAAACAAATTCAGAGAAGTTACGGCGATATCGAGTTGACACCAACTTTTCAGTTATATACTTAAAATTATCATTGTAGAAATGTTTTCATGCTATTTTAATCTCGAACTGTATAAAATGCTGAAGAATACGAATACTGCCGTAATGTGAGTAAACTGTACCTCATGTAATATAATGAAATATGGACATATTTTTGGTACAGATGTCACATTCGCCCCATATTGGCGCGATTTTTTTCGGTTGCCAATTTGGCGAAAACATCAACAGCATAAACAACATAATCCGGGTTACCACATAAAGCAAAATAACGACACTTTGGCGCAAGTTAAGTACCATTTGCCTATATGATTTGGCGTCAGAAAAAAATCGCGCCAATATGGGGCGAATATGACATCTGTTCCATATTTTTATACGTCGTTGTTTTAACGTGCGTGAGAGTATCGTTTGTACACCACTGGAATCGCTCGTAAAATGAATCTAACAAAAACATAGCTGTGAAAAAAGGGAGCCAAGTTCTGTAAAGACAATGGCAAGAAAAGAAGTGATATCTAAGTGGGTGCCAAGTTCAAATAAAATTCACTCAAACTTACCTACTGAAGTATTATAGCATTTTTTAAATTGTTTAGAAATAGAAATTACTGATAGAATATTAATAATAAATCTAGAACTTGGCAAGTTTTTACCCTACATTTATTTTTATTAATGACATTATTATATCTAAACATGTTATTTCATGTTTGGAAGTCTTCATTTGAGTGAGCTCCTTCCCCTTGAAGGATGGTGGCATAAAATATATCCCACCTAATTTTAACTGCAAATGCCACATTGTCACTAGAATTCAGGACTAAAAAGTTTAATTTTATTAAATACATGAAAAGAAGCTTTTACCCATTTTTAAATAAATTTGTTTTTAAATTCTGGTGTGATTGAAACATTTGAGCATGTCACGAATAAAAGCTCTTTGCCCCTGAAGGGTTAAAGGGGTGCAGTCTCTAGAGGGATAACCAAGATTAAGCGTAAAGGTATCTGTCTCTTTCTCAGGCCTTTTAGTCTGTTTGCATTGAGGTTTCCGAAGGGTGGGTGCTACAGTGATAACCAAAGACGAGCGGGAATGTATTTGTGTATTTATTGGTTTATCAAATCTTTAACATGAGTCATTTGTTTATAATAATAACTATATTATTTTTTTTATAATGACATTGTTGTTAATATTAACATCATCATTTTATTAAGACATGAAATAGATACGCATAACATTTATCAAAAACTTGCCAAGTTCTAGATTTATTATTAATATTCTATCAATAATTTTTATTTCTAAACAATTTAAAAAATGCTATAATACTTCAGTAGGTAAGTTTGAGTGAATTTTATTTGAACTTGGCATCCACTTAGATATCACTTCTTTTCTTGCCATTGTCTTTACAGAACTTGGCTCCCTTTTTTCACAGCTATGTTTTTGTTAGATATCATTTCTTTTTGTAAAGTTACAATATATTTAGACACTTTACTTAATGCTTTTTAATGTGTTTACATGAGACTATTTTATTCACCAAGCAACATTCAATTTTAATTTAAATTTCCTACAACAAACTACTTGGCTGTCAATTTGCGGCAGAAATCTATATTTTAATACTGCTACACTGAATGCATGTTTTGAAACGAAATGTATTGATTCGAAATTTTTATTGTTTCTGAAACAATTCCTATTAAATTCCTATATTAAATTTTCCTATTAAATTTTCCAATTAAATATCCTATAGCTGGGCCTGCTTTTTTTGTACTGAAAGTTAAAAATAAAGTTATGTGCTTATGCCACACTATGTATCATTCATCGATGTGTGCAGGCAAAGGGGCAGTGCAGAGGAAGGACATTACCCCTCCCTGAATTTTCAAATTTAATTAACAAAATAAACTTTTCTCTGATGATTTTGAAAATAACAAGTGGGTAAGTGTGATCACAGATCGCACAGAGGGTTTCGTTTAATATTCCTTTCAAAACACTATCCTTTTGAAAAATCTGTTAGTTCCACATTTCGCAACCAGGGGCGCACTCTATTCTAAACAAACCTCTATCCGAACGAAACTCCGTTTTACATACTATCCGTAGATATATTAGTCGAGGGGATTGAGCCCATAGCAACCGAGATAAGTAGGCGCCCTTGGCGATAAAAAGTGGAACTAAAATATGTAAGGCTATGGTGCATAATATGAAAGAATGGTCATAGGGGTGTCGGCAAAAGTTGGAAAAGTGCTCCCCGGGTGAAAAGGGTGGAGGTTAGAAATATTGCTTGAAATACACAAGTTAGAGCCCGGTGGAATAAATAATATAAGACTTTTTGAAAAAATATGATTTGTCGTATGGTCTGAGGTATTCAGCTGTACGTATGCAAAAAGTCATGTCTCCAACTTAATTAGGGACTCCCTTAGAAAGAATTGCTTAAAATACATATGTGGTAGCTCAAAGGGTTAAGCATAAGACTTTTTCAAGATTTTATCTTTTGTCGCGTGGCCTCAGGTGTTCTGCTATAAGTATGCAAGATTTCAAATCTGCAATTTAATAAGGGGCTCAGTTAGAAAGAATTGCTTAAAGTACGCATGTGGAAGCCCAAATGTACGACTTTTTCAAAATTTTATGATTTCTCGTTTGATGTGAGGTGTTCAGCTATAAGTATGCAAAATTTCATGCCTCCAACCTAATTAGGGTTCACTTAGAAAGAATTGTTTAAAATACACATGTGGTAGCGCAAAGGATTAAATGTTCGACTTTTTCAAAATTTTATGATTTGTCGTTTGATGTGAGGTGTTTAGCTATAAGTATGCAAAATTTCACGCCTCCAACCTAATTAGGGCTCACTTAGAAAGAATTGTTTAAAATACACATGTGGTATCCCAAAGGATTAAATGTACGACTTTTTCAAGATTTTATGATTTGTCGTTTGATGTGAGGTGTTCCGCTATAAGTATGAAAAATTTCACGCATCCAACCTAATTAGAGGCTCACTATGAAAGAATTGTTTAAAATACACAAGGGGGAGCCCAAAGTGTTAAATGTACGACTTTTTCAAAATTTTATGATTTCTCGTTTGATGTGAGGTGTTCAGCTATAAGTATGCACAATTTCACACCTCCAACCTAATTAGGGTTCACTTAGAAAGAATTGTTTAAAATACACATGTGGGAGCGCAAAGGGTTAAATGTACGACTTTTTCAAAATTTTATGATTTGTCTTTTGATGTGAGGGTTTCAGCTATATGTATGTACAATTTCATGCCTCCAACCTAATTAGGGGCTCACTTAGTAAGGATTGTTTAAAATACACATGTGAGACCCCAAAGGGTTAAATTTACAACTTTTTCAAAATTTTATGATTTGTCATTTGATGTGAGGTGTTCAGCTGTAAATATGCAAAATTTCACGCCTCCAACATGTACAGTTTCTGAGAACGGGCTCTGTGACGGACAGAATATCTCAATTTGTTGATTTTCTGAAAGCAAGTAAACCCAGATAAACCCCCAGTAAGTAGATAGGTTTACAATGGAGGTCTATGGGGATTTGGCGAAATATTAGAGATATCGCCAAGGTGGCGTCACTTTTGGCGACTAATTTTGATCACCAAATTTGGCGATATATCGCCATGTTGGCGAGAAACTTGGCGGAATTTGGCGACAGAACAGCGTCCCCTCCGACGGCAAATTAAAATTTCGCCTAATAGACGCAATGGTAAAGTAAAAATGGGCACCCCCAGGTGGGTAATTCATCGATTTTCGCAATTTTTTTATTTTTTTCCTTAGTTTTATAGTGTAAACGAACTTCGCACCAAATTTGAAGTCTGTAGCTGCAGTAGATATACGAGATCATTTTGATGAGTGAGTCAGTCAGTCAGTCAGTCAATCAGTCAGTGGTAAAATTATCAATTATCAGACATTTTCAAATGTCCTTATCTCGGAAACTAATTATGCGTTATTCATAAAATTTTGGATTTTAGGTAATTAGGGTGGCCTTACTACACATTTCGTATAACAAGTACGTAGGTCTCATAGATTTTCAGTTATAGAGCATTGAAATTTGATGAAAACAGCTCGAAATGTTTCGTGTAAATAACACACGGCTATGTCAGGCAAACTTGGCTGACACACTGCCGTGTGTCTCGATTATTAGAACTTATGTGGGTATTCTTCTGTTTTCTATGTACAGTAGTAAGCATCAATATATTTTTATATCTTATTCAATTATAGTTTTAAAAATTTCAGATTTTCCATCCACATGGATTTTTAATTATAAAAACTGACAAAACAAAAATCGAAAACCATTTAAACTGTCTTTTCCTTCTACTGGACTGTTGTGATAAGAGATTATTTGATTAAAATATTTAGAATGTACATCTACAAAATTTTAAAAATTTAAATAAAAGTATATACTGAATATCTTTAAAAAATAAGCAGTAAGATCCATATTGTTCTTCTTCAAACAAATTTTCAGGCCATAAAATCTCCCAATTTATTTATTTAGTGTACTCATAATTCAGTGCACTTAAAGTAAGAAGTATAATATATAGTAAAAAACAAGCATTTCTTTACTATCTCAAGCCGCTAATATAATCTTCTAAAGGGTTTATAAAAAATTAATTATTTTATGCTTTATTTTCTGTAGTTGCAGGACACTACATCAATCTTCATTGTTCATCTTGTCCAAAGTTTAAGGTCAGTTTTTATACGCGTATCATTTTTAAAGAACAGGCATTTATTAGAAAACTAAGTGTCAACTTTATTTTACAATATTTCTAAATTGTTCATGTCTACAACAATTAGCAATCTTTCTTTTATTTTCTTGAAATGAAAGGCTTTACCTTAATCTTTATTGTTCTTTCTATATTGTTTAAGGTCAGTTTTTATAAAATATTTTTTGTAAAAAATAGATATACAAAAAAAAAACGCAACAATATTTTACATTTTATTTTAAATTGTTGACGTCTTCAAACGTTTTTAAGTTTTTTAGAGGGCAAATAAATATTTAATTTTCCTCTTTGTTATTTTTCTCTTTAAGGATCTGGAAAAGTACATATCGATATACACTATATGGCCAAAGGTGACCGGTCACTTGCGATTTTAGACGTTTTGTTAAATATCTAGAAAAATACATGAGGAATTAATCTGAAACTGCAGGTGTGTAAACAGCATAGTATAGGTCATATATTTCCGCGAAGATTTTTTTTCCCAAAACCCCATAGAGGACCGTCAACAAATTGAAAAATAACGAATATCTTTTGTATAACCCTGTAAACACTAATGTAGTAAAAGCGTTCAAACTCGAGATTATTAATAAGTGGCTTATTGTAATATACTGTGTTCATTTTTATGAGGATAGCATCTATACTCGTAGAGAAATTAAGGATTTTTTAAAAACAGTCCCAAATTTTGCCAAGTTTTTTGCTTATAATTTGCAGAATCCTTAATATAAAGAAAAGTTCTTTTCATAAAATATGACGAACAACATTGTATACTATAGTCTGCAATTGGAAGTAAAAAATAGTAAAAATTGGATGAAAAATGAGCAGATTTACTAAAAAAATGTTTCACTGCGCATGCCCGAATGCAATCAAAATATAATGTGCATAATGTGTTAGATAAATGTATAGAGCAACTTTTGTGAAAGTCTCAAAAACATAGTTTGAAAAGTCTGTTAATAATCGTTTTATTATTTAAATTAATTGTAATAAAATTCGTGGATATGTAATCTCAGAGAAACTTACATAAATTAAAAAATATAATCTGAAATTATTTCGATAATGAGTTACAATTTCCTTAAATTTTCTTTTAAAAATGTAAATACTTTTGGTGAAAATTCTGTCTTTATTTGATAACACATTTATTCCGAAAATTAATTAATGCTCGTATTTTCTGTTCTATAAATTTCTTAATTGCAAATATATTGCATATTTTAATTGAAAATATATACGATAAAGGACAGCGTAGATTCGAAAAAATATTATAGTATTTTATAAAATACTGAAAAATGCGTAGAAAACATTCAACATATATTTTAAATGGACATAAAATTAAAGTAAAATCTAAATATCTGGCTTAAGTATTCGACATTTAAATTGGAATGAAACTCGTATTTTGAAATATAGTTCAACATAAAAAAAAAAATTAGAAATTAAAATATATTTGAAATCTATAACTATTTTATTTTTAAGTAGGATGAATTAGATGTATGTAGATTTTCTTAAAAATCATATTTTGATCGTTCGTAAAAGATTTAGAGTAAAGTGTTAAATTGAAAAAATATATATATTAAGGTATTATTTATCCCGCTGTTTCTATCAGAAGTCAGAAAATATACTTAAAGAAAAGAGAAATATCCATTTTTTGCACCCTAAAAATGTAATTAGAAATTAAAATATATTTGAAATCTATAACTATTTTATTTTTAGTATGATGAATTAGATGTATGTAGATTTTCTAAAAAATCATATTTTGATCGTTCGTAAAAGATTTAGAGTAAAGTGTTAAATTGAAAATAATATATATTAAGGTATTATTTATCCGGCTGTTTCTATCAGAAGTCAGAAAATATACTTAAAGAAAAGAGAAATATCCATTTTTTTGCACCCTAAAAATAAAATCAATTATAAGACAAAGGGATTTTTTCCCAAAGTTTATTTTGAAATAAATTACGATATTCTTTATATTTTATGTTCATGTTAAAACTCATATTGAACAAACTATTTAATAACAAACAATACTTATCTATGTACATTACGTTATCTGACAATACATTTATTTTCATGTGTAAACTTATTTTCTCATTTTAGGCTAATGAATATTTATTTGAAATCTTGTGTATTTTTTTATAATCATACAATGATACTCTACCACCTATGAACTACGCTTGCCACCCCCCGTTCAGACACCGCAGATTCTAAAAACACGCTAATTTGATGAGGTTAAAAAAGATTACATAAGGTTGAATTACAATTAATTTGAACAGTGGCAATTTCTGTTAAAACGCATTTCCATTCGTTCCCTTTGTTTGGAAAAATTTTAAGCCGAATCAGTTGCTGTTAAAACATCCAATGGCTGTTTTCGTGTCAAACAACGGTCATAAGGTGAGTTAAACATGCCAACTTAAGGTAATATATAATATATTAACTGATCAGAGTCTTTGGCTGCCGGTATATTATATCAACTCAGTAAAAGAATTGTTTTAAATAAGACATTTTAAAACAATTAAATTTATTAAATTGATTTTAAATGTATCGTTTTAAATCCAACTTAATGTTCACCAAAGTTTTCTTTCTCTTTCAAAATTCCTATGAAAATATTTTTGTGTTTACAAAATGAATGTCTTATAAATATATATATTTTTTAATTTAAACTGTTTGGTAATATTATTATTTGGTCATTTAAAATATGACGGGATTTCTGCCATTTACTGCTTTTAACCCATATTAATGAATTTATTGCTTTAAGAATTTCTTTTTCTTTTAATAGTCACTTGTAAATAAAATTTTTATGACTTACTTTTCAATATTTTCCTGCTTTTGACACATAATAATTTAATTCTAATTTTAAAGTTCTTTCTGTTTTTAATAGTCATGTGAAAATAAATTTTTAATTTAAGGAAAATTATTTGCGCTGATTGTACAATTGATAACAATTTAAAATAATAACCTCTTCTAAAATATGAAAAAATATATCTTAAAATTTCGAAAATTTTATAAAAATAAATCATGAATTATCATTTATTTATTAGTATTACTATTATTACTATTTAATGAATTATTTTTCAATTTTTCCTCGAGAAATATAATTTAATCACAATATTGTCTTTTCGATTGAAATAAAAGATAATTTCAATTTCAATTTAAAATGACATAAAAAATATAATACTAATGTTCTCCCTTTAATCCACAAACACTGAGTAGTTGCCAATATTACAGTAATGTCGTTAAAAAATAATAATATCTCAAAAATTAATTAAAATTTAAAAATTCAAATACCATTTTTGATACGGTTAATTGGTGATAATTTCACAGCGAATGGTTTCATACTTTAGGAGAAATAGCTGTGAAACTCAATCAGTCGTTTCATAAATTCGTTTCATAAACTGATTTTATGTATATATGGTTGATATGCATTACATAATCTTTAGATTTCATTACAACGTTCAAATTTATAATAATAACATCGTCGCTGATTGTCTCATTGTGAGTAATTTTTTGTGTTGTATGTATATGCTGCATGTGTGTCTTTTGTTTTCGTTACCGTTTTTAAAGATATTTAAAAACTTCTTGAAAGTTGTTCTTCTCTGAACGTGTTTTTTTTTGTTTTTATATTTGTATTATTTCTTTTAAAATTTGAGTAATGTAATGAATTTAATATAGCAGCATTTAGCCTTGATGTCTTCGAAATGCAAAACTAAAAAATAAAAATCCCTAAGGCCATTTTCCTGGCTCATAATATGAAACAAGTACAACTGCAACTGTATTTGCTTTGAAATTTACTTGTATTTTATTTTATTTTTACTATTTTCTGAATTCTATGAGAATAAAAGTCAATAATCACATTTTTTCAAAAGAATTCCGTAAAAATAAATAAATAAATAAATAAATAAACGAAAAATGGTACTTTAGAAGAGGAACAGTTACATCACGAGGAAAAATTGCGCTTTGATTTGGAAAATTATAGACATAAATAAGTTTCTTCCCTTTTTTTACGAAGACTTTTGAAAAAGCCTATTTTTCTATTTCTGTTTTTTGTCACTGAAATATTTTTTTGTAAATTATAGTTCCTGTCCATTTGAAATTTTTTCTCTTGAAATATTTGTTGTTACGATTTTATATACCCACTGTACCCATTTATATCTCTGTATTAGTGTCATATAAAAAACATAGTGGAGGGTATTTTACGCCTCACATTATAAGATTTTTAGAATATATTTCTCTTATATATAAACTGTAAAAAAAAAAAAAAAAAAAAAAAAAAAAAAAAAAAAATCTATAATGTCACTAAGAATTTTTTAGGAAACTGGGATGCCTAGACCATTTTATGTAACGGCTACAAACGAAATTCATGTACTAGATACATGTTTGCAATGTAATACGAAAAATCTGTAAGGTTACTATGATTTATTTTTTCAGAAACTGGGTGCCTAGAACATTTTGTGTAACTGCAACAACAATTACAAAATAATATTGCGGCGACCGAAAGAAAGAAATCCGGATTCTAAATAAATTATCGTTAATTTTTAATTAATAAAAAAACAAAACAATATAACAGCCATTTCGTATAAGATTTAGTATTTTTTGTTACCAAAAGTTCAAACTGCACAGTAAAATTTAACGCACAATAAAATTTTGCGTTAATTAAAAATATAGTAAACTACAGCGAAGTTATAACACTTAAGCACAAATATACTATACATAATATACTTGAGTGATACGGTTCTATAAAAAACGTTTTATACATAGAAGTTTTTAGCTTAGAACTCATACTTATATTGGCACTTAGGAATATAAAGTTCAAAATATTAATTCCGGATAAATGTACCTATTTATATAATAACAAGCAAGAAAAATCATGCGTTAAGCATAGATTATGAAATACTTTCGAAAACTTCCTGAATGCTTCAACAAAACTTCGTTATTTAGAGAAGTAAGGTATATAAGTGAACAAAATAAACATTTTAGAAAACGCATAAAACATTTGAAAAACGGATTTTAGAAGTTACCGTCCATAGCAATTATGTATTCCTGTTCTTTTGAACAGCTCTGTATTTTATCTGTAGGTTGATATAGATACTATATAATGGGGAAATTTAGTTTAGCAAGAAAACGAATAACAGATTGAAATTTCTCTTTCAGCAATATATATTAATAGATGGAAACTTACTTTTATACTTTTGTGCAACCCTGTAGTTAAACTAGCACCTTTATTAAACGCACTATTAAGATAAAGTTTAATTCAAGGTGAAACACTCTTAAAACTTCTGGAATCACATTTCCAGAAATTATCATTTATTGACGGCCATGTATCTAATTCTTTGCGTGACCCTGTATATCCTTTATCTATGTTATACAAACATTTCTCAGTAAACTAAATGCAGTTCAGCGTAAAAATGCATAACTCATTTAAAAACAATCTTTAAGCAATTTACAATCTTACCCAGTAACCATTACGAATTCTTTTGTGTAGAATTACAGCCCTTATGAGTATATGAATTACAGCCTTTATACACACCATATACAATGCATAAATACAGTGAAACATAAAAGCACATAACATAATTAAAAATGCATTTCCAGCATTCATCGCTACCGTACAGTACTTCGGCTACAATATAGTATCTTAAATCTTTTGTGTGTCCTTGTAAATGCTATGCACTTCGTATTATACATGACATAAGTTATAGTAAACCTCAGCAACGTATATCAATTTCATTATATATAAATAATTTAACATAAATTAAATACGCCGGAAAAAATTCCCTTCACCCCTATATCATTATGTAATGGAATTATTTTGTGTGGCCCTGTAAATGAATAATAATTATTCTTTGCACTGCATATTCTACGGAATGAATATTTTATAGCACTTGATAAATGCATAACAATTTTATTATGTTTGAAAGCATGTAACATCATTAAAAATCATTTTAAACGGTTTTTTCCCATAGGCCGAAATGTAACGGAAAACTTTTGGCTGTCCCTCTAAATGAACTAAATATGCTACAAACTTCATTTGAAATAGGGTTCGTGCTATGGTAGAGCTCACTAATGCCCAATAATTCCAGAACGATCCGGGTATATTTACTGGAGTTAGGGCGCGTACAGTCGAGCAGACGGACAGACGCACAGACAAACAGAATGCATAAACACTTATCAACTTTGTTCGCAAGTGTTAAAAAGCAATTTCAATAGTTTGTTCAAAAAAATAAAAACAAAAATAATTTCCTTTAATTGTATATGGAAATTAAATTTCAAGTAATTTATTTCAGATTTATTTAAGAACATGATCGTGTGAATTAAAAGTTTTTAGTACAAAACTAACACTAAGCAGTACAAATTTCCTTTGAAAATAATATGGTAGCAAAAATGATATCGTAGTCATATGATCCCTAACGCCCGTGGTTGCAGATCTGCTTCCTTGATTTTAATTTCTCATGTTGAAACAGATACCATAAATTCCCGGGACCGCCATCTTGGAATTTTTCTTGGCGTGAAAACCCTTTTCCCGACAAGTAGTAAATGTCGCCAAGCACCGGTTTATACGTATGTTTGGCTTAACGAAATAAAATGTAAATAATAAACAAAATTCGCTAAAATAGCAATCAGTAAACGTTTAATGAGCGCTCCGCGCTCATTATCCGAAAAAAAAACATCACTCAATTCAGCAGTTCTCGCTCTGTAGCAATCTCGAAAGTCAGCAGTTCCTGCTTTGTAGCAATCTCAAAATGTACAAAACTCGTAACGCAATAAAATATACATTAAAAAAAACGAAACCCGTTAATGTGGCAATCAGTAATCGTTGTATGAGCGCTTCGAGCTCATTAACCAAAAAAAAAAAAAAACATCACTGGATTCAACAGTTCTCGCTGTGTAGCATTCTCAAAATTCAGCAGTTCTCGCTTTGTAGCAATCTCAAAATGTAAAAAACTCGTAAGGCAGCAAAATATACATAAAATTATCAACATACCTTAACAGATATCTGCTTTCTTGAACGCTCCAGTGCGAAATACCTGTCATAACATCACCGTCATTTTCCAAATAAGGCTTATGAATATGCATTGACGCACTGTAAACAAACCTCCTTTTTTCGTAAAAATTTCCTCATATTTCTTAATTACTTACACAAGAGCGTCTAAACGGACTACAGAAACCATAGTCAATCAAATACAGCCAATAAATTTGACATAAAAATAAAAAGACAGAACGATACAACAAGATATCAAAACACATCCACAAAATACTAAGCGAAAATGAAATTCTCAGTGGTTGCCAAATCACGACACGCCAGAACACACACGTCACACGGGGTTCCACATATCGATAACAATCGCCAACATAAAATCGCCAAGAAATCTCAAAACATTCAAGATGGACGCCATCTGGGAATATACCGCATCTAAGCCCTCATGTTCTCATTAAAAATCAAACTTAAATTGAACATTTTATGTAGAGAATAGAAGTACATCTTTTTATACATACCTATATGTCTTATGTATTTAGTTTTATTTCAAGAAATTATTTGAAAATTTTAGCAAGAACCTACCACTACAAATTTCATTTGGTCCTGTTTGTTAGACATGTTGATTAAAACTAATTGATTTTCATAATTAGTGCTCCATCTGCATTCAAACTGCATAACTAATAATGATAGAGATGCAATGTTTGCTATAATGACTTAAAACATACATTATATATGAAATTTCATGCAAAAAATGAAAGCTGAACTTATGGTAGAAAAAATGCTATCATGGTTAGAGGGTTAAATTTAATATTAATTTATTTCATCAATTAAGCGAGAAAATGACACAGAAAAAAAATAATCCCAAACATTTCCCGCTTTCTCTCTTTTATCTACAATTTTGGACATTTTTAGTTTATATCATCACAGAAATAACATTAAAAAATATAAAAAATATTAGGTATCTGAAAATATTAGAAATTTTAAAGGTTTTGTGGCATTTTCAGAACCGTTCGGAGACCTGCTTTTTATTCCATCACCAAACGTTCTATTTTCTAGGAGGCGTAGGGCAGAAATAGAAACATATAGGCAATTTTAATATATAGTGTAACATACGTATATATATAGAAAGATCATATCTATATTTTTTAGATATTTATTTATCTGAAACATTTTGTTTCAATATATTATTTCCGAAATGAATTTTTAAAAGTAATTAATAATGTGGAATATTTGGGCCCAAAAGCTATAATTTAGTGATTTTATACGTACCATTTCCAATTTTGGTAATATTTTTGTGTTTTTCAGAGCGGTTTAAATGTAATACTATTATTAGTATATTTTTTTTAAAGCAAAAACGTAGGATTTATAGAATATGCCATTCTTTTTCTTCAAACGTAGAATTTTTTACGCAAAATACTTTTTTCTTATGTGATTAACATAAAAATAAATGTATGAAAGAAAAAATTCCAATAGCATGATGCTAAAAACTGTTTTAAGAACTAGAGGGGACATCCCCTGCTCGCTAACGCTCGCCAATCCACGTGAATTGCTACGCAAATCACATTAGGACCGCTACGCGATCGAGGCTCGCTTCGCTCGCTCACCATTATTTGTGTCAACTCTAGCCAGAATGAATGCTATAATAAATCGGTACTACTTGGATTAGTGATGGGCGATAACGAGATGTTTTTCTCGATTTTCTCGATTGTATGGACATCTCGATATTTTTCGATTGTATAATTTTTTTCTCGATGACTACAATTTGCAAATTTCTTTTATAAATCATATATTATGTATTATATACGTCATACATTTATCAAGAATAGTCTGCGGGTGAACTGGAATGAGTCGATGTTAATAAAGACTAGGTGACTTCGACCGCTAGCGGGCCCCTCCTTTAATTGGGGCCCCTAATTTATACGTAATCTTGTAATATGAAATCACGAACAGGTTACCCGCTATATACGGCACTGATATATGATAGCAGGCGGGTGTGGTGTGCACGCACTACAAAATCTTGTAAAAAATATAATATCGAAACGAATGAACGTCAGACCAGATCTCTTGGGGGAGGGGTCAAAGCGAGCGGAGGGGCACAGCAGCTGCATAATATGATTAAGTCGTCACAGGTCTTTAGGCCTTTCCAACCATATGTCACATGAGAAGTCTGGATCTGAATTTATAAAAATGCCCTCCCCGTGGGGGGAAAGGGGGGAGGGGTGCGGGAGGTGGATAACATGAGTAAGTGGTCATAAACCTTTCCAACAATATGTCACATGAGGGGTCTCGGCTAAATTTAGAAAAACACCCCTGTGGGGGAAAAGTGGGGGGGGGGGTCACCGGAGGTGCATTACATCAATAAGTAGTCACAGACCTTTCCAACGATATCTCACATGTGGGGTCTTGGCTAAATTTGGAAAAGTGTCCCCCTGGGGGGGGGTTCAAAATGGGGGGATGGACACCGGAGGAGCATAACATCAATACGTAGTCACAGACCTTTCCAACGATATCTCACATGAGGGGTCTTGGCTAAATTTGAAAAAGTGTCCCCCGGGAGGGGCAAATTGGGGGAGACTGTCACCGGAGGTGCATAACATCAATAAATAGTCACAGACCTTTCCAACGATATCTCACATGAGGGGTCTTGGCTAAATTTGGAAAAGTGCCCCCCGGGGGGGGGGGCAAAGTGGTGGTGGGGACACCGTAGGTACATAACATCAATAAGTAGTCACAGACCTTTCCAACGATATCTCACACGAGGGGTCTTGACTGAATTTGAAAAAGTGTCCAGTGTGGGGGGCAAAGAGTGGGGGGGACTGTCACCGGAAGAGCATAACATCAATAAGTAGTCACAGACTTTTTCAACGATATCTCATAAGAGGGGTACTGACTAAATTTGGAAAAGTGTCCTCCGGGGGGGCAAAGTGGGGGGGGGGCGACCACCGGAAGTGCATAGCACTAATAAGTAGTCACAAACCTTTCTAACGATATGTCACATGAGGGGTCTTGGCTAAATTTGGAAAAGTGTCCTGAAATTTCATATATTATAAATAATATTTAGCGGAGGGCTCCATAAAAAAATCCGATCTAAAATGATGAAAGCGGAAAAAACTACCCTCGCAGTGGGGGCCAAATTGGGGAGGGGAGGAAGAAAGTCTCATAATATGAAAGAGTCATCAGAGAGCTTACCGATGACATATCACATGACTGGTCCAAAAAAAGTTTGAAAATTGCTCCCCCTCTCTCCCCCCGTGGGCCCACTCTTTCACCCCGGAATTCACACAGCCGCCACTTTAAAATTTTTATGTTCAATAAATAATATTTACCGGAAGACTGCATAAAAAACCCATATTTAAAGTGATATTTAAATTTATTATAGAAATCGGATACGGTTTTAAAAATTTGTTCGCCCCTTCCCCACCCCCCTTTGGGCGAAGAAAGGTTCATAGTATGAAAGAGTGGTCAAAGGGCTTTTCGATTATATGCCACAGGAAGGGTTCGGTAAAAATTTTAAAATTGCACCCCATGAGTCCACTCTCACGTCCTCCTCCCTCGAAATCATCCGACCCACCTTCCTCTTTGAAAATTTTATATTTAATAAATAATTTTTATCGGAGGGTTCCAGGTATGTGACATCTTGGTAGGGCTAAAATAAGAGAAACTTTGAAAATTAGGGCTTCATTTCACAGCTCATTGTCAAGCCTTTTTCTCTATCTCGTCCCTTGGTACTCTCAATAAATTTTCTTACTTTTCTTCTCTGCCGAGGACGAGAGAAATCCTCGAAAAGCTTCTCATAGCGAAATGTTGAAAAGCGAGAGAGAAATCCTCGAAAGGCTTTTCATTGGGACATTTCGAAAAGGACAAGAGTAACAAGCGAGAGGCTTCCCATCGGGAAAGGTTGAAAAGGGCGAGAGGAAACTCTCGAGAGACTTCCCATCCCGAAAGGTTTAAAACCGCGAGAGAACCAACCATCGAGCAGATTCCCATCTGGAAGCGTCGAAATGCTGGAAAAATCATCGAGATGAGATTTGCCGAAATGCGAGATGGAAATGAAGCTTTCAGAGTCAAACTTACCGCATTTCTGGTTTAAGTCATAATTTCTCAAAGGAGTCCATCTGTTTATCCAATCACTTTTTAGCTCACAGGCTATCTAAGCCTGAGAGCTAATGTACCCGTCGGTTCTGTGTGTATGCATGTACTGTACGTACGTATGTATGTACGTAACGCGATAACTCTTGATTAAAATGTACGATTTGCTTCAATTTTTTTATGTTCATTCTGATAAGGCGTTCCGCTGTTTAGTTTTGACGGTTCATTGGTTAAGGATAAAGGGAGAGAAGGGAGGCTGGTCCCTCCCCCCTCCTTAATTTAGATAAATAGGTTTTTCATGCAGAACTCTTCGATTTGCTCCAAATTTCGTATACCGGTTTATTATGTTAAGGAGCTTCCCTGATTAAACTTGGAGGTTCATTAGTTAAGTATGAAGGGGTGAAAGGGGGGTAGACCCCCTCCTTAAGTTAGATAAATGGGTTTTTCATGCAGAATTATTCGATTTGCTCCAAATTTGGTATACCGGTTCATTATGTTAAGAAGTTGCCTTGATTAGATTTGGAGGTTTACGGGTTAAGTATAAAGGGGGAGAAGGGGGCTAGACCCCCCCCCCCCTTAATTTAGATAAATGGGCTTTTCATGCAGAATTATTTGATTTGCTCATAATTTGGTATACCGGTTTATTATGTTAAGGAGCTTCCCTGATTAAACTTGGAAGTTCATTGGTTAAGGATAAAGGAGGAGAAGGGGGGCTGGTCCCCCGCCCCCCCTTAATTTAGATAAATGGGTTTTTCATGCAGAATTATTCGATTTGTTCCAAATTTGGTATACCGGTTTATTACGTTAAGAAGTTGCCTTGATTAGATTTGGAGGTTTACGGGTTAAGTATAAAGGGGGAGAAGGGGGGCTGGCCCCCCCTTAATTTAGATAAATGGGCTTTTCATGCAGAATTATTTGATTTGCTCCAAATTTGGTATACCGGTTTATTATGTTAAGGAGCTTCCCTGATTCAACTTGGAGGTTCATTAGTTAAGTATAAAGGGGGGTAGACCACCTCCTTAATTTAGATAAATGGGTTTTTCATGCAGAATTATTCGATTTGCTCCAAATTTGGGATACCGGTTTATTATGTTAAGAGCTGCCTTTATTAGATTTGGAGGTTTCTGGGATAAGTATAAAGGGGAGGGGCTAGTCTCCCCTTAATTTAGATAAAAGGGTTTTTCATGCAGAATTATTGGATTTGCTTCAAATTTAATATACCGATTTATTCCGATATGGCGCTTCCTTCATTAGATTTGGAGGTTCATTGGTTAAGTATACAAGGGCGAAAAGGGGGCAAGTCTCCTCCCCTTAATTTAGATAAATGGATTTTCATGGAGAATTATTCAATTTACTTTAATTTTTTTTCTATGTTTGTTCTGATAAGGAGCTTTCCTGATTAGATTTGGAGGTTCATTAGTTACGTATAAAAGGGTTAAAGGGGTTAGATCACCCTTAATTTAGCGATATGTTTCTTTTTTTCATGCAGAATTATCTGATTTGCTTCAAATTTGATATACTGATTTATTATAGTTAAGGAGTTTCCCTGATTAGATTTGGAGGTTCATTGGTTAAGTATAAAAGGGGAAAACGGGGGATATTTCCCTTCATTTATTTTTTGAGGGACATTATTCTTTCAAATAAGAGTATAATATACAGTTAGTGTTAATAACCTGTGAGCTCAATGCCATCAGTTTAACTGGCACTTATCATTTTATTGCTATTAACCGATGTGGGTTATGAAGCATAGTGGTTTATGTATTCAGTTCTATATAGTCCTAGTTTCAAACTTTACTGTTAAATTTAGTGTCATTTTGCCCCGAATTTTCAATGTTTCTCTTATTTTAGCTCTGCCAAGCTGCCCCATACCTGGAGACTCAGATAAATACTATTTATTAAATAGAAAAAGTTCAAAGAGGAAGGTGAGTGAATTCTGGGGTGCGCGAGAGTGCACAAAGGGAGGCGGGGGGTAATTTTCAAACTTTTAACAAACCTCTCCTTGACATATCATCGGAAAGTCCTTTCACCACTCTTTCATATTATGAACCTTTCTCCTCCCAGAGTTGAATTCCGGAAGGGGTTCGGGGTGGGGGTGGGGAGCGGTGCGGGGGTGACTTTTTTTTAATTGTAGAGATTTCTACAATAAATATCATTAAATGAGGTTTTTTAATAGAGCTATCCGATAAATATTATTTATTAAATATAAAATTTTAAAAGTGGGGCTGCGTGATTTCCGGTATATTCTAGGATAAAAGAGGGAACTCACGTGGGAGGGGTAGATTTCAAACTTTTTTTGGACCAGTCATTTGATCTATCATCGGAAAGTTTTCTGTTATCATCGCAAAGTTACTCTTTCATATTATGAACCTTTCTTCTTCCTTCCTTAGTTTGGCGCCCCGAGAGAGGCACTTTTCGAACTTTTTTGAAATCGTAGCGTTTTTAAACATTTTAGATCGGATTTTTTTTACGGAGCCCTCCGATAAATAATTTTTAATATATGAAAATTTCAAAGAGAAGGATGGGCAAGGTATATTTCGGGTGTGTGTGTGTGGGGGGGGGGGGGCGATAATTGGAATCCTGGGAGTTGGGACTCTTTTCTATCTTTTGCTGACACCCCTCATGTGATATATCATTGGAAAGCTCTGTGACTACTATTTCATTTTATATATCGCCCGCGCCCCTCCCCTTACTTTTCCCCCGCGCGGGGGCACTTTTCTAAATTTAGCCGACACCCCTCATGTGATATATCGTTGGAAAGTCCTGTGACCACTTATTCATATTATGCACTTTCCTTGCCCCTCCCTCCTACTTTGCTCTCCGCGGGAGTTCGTTTAATGTATTCCAGTCGAAGACTTTATAAAAATGGGGAAATTAAAGATCCAATCTCAAATGACGTAGAAAAATCAATAAAAAATTTTGATCTCATTTATCATCCTTTAGTTCATATTTCTGCCACTAGGGGTGCTTTTGATTCTTATTTCTTTGGCCATTTTTGTGCTAATTGCCGAAAAATTCTAAATTTTGATACTTAAACTCCCCTTACCACTTCATAGCTACTCGCGTTTTTTCAGCTTTTTTTCAACCAGGGGGCACCCTTTCAAGACTTTGCCAGTCTTATGGCTCCTTTATAGTTTCCGTTTGGTTTGTTGTTTTTTTATTCCATCTGTTTTCAGTTACCCTATATTTAATAAAATCTGCCTTATATATATGTAAAAACAATGATTTCAATAATCGATTCTAGAACATCTCCTTTGTAGATTCTCGAAAGTAATCGATGACTGTATCGATTGTGTATTTTACGATAACGATTTTTTTCGATTAAATTTTCGAGAATCGCCCATCACTAAGCCCTATCACTACTATGAAATTGTCGGCCAGAATAATAGCTAAGTTTTCCAATAACTGTTTTTAGCTTTTCTCGTTATAATCGATTGTAAAACATCTCGATTGTAGATTCTATGAATTAATCGATGGCTGTATCGATTGTGATTTTTTACGATGACGATTTTTCTCGATTGTCGAATTCTCGAGAATCGCCCATCACTAACTTGGATATCCCGTCGACCAAAACTCTATCGCTAAAATGTAACATTAAATGCCAATAATGGTAGATCGTAAATGTTACATCACTTGACTTTAAGCAAGTTACACGTGTTTACGTCATCAAGTGATTTTTATTTAGACGTTTTAGTTGCATTTTTATTAATGTTATATTAATTTATATGTTCTTTCGTTATTTAAAATAAAAATTATGTCAATTTGTATAATTTGGAGACAGTGGTCGACGGGATAACTATGTAGTACACATAAATCATTATAACATATGAAATTCACAAATATTTTTAATGTATAAAAAAATAATGGAAAACTTTGATGAAAATGTAAATAAAATCGCATTTAAGTGGTGATACTAATCATATTGTATAAAAAGTTTGACAGTGTAACTTGTTGATCCTCATTGGGAAAGCTAAGCTAACTGCAAATTGACGCTGCCGTTTAAATTTAAATGGCATGTTAGTGTCAGATGGGGATCGTTCTCATTTCATTTTGCCTATAGTATTGAACAGCACGGCTTAAATTCATTTAAAATTATTATAAGACGCTATAAAGGATGCTATGTATCATGCTAACGAACTGTAGACAAAAAGTTTTTGGCTGTGTCTAAATACAATTTTGAACAAAAAGCTCATTCGCCGAATTGAACACGTCACCGTAAAACGGACCAATAGTAATTGTTACTGATGCATCACTCAAACGATTTGTGTTAAAAGAGAGATTCTGTCTGGATTTTGATTTGCTGAATGGGTCGTATCATATCACCATTAATTAAGCACTAAGAATCGCCGCAGTGGTTGATGCCAAAAAGCAACCTACAAATACAGCCTTTTTTTTCGCTCTAAGTACGAGAAATACATATATAGATGCTTAGCATACGTTTCAGGGAGACCAAACTGGTCGTAATGGGTGGCTAGTTCTAATAACAACGCCTGAATGAAACGCATCTCATTGGTTAAAGAACAGCATTTAATGAAAATCCATACCTATAAGAGGGTTCCAATAGAGGGGGGGATATTGTTGTGATGCCAAATGACGCCGTTTGTCACCAATTTGGCAATATATTGCCAAATTTGGCGACGAAAATTAGTTGCCGTTATTATTTCGATTTCGTTTGAACGCAATCTAAGTTCTTAGGGTGTTTAAGTATGATATTGTTTGACTTTAATTTTGATTTTTACTTTCTTCTATCTTTACAAGAAGAAAGTATTGAAGAAAATTTTCGAATTCCAGTTTTCGACGGATTTACACGTTTTATGAGTCAGAGATTCCAAAAAACATGTTTTTACAAAATGTCTGTCTGTGAGTCTGTCTGTCTGTCTGTCTGTCCGTCTGTCTGTATGTGACACAAATTTTATGGGCGCTCTATCTCAAGAACTAATGGACGAAATTTCACAAAACTTCATATTTAGTTAGACCGTGATATAAACTGGAACGGATTAGTTTTTGGTGAAAATCGCCCAACAGGTGGCGCTGCTATGCAGCATTTTTAACGATTTCTGCAATAGCTGTATCTCAAGAACTACCGCACGGATTTTCATAAAACTTCAGATTCAGTTAGTCCAGGATATAGTTTGGTGCTGATTACTTTTTTGTGAAAATCGCCCAACAGGTAGCGCTGGCATGCTGCATTGTTCATGATTATCGCAATAGCTCTAACTCAAGAAAAAATGCACGGATTTTCATCAAACTTCAGATTTAGTCCCTGATATAAATTAGTGCTGCTTAATTTTTTGTGCAAATCGCCCAACAGGTGGCGCTGCTGTGCTGCATTTTTCACGATTTCCACAAGAGGAGTATCTCAAGAACTATTGCACGGATTTTCATCAAACTTCAGATTTAGTTAGTCCTTGACATGAATTGATGTATAAATTAGTGACGTTTAATTTTTAGTGTAAATCGCTCAACAGGTGGCGCTTCTGTGCTGCATTTTTCACGATTTCCACAAGAGCTGTATCTCAAGAACTATTGCACGGATTTTCATCAAACTTCAGATTTAGTTAGTCCTTGACATGAATTAATGTATTAATTAGTGCTGTTTAATTTTTGGTGTAAATCGCTCAACAGGTGGCGCTTCTATGCTGTATTTTTTGCGATTTCCACAATAGCTTTATCTCAAGAACTAATGCTTGGATTTTCAACAAACTTCAGATCCAGGTATACCTTGATATCGTTTAGTGCTGTTTACTTTTGGTGTAAATCGCTCAACAGGTGGCGCTGCTATGCTACATTTTATCAGAATTTCCGCTATAGCTCTATCTCAAGAACTAATGGGCGAATTTTCATCCAACTTCAAATTCAGATATACTTTGATATGAATTGGTGCTAAATCGTTATTTCTTGTACTATTTAACTGATTTAATTGACGTGATTTATATAGAAGAAAGTTTTGTGATGGCCACAACATACTAGTTTAATGTTCACTTGGTTTAACTAATTTGTTACAAAAATTTAACATTAAATGTAAAATAACTGAATAAAATATCTTAATATCTGTACCTGCTCGGGATTAAATAATGTAGGAAATAAATTTGTTTTTTTTTTTAATTTGTTCTAGGGGCCTCGGCTCCCTACGAGCTGTGCTCGCCAACCCCTGTTCAGAGACCGCAGTCTGGAAAAGCACCCTAATTTGATTGGCTTTAAAAAGATTTTGAAAGATTGAATTGTAATTTAAAAAACAGTGTCGATCTCCCCATAAACGGGTTTCTATTGATTTCTCTTTGATTGGGAAATTTTAAGGAAAAATCAGCTGCTGTTAAAAGATACAATGACTGTTTTCGTCTTTGATTAAATAAAATCAGTTAAACATTTCAACATATGCTAATATAAAATGAATTAATTAAGCAGAGTCTTTGTATACCGGTATTTTTAACGAAGCGAAAATAAAGTTCTTTTAAATAAGACATTTTAAATGTATCGTTTTTAATCTAACGTAATTTTCATCAAACTTGTCTTTCTTTTTTTACTATTCACGTGGAAATAGAAATGAAATATTATTTTCGCTGTTCTAACACAAATAGTTGAGAAGATTATCCAAAATATCTAATAAATGTTTCGCGCAATTTTTAAATTTTAACTGTTTTGCAATATTATTTTTAGTTCATTTTACATAATAAGTGTAGACGTAAATGTGACATAATTTCTCCTATTTAAGACATCTAAAGCATGTTAATGAATTTATTATTTTACCATATTCTTTCTCTTTTAAAATTCACGTGTAAATATAGTTTTTATGAAGTAATTTTTAACAAGTTCCTGCTTTTATACGTAATTATTTAATTCTAATGTGAAAGTTTTTTTTCTGTTTATAATAGTCACGTGTAAATAAATTTTTAATTTGAAGCAATCATTATTGTTTGCGCTGTTTATACAGTTGGCAACAGTTTAAATTAATACCATTTTCTAAAATAAGTAAAAAATATCTCTCGAAATGCTTAAAATTTGAATTTAAAATAGAAATAAAACCTCAAACAATGAGTCAAATTATAAAAATAAATGCAGTCTTCATACCGGGAAATTCTAACGTATAAAATAATTTAAAAATGAATTAATTCCAATGTATAGTTTTTGCTCCTATAAAACTTTTTAATGGAGCGATTTTGTCCTACTTTAGCATTAAATATCTCTTATCTGCTTTTTCAGAATTCAGTGTCGCCCTCGATCAAAAAAAAATAATGTATCTATAAATAGTACAAAACATATTTCAATTTTAAGACTTACAGCACACGCTTATTTTTTATGTAAAATGACGTCATTCGCATCCGCTTAAGAATTCCACATTTACGATCCACTCTTAACATCTACACTAAAGTATGCATAGGACGTCACGATCGCGAAATAATAGACAAATGTAGCAAAAAGCTGCCGTCATTAACAGAAATCATTCGTTTATATTTTTTCAAAATAGCACGTATTTTAATTACATTTTCTTTCGGTTGTTAAGAAAAAAATGGCAACAAAAAGATATAATTAATATTTTACCACTACTTTTTTTTCCTTTACTTTCCACAGAAATGGAGTATCTCCGTTGCCAATATTAAGCAAATGGCTCCACAAACAACGAAAAAATTAATATTTCAAAAATAAATGGAGATGCAGCTTTCAAACAAGCTGCATTTAGAAGTACATTTTTTTCCGAATACGACGGTATAAAAATTTAAAATGTACGATGCATAGAAGTTAAAAAAATTGCTATAGAGTATTTATTCGTACTGCTTTTTTTTACGGCTGGCTTCGGTAAGGTAACGTTATTTTTTGGAGGTGACACAAAATAAGTTGGGAATAAGAAATAGCATACTGTACCGGGGGCTAAAATTTATTCAAAAATTCTCTTGAAAGAAAGTATTTACAGCAATACATAAGAAAAGTACCTGGATGCTGCAGAAATCTTGCTAAATTAACTTTAATAAGAAAAAAATGTTTTTCTTCAAATCTACAATAAGAAAAAAAAATATTTATCTGCTAAAGATGTAGAAATAATAAACTAATAATAAACTTAAGGGATACTGCAATCCGAAAGGTACTACTAAATGAATTAAAATGCTCTTAAAGTATAAAAAATGTTTTCATTTAAAAGAGATTACATGTTCAAAAATGCAATATTTTGTGAAATCTCACTACATGAAAATGACATTATAAAATTGATGAAATAATGGAGATATGTTCTCTGCATTGATAAAATAAAAAATGAGGGTTTACTGGATCGGTAAATGGTTTTTGAGAGAACTAAAAACCAGTTGAATAATCCGAATATTAAAGGTGGACGACGTAGTTACTCTAGAGTAGTTTTTACTGATTTATTGCAAGATACATTTTTCTTGCAGGTGCTTTCGTGACAAAATAGATGTATCTTCGATCACATAGCTTTACCACTTGTGGAAAACAAGAAGCTTCTAGAAAGCCGCCAAAAACATGATACGTATCTCAAAGGCTCCAGAAAACTTGATGAAAAGTTTGCTGGATTAAAATAGAACTGATATTTTGTCTTGAAGTTAAATGACAATGAGTTGAAATCGATAATATAATGAGTTCCGAAACATTGAGCCTGGCCCATCACTACGATATAAGTTCATGCGTTTTATGTCTATACATTTCCTGTTCTACTGGGTAAGGAAGCTACTGATAAAAGGACTGATAAACAGGTCCTGACTATCGCACAGGCACCCGGGGCCCATACCTTGGGCACGAAATTTCTGAGGGGTATGAATATTTTCATAATTTCATGTAAATTTCCATTAAAAAATAAAATAATTGTGAAAAAATGTGATATTTGAGGTATTGATAATATGAAATGCCAAAAATGTATTTCAATATATGATTAAAAACCCATTTCCATAAGTAATAGAAAAATATTTTATTTTTATTCCTGGAACCGTTTTTCAATTTTCCGGAAAACTTAATATTTTGAGTTGACACTTTTTAAATAATTGTGTAACATGTAAAAAAATCTAGTATTAGTAAATCAACCAATCTAAGAGGGCACGAAAAATTGAAAGTGTCCTGGGCACAGAAACTTGCTAGTCGGGCACTGAAGAGATTTACTTATAACAGGACATCTAGAGCGAATTCTTTGTGCCTGCCCTCCCCAATCAAAAGGATTCCAAAACTTGAATAAAGGAGAAATAAATGGATTAAAAGGTTTTTAAAGTTTCTCGTGCTCAAAAAAAAGCATTTATATCTATTACACCAAAGTTAATAAATAATCCATGATCGCTAATAATTTAAAACTGCGCGAATATACTACTGAACTGTTACTTATATATATTAGTTTTTATCATGATTGCATACTTGTAATATGCAAGTATCATAGAGCAATTTAGAAGTGTTGGATTACTATAAAATGAAAACTCATGGTTTTGTCTATACGTACGTTTGGCTTATTGGCACTAGGGTAATTACGGCAGAGAAGGACCACGTTTTTTCTTTGTCCTCTAAAAGCCACATATTTACCTTTTCTTTCTTTTCTTTCTTTAACTGTATAGGGCAATTCCATCGTTATTGGCGTAACATTTGATCATCGAATTTTGTTTTCAAAACTATGTAGAAAATTTACTAATAAGGCTAGAACAAATTTTTACAATTTAAAATATTTCTTACTAACGACGTAATACCCTAATACCTGCAGATTAATTCAATCTCTCTTTTCGTCCCAAAAATTGCAATTCTAAAATCTGCAACTGACGTAACATAAAATACACAAACATTTTTTCTGCCTTCATTGAATTGTAAAAATTATTAAAACTATCCCGTTAAAAAGGGGGATTTAATGTTCTTAACAACACTAAGTAATGTCTTATTATAACAGTAACTTGTTTAATTAATTTCTGAATAATAAAAAAGAAAAAAAAAGGCATTTACACAGGTAACTGACGTAACTTTTATTGTTTAACTGACGTAACATTATCACTTTAGAAAGACAATAATGATACTTAACTTTTATTATAGAATATAAAAATATCAAGTTTTCAAATCATACACTTAAATTAAACATATTATAAATCTTATCCGCCCCCCTCAAAAAAATGATAATTTTCTGTGGAATTGCCCTATATATGTATAGTGTATGTAGGATGTTTCTTAAAAAAATTCCTAATGCAGAAGTTCACATCTGTAAAGAAATTTCTTTTATAATTTTTTTACTTTCTTCTATCTCTACAAGAAGAAAGTATTAGATTAGTGAAATTTTTCGATTTCTGGTTTTCGACGGATTTATATGTTTTTTAGTCAGAGATTCCGGAAAACATGTTTTTACAAAATGCCTGCTGTCTGTGAGCCTGTGAGTCTGTGACTCTTTCTGTTTTCCGTCTGTCTGTATGTAAGTAAGTAAGTAAGTAAGTAGGCACCCACCCTGGGAACCCGCTTTTGGCTTATGGTTAGGTTTGAACCCCGAGCCCAGGGCAGGGAAAAGTACTATTACCTGTAAAACCCTCTAGTATTTAAGACACTTAATAGAATACAATACAATTGAAAAAAAAATGAAAAAATTAAATTAAATTAGTTTTTTTTTTTTTTTTTTTTTTTTTTTTTTTTTTTTTTCTGCAGTCAGCTGCTGGCCCCTCTAGAAATATGAGATAAAAATTACTAAAAATATTTAAAGATAAAATAATCTAAATTTAAAGATAAAATTACAATAATATATAACTTAAAGGCCAAAACAATAGCTGTAGTAATGAATTTATATGTCCAGCACTCCTGCTCACTGCCCATAACTCGGAGGAGGACCGTTGAACTGATATATTGATCTATGGGATTCCCGTTCATATTAAACCTTCTGAACGATATAAATATAGTTTTAAGCTAGATTTGAGATTAATTACTGTGAGCTATATATAAGTACAATAACATATAGGGAAGGTTTATCGGTTACCCACAACGTACTAGAGCAAGATTAAAGTTTTTAAGAGCTGAATTTAAAGTTTTAAAGAGTTTATCTGAAGTTGCTATATATCACGAAAAGTTCAACTGGTTATCACAGCGACATAGAAGTTTACAAAAGCAGGACACCATTTTTGCAGATATTAGCCTTTGATACTCATATTAAAATCTTTCGCTGATGAGTTAATGGAAGTATTTTGTAAGAGATACTACTGTAGATATTTTCAAGATGAATGAATATATATATATATATTTTTTTATGTAGATACTTTGTCTGAACCTCCTGTCCACCAATTGAGACTGAAATATAGGACACAAACTAGAGTCTGCTGTATGCTTCCTATAGTTTTCTTGATAATAGCAATTAGTACAGCGATGCTGTGATGGATCGGTGATATAAGGACAGTTGAGAGTTTGATGACCCATGGCACATTTGGCACATATGGAGTTCCTTATACAGTTAGGCTTTGTATGCCCGTAAAGTTGACAGTTCTCACATCTAAGTATGGGTCGATATATTCTTATACTGCAATTATTGAGGCCAATTGAGATACTTTTCTGAGCCAGAAGTTTTTTAGCTGCATTTACTTCTAAATTGAGTACCATATGATAACTTGTGGATTTTTCTCTTTGTATTATTTTTAATATTGTTAAATTCTTGTCTGTTGAACGATCTTTTAAGTAGTTAATTATGTCATCAGTAGGTATCATCGATGGTATTCCTGTAATTATTATCCTTGAGTGTTTTTGCAGGTTGTAAGTTAGTTCTACTATTTCTGAAATGTTTGGGATTTTTTCAATTCTTTTCAATAACTTCTCTGTGTTGTTATCTGTATCTGATTGAATTGTCAGTGTATTGATTTGTTTTGTTAATTTTTTTATTTCTTCTCTCATTTCCTCTTCTTTGTGTTTGAAAATGGTATTTTCTTTTTCTATCAGTTTTCCTTCTAATCTTTGTTCCATCTTGGAGCTTTCTTCCAACTGAGCTGGAATTTTATCATTCCAATTCGCTTATTTTTCTTCTGTCTCTTTGTATCGTTGTTGTATTTTTATGATATCTTATTATTCTAGATTCATCATTTTTTGCTCTTGTAAATATTGCATTAAGATATTTCTGTTCTTCAAGATGTTTCTGTGCTTCCTCTGTAGTTCCTTTCACCCTTTTCCTTTCTATCCTTTCATATTCCGAAATCAATTGGCTTATCGGTAGGCTTTGCAGTGGGTCCTGTTTTTCAATAGGTCTTTCTGGAAGTCTTTGATATTGTTCCGTATATGACTTTTGTATGTTTATGCTGTCGGGAGAGTCCACTGTTGAGTTCAACAAGGAATTCATTGTTGAGTTCGGTGTTGTATTGTAGATTAATTGTTTTGGTGTCTGGTCTAATCTGACCAAACTAACTTTTGGGTTGTTTGTTAGAATTTCTGTCTGTAATCTTTGGTTAGGATTTATATTATTTTTCTGTGAATGTTTATTGGAATTCATTATTTGCAGTGTTTGTTTCAGAGGCAATGGTGTAAATTGAGTTGCTTCGGTCACTATCCCTTTCTTCCTTGTCTCTATTGTTCTTTTCTCCTCCTCCTTAGCTGTGTTTAGTTCTTTTTCCAAGATATTTTTCATCATATCATTTGAATCGTCGAGACCAATCAGTTGTTTGCATGCTATCATGGTAATTGCTCTGGATGGTGATAAATATTGAAATGAGTATATGCATGATGTGTCCGAAATTGCTGAAGATCTCGCACCCGTTTCCAATGAATCTGATTTATTTCCTGACTCATTTATTGGACTTCCAGATGATTCCATGTTCCAATCTAGGTCGTGCTTAGTCGGATTTACCCTTGGGTTTTGTTGATTATAGATTATTCTACTTTTATATGGTGTCGCCATTTAGAAGATGATTTAATAATTCAACTACTAGTGGTAAGGCCATTATAGATATTACTTTTCAATTAATCAGAGAGATACTTTTATATGGATTACTCAGACCTACTGGTAACTATATTCAGAGAGATACTTTTAAATGATAAGGTATACGTTCCAATGCCGGAAGCTAAAAATTTTAAGATATATTAAAATATAATGAGATAATAATTAGAGATAAAGAACAGGGGTACACTAGGCCCCGACCATACATCATTGAAGGAAAGGGAATATAGAAAGTAGAAAGCAAAAACCGGTAGTCGTAACTACCGAAAATGACTAAGAAAAAATTAATAGCCAAAGATGGGGAGAATTTTTGAGAAATAAAATCAAAATAAAACAAAACAATGATAGTGATAGAAATTAACCAAAAGGGAGAAGAAGGGGGGGGGGGAAAGGTACATGAGTATGCTTCCCGTGTCCATAAGCTCATACACTAAAATTAATAAAAACCTGGTGCCATCGTAACAAAGATCAATTGCCCTTAACGACTTGCTCAATAAAACCCCCTTTACAAATACTCTGTCTCACACCACTGCATTGACATATTCAGATATGCAAACAGAGCATGAGAAAAGCAAAATAAGAGATAGTGAATGTTCTTATTAAATGACATATACGAGATATAAAACAAATGTATTAACAATAGATATATAGAACTGAGTATTGAAGCAATAAAACAGATTTGTTTACAATAGATATATAGAACTGAGTAATGAAACAATAAGTAGATAAACACTTAATATATACTGTGAATAATATGTAGCAATATATGTGAGATAAGCTAGTAAATATTTACAGCACAACGCGATACCAAATACTTGAAGCTGTGTCATACCTTGTAACATTGAATCCGATGTACTTGTAAAATATGTTAAATAATTTCTATAACTTTGCACAAAAATGTGTTCTATCAGAAACTCCCATAGAGAGGGAAAAATAACTTTTACTAAAGATTTACTGGGATGACAGCGATTGGGTGGACGTAGGATGACTAGTAAAAGAGAAAAAAGTTTAAGTAACAGCAAAACACTTACCTTACTCAAAGGTCCCGCTGCACTTGCCTGTAAAGCATGTTAGTTAGAGCATCTAGATTATTACGGAGTGTTGCCAATCATTATTATGATGCTAAGTAAATACTGTAGAATACCCGAGATCAGTGCAGGGACCGCCGGAAATAAATTAGAGTGGTTTGGACAATTAATTTAACGGAAACCAATAAGTAGTATTAAAAGACTGTAAAGATAACAATTTAAGCAAAAAGATGCCATTGATAGGGAAAAAATATAAAATATTAAAAATTTTAAGTGGGATAAGATCTCCACTCGAAAACCCCTGTGACGTCACAAATTGGAAGGCCGTAACCCCAAAAGCAAAAAAGTTCCTATTGTTAAGCAAGTTGAGATGTAACTGGAAGTGAAATTTTTAGTGGGACAAATCATTGTAGTGAAGGCAGTTAGCTGTGAGAAAAAACTAGAGAGATAGCTAAATAAATAAAAAAGTAACAAAAGTTAAGGATTAGGCCTAACCAATAATAAAACACATAGATAATGAGTGGGACAACTTTAGAAAGTGAAATTAATATAATCAGAAGTGAAATCAAGTCTCTAGCTCAAAAACAAAAGTTGGTAATGTTAAAGATAAGTAAAAAAGGGGAAAACAGTAGTGTCAAAGTTGTTGAAGTTGAGAAACAATGTAAGGTAATAGAAAAGTGGGCAAAAAATGAATTAATACTATAGTTATAAGCTAAAAACAATGAGAGCCCCATTCAGCCCCCTCTGACGGGGCCCCTAAATGAGCTAGAGATAAACGAAATGTCGGAAAAGAAAGGGGGGGGGGGGAGTTTTCTTAGGCGGTTTGTAGCTGATTCCGGCGCGACAGAATTTCGCTAAAGTTGATAGTTTACGAGATAATTGGACTTTTGTCCAAAAATCTCAACGAAAAAAACCTATGAAAAAAGAGAAAATGGCGAATTCTGTGACCCATGGTGGCTCAACGGGTAAGTAACACCCCTAAAAGTTATAGACAGTCCCCCAAAACATATTTACTTCGAAAAAACAATAATAGTAAAATTTATAGTTAACATTATTTAGTAAAATGAGATAATGAAAACAAAACTGAAAGAAACAAAATGGAGGACTACACCTTAACAAAAGTGACTTTTACAAGATATTACACCATCACACCCCTGAAGAGCACCCAAGTCTTAGGTGACCATTAATTTTTTAATTTTAAAAGAATCCGGTAGGCTAAATGTTACTTTAAACCTAATACATTGCTTTTCGCATAGGGAAAACTACTGTGGGCAAAAATGGCGTCAGCGGCCTTAAAGGGCCAAGTCAGTAAACTTAAAAATACTGCATGACCCCATAAGACCTTTAGTTATTACAAATACTAAAAATTTAAGTGACGTCAAATGAAGCTCTCAATTTTACAGATAATCTAACTAAGAGTTATAATTCCGATAACAAAATGCCCTTACAGAACACAGTAATTAAATGAGCAACCAATATCGACCCAACCGCAGAAGAACAGATATTACCAATTTTCAAACGATAATTAAAAATACTTAGAGTTAACACTTTTAATAAAAATGGTACCGCTAGATAGAACAGAATTTAAGCTTTAAGAGGATATAAATAGTTAGTGGGAGAGTAATGGTTAAGTGGGTGAAATATTGTACACAAAAAAAAAGTAAACAACTAATGTAACTCTATGGGAATTCTGAACAAAATTTTACACTTTTTCAAAAAATCATTTCATACATAAAGTATCATCCTAGAAAAGAATGGGTGGAGGCGGAAGGAAGCTAAAGGAACAAAGTAACTGAAACTTAAGATAGTTTTTCAAAATAATCAAGAAAAGTAAGAAATTAAGCTATGTTAAAATTGGTATAAAAAGCCTCCAATATACCATGCTTTTCTATGGAGATGAGGGTTAAACAGAAAAGAACAAAAAGAACACTTTTTCTTTTGCATATTTTACACATAAATCCTGCAAGTTTTTCAACAAACTTGGTATTAAATTAAAGCTTATGAGCTAAACTAAGAAAATGACACCATAAATTTTAACTGAAAGCACTTTTTCATTAATTAATTTACGTAAGAATTTGGTTGTTTACCCCATAGGAATAACATGGGGAAAACAGAAGTACTCTCACAAAAACGATACTTTTTAAATTGCTCATATTTCATATAATTCTTGTTGAAAACATAAAAAACTGCATGGATGTAGTGGAGGGTATATGAGGGTATACGCCGTATACCCTCTGGATTTTTTTAAGGAACACCGTATACCCTCTGTTTCTCAAGAAAGCTATAGTATATATATACACTAGGGTATACTCTCTGCCTTGAGCGTATACCCTCTGCTTAGAACGTATGCCCTCTGTTTTTTTTACGACTACACCACTGAAAAACTGTATACTAAAATGATCTACATATTCCAAAGTATGTGAATAGAGCCAAAGTTTTTAGTTTTTGATAAGATATAGTTAATTTACAAGCTTGTGAAAATTGATGAAATTTGAAAATGGCTCCATCTTACCAAAAAGTGTATGAGCTTAAATGCGTTAACAAGTAGTGAAACAATGATTGTACATATACGAGTTTGGTATTAAAATGTGCAGAAATGTTCGTAGTGCATGAAATAAACAAGTTCTGAATTTTAAATGTAAGTTAAATGGACAGAAGAAGCATATTAGTAGGTGGCTAATGCCAGGTTCATCAAAGATATGAAACCAAAAGAAATAGAAAGTTTAAATACTCATATCTTTTGAACCCCTACACATAATATCAAGTACCTTATATCAAAATGTTCAGCATAAAAAATAGAAGAGGATGATATATAGCACAAGGCTCTAGCTTACCCCTTTCTCGAAAAATCTAAGTATTCATCAGGAGCTTGAATTGCACGATGCTACTGTGTTCACGGCAATGAAGGAGAACTCTGTATGTGACACAACTTTTGCGGGCGCTCTATCTCAAGAACAAAATGCACGTAATTTAATAAAAAATTATATTTAGTTATTCCCTGATATAAATTGGTGCCGATTAGTTTTTGGTGCGAATTGCTCAGCAGGTGGCTCTGCTGAGCTGCATATTTCACGATTTTTGCAAACGCTCTATCTCAAGAACTAATGCACTGATTATTACAAAACACGACCTCCACGGACATTTTCTCCCGTCCTCCCTGGACATTTTCCCTTCGAATGAGGACTATTTATTTTTGTCGTTTGGCAACAAAAACTTTTTGTTTTGTAGATCGAACGAAAGAACGATTTTGAGATGTGGGTTTTTTTCCCCATCAAACATGTTTTTTAACGAATTCGAGATTAATTCATCGTATGTATATAATGTAAATATTTTTTTGTACAAGTTAGCCAGATAAATAGTCTAAAATGAAAGAGATGTTTCTTCATTTCCGACTACTTGATGTGAATTATTTTTAATTGCCGAATCTATCCTGGAGTGAATAAGTTCTGATTCTAAAGAAGGCGGCCTACCTTGGATCGGTAAGTATTTTTTACTTACCTTTATAGATTTATATCATATGTTTTATTGTGTATCTGATATTTACTGGTGCCCGTAACAGCGACTGCCTAAAATATTTGAGTCAGAATAAGAATTTCGTTGAATTAGAATCTTTATTGAAGTGCTTTGTTTATATACGATAATTGCAACCATTTTTGTTTTTGATAAATTTTATTAGTTATAATATTGATTTAAGAGAATGGATGCAGTTAATAAAACAAAACGCACTACTGTTAGGTCTCAAACTACGAAATTAATTAATAGAATAGAAGCGGCAATTTCAGAAAATAGTGCCGATGAAGATACATTAGAACAGTTTCTCGCTGAGTTAGATTTGAAAGAAAAAGAGCTTAATTATCTAGATACTGAAATTCAAAAATCTAGTAAATTAGATGAATTAGAAGCTGAAGTTTTGAAATGTGATGAGTATAATTCGAATTTGGTAATTTGGAAAACGAAAGTAAAAAGGGCTAAATTGAAATTAGAAACTAAATCTAATTCGAATGTTTCTACTACAACAATAAACAAATCCGACGAAACAGTTGTAATTCGGGGGTTAGAATCCATTCGCATAAATTTACCCAAGCTAATAATTGAAAAATTTGACGGCGATCCTTCGGATTGGCAAAGATTTTGGGACCAATTCGAATCTACAATTCATAAAAATGCAGAATTGTCTGAAGTAGAAAAATTCAATTATTTAAAGTCATATCTGACTTCAACTGCTGCTAACTGTATAAAAGGTTATAGTTTAACTAATAGTAACTATTTATCTGCAATAGAAACTCTAAAAGAACGTTTCGGTAAGAAACAATTGGTAATTAGCTCACACCTTCATAAACTTTTATCACTTAATTCAGTAAAGAAATCCAGTGACGTTTATGCACTCCGCAAATTGCTGGACACTTGCCAGACCGAAATCAGAAATCTGAAATCTCTCGGATTGGAGATTGAAAATTATTCAGCGTTACTCTCTCCCATTCTAATTAAATTATTACCTTCTGACATAGTGTTACAAATAACAAAAAAATGTGGTAACGATGAAGAATTAAAAGTTACGGAAATAATTGATTATTTGAAAATGGAAGTTATTTCCCGAGAAAGAACTGCTTTTTTAATTTCTAATCAAGAGTCTTCGAACGCAGACATTACGTCTGGGAGGCCAGTGCGCGACAAGCAGTCGCCGAAAATAATTCCTTCAGCATCTGGCTTAATAAATGAAACGGTATCATTTTCTAAACAAAGTAAATGCCCGGAATGTAAAGAAAAACATTTTTTGATCGAATGTGAGTTATTTAAAAATAAATCATTACAGGATAAAAAGGAAACTTTAAAGCAGTACGGTTACTGTTTTGTTTGTCTCAAAAATGCAGGGCACATAGCAAAATATTGTAAAAAATTTGTTAAATGCAGCAATTGTTTTAAACGGCATTATAAAATTTTATGTCCCGAAAAAGAAAATGCCAGATCACAAGAAAATAATGAAAGCACGACATTATCAAATAAAACTTGTAATCGCGCAGTATTAATGCAGACTTTAACTGTTCGTTTAGAATCAAAGGATCAAAATAAACACTTGTTAGTACGCTGTTTGATAGACACAGGTAGTCAACGTTCTTATCTGAGTAAAGATATTATTAATCGAATGGGATACGAAGCAATAGGAGAAGAAAAAATCATTCACGGTCTTTTTGGTGGTATTCAAGAAACACACTTTCATAAGCGATATAAAATATATTTAAGTAATTTAGAAGATACTTTTAAATGTAATTTTGATATCTATGATCAAGACAAAATATGTACTGAGGTTCCAAAAATAAAAAATGGGCCTTGGATAAAGGAAGCTAAAAAATATGGGATAAAATTCACAGATTACGATGCATATACAGGGAAGCAAAAAGTTACAAATGCACAAGAAATAAGTTTACTTATCGGAGCAGATATTTATGGAAAGTTATTAACGGGGAAAATTAAATCCTTGGATAGTAATTTAACTGCTATACAGACCAAATTGGGGTGGACATTGATGGGTAAAACTAATGAAAAAGATATAAACGATTCCACAAAAGTTGTTTTATCCTTACATGTAAATGAAGCAAAACTCACAGATTTATGGCGATTAGACACTTTAGGAATTCTTGATCCAGGTGACAAAGGGTCTAGTTTAGAACTCGAACAAGCCATAAAAGAACATTTCAATAAAAATATTCATATAAACAATGAAGGACGTTATCAGGTTAGTCTTCCATGGATTGTTGGTCACCCCCCTCTCCCCAGTGCTCGGAAAATTGCAGAACGTAGATTAAAAAACTGCGTAGATTCATTAAAGAAATCCGGCAATTTAGCTGCCTATGAAGCAGCATTTAATGAGTGGCTTCAAGAGGTCATCATTGAGGAAGTCGAATCAACTCCACAAACGGAAGCTGAATTTTTTCTGCCACACAGAGCAGTAATAAAAGAAAATTCCACTACCCGAATACGCCCTGTTTTTGATGGGTCCGCTAGGGAAAAAGGCTCACCCTCTAGTAACGATTGTTTGTTGAAAGGCCCCAATTTAGTAGAACGTATCCCTTCATTGATAAATCGGTTCCGATTGAAGAAAATTGGTGTAATATCAGACATAAGAAAAGCATTTTTACAGATTTGCTTAAATGAAAATGACAGAGCATTTTTAAAATTTTTATGGTGGAAGGAGGGAAATTCTGAAGAAACGAAAATTTTCCAACATCGAAGAGTTGTTTTCGGGCTTACATGCAGTCCCTATTTATTGGGAGCAACTTTGCAACACCACTTAAAAAAGTCACCTCCCTCTATGCAGGAAACAGCTTCTAAACTTTCAGAATCCTTTTATATTGACAATTGTGTCACTAGTGTTGACAATGAAAAGCAACTCAATAATTTTATAACAGAGTCAAAATACATTCTCAGCCAAGCTAAATTTGACCTCAGAGGTTGGGAACACAGTTACTCTAACTCCTCAATGAAACCAGATTTTTCCTTAGAAAACAAAATTGTCCCAGTTTTAGGCCTACGATGGCTGTTGCCCTCAGATGTTCTTTCCTTAGATGTAAGGGAAATTAATAAAGATGATGAACTTATCACTAAAAGGAAAATATTGTCGGAAGTTCATAAAATTTTTGACCCCATCGGTTATACCTGTCCAGTAACTCTTTTCCCCAAAATACTTCTACAAGATTTGTGGAAAAAGAAAATAACTTGGGATTCTGAATTACCAACTCCGATTGCCCAAAAATTTCAGAAATGGAAAAATCAATTGAGCTCACTTAAAGATATTGCTATGCCTAGATGTTTAATAAGCGACCCAGATAACATCGGTGATTTAAGTTTGCATGTATTCTGTGACGCGAGCAAGGTAGCTTATGCTACATGCATATATTTACGAAATGAGAACGAAAAATCAACATCATGTCAACTGATCCAAGCACGATGCAGAGTAGCACCGCTAAAATGTGTTACCATCCCCAGACTTGAACTCCTCGCATGTACGATTGGTGCACGATTATCTAAAGGGGTTAAGTCCGACTTAAAATTAGAAAATCTTCCAACTTTTTTCTGGACAGATTTTAGTAATGCGCTGTACAGGATAAAAAGAAGTGAAAACTGGGCTCCATTCGTATACAATCGTGTTAAAGAAATTCGATCTCTTAGTAATCCAGAAAATTGGCACTACGTGCCTGGAACTCTTAATCCAGCCGATCTACCTTCCCGAGGATGTTCCGCGGAATCCCTTAAACAATCCTTCTGGTGGGAGGGACCTGATTGGTTGAAAAAACCTCAAGAATTTTGGCCAAAAAGTAGTTTGAATCCCGATTTTGAAATAATTAACTCTGAAAAAAGAAAGACAGTTGTCAGTGCAGTAAATATCTCTCAAACTCCAATTGAGTTATATGAAAATACATCTTCATATTTGAAAATGGTAAAAGTTACTGCCTGGATGTATAGATTTTTTGGAAATATCAGAAAGACACCGAATGAGCGAAATTTAGAGAAAATTTTAACATCTGAGGAAATAAATCACGCAGAACACGTCGTATTGAAATATGCTCAGAGATATTTATTAAGTGAATCTAAACCATGTTATACCTCTTTACAGACTTTTACTGATGAGGAAGGTCTAATTCGAGTAAAAACACGAATCTCTATGCGAAAAGATTTCCATTCTTTCCGGTATCCGATAGTTCTGCCTTTCGATCATAATATTACCTATTCGCTCATAAGAAGAAAACATATTGAACTTTTTCATGCAGGGATACAAATTGTAATGTCAGTTTTGCGCGAACAATTTTGGGTATTAAGATGCAGGCGTACAGTTCGAAAAATTATAAAAAGTTGCATGACATGTAGACGATTCACTGCCTCACCTGCTGAGACACCTACTGCCCCTCTCCCTGAAGAACGAGTCAAAGATGCTTCAATTTTTGAAAGTGTTGGTCTCGATTTATGCGGACCGTTATTTTTAAGAAATGGCCCGAAAGTTTGGATAGTTCTTTTTACGTGCGCCATATTTCGCGCAATTCATCTTGAATTGGTATCTTCACTTTCAACGGAAAATCTTCTATTAGCTATGAGAAGATTTATCTCAAGAAGAGGGAGACCCTCTATTATTATTTCTGATAACGGAAGAAATCTAGTGAAAGCATCATCAGAATTGAAGTCTATAAATTTTGAACGCTTGCAAAATTTTGCTATTGAACGAAAAATACAGTGGAAATTTAATCCACCTTCAGCTCCCTGGTGGGGAGGTTTTTTTGAACGCATGATAGGAATGTTAAAAGGTATTTTACGAAGAGTGCTTGGAAAGGCCAGCCTAAATTATGAAGAATTATACACCGTGTTATGTGACGCGGAAAGTGTAATCAATTCTAGACCGCTGACATATATCGCAGATGATGATGATCTTGACCCTCTTACCCCCGCGATGTTCTTGCAAGATATCAAAGATTCGAGAGTTCCTGAATTTGACATAATTGATTCAACAAAAATGAAAAGAAGATTTGCTTATCAGCAAAGAATCCGAGAAGATCTTAGAAAACGCTTTAGAATAGAATACCTGGGGCAACTTCGAGAAAATGCGGGTAGAAATAGGGAAACTGAGTTAAAAAAAGACGATATTGTCTTAATTGGGGACGATAATTCAAAACGTATTAATTGGCCTTTGGGAAAAATTGAAGAACTATATCCCGGCAAAGACGGAAAATTCCGGGTAGCCAAAGTTAAAACCAAAACGGGTTCTTTTTTGAGACCCCTTAAAAGACTATATCCTCTTGAAATCAATAATGAACTAATGCCTCCTTTTTTAGTAGACAGAATTCCTGCTCCTATAGACGACGATTCTGTTCCTGCTCCTGTGCCAGAGTCTTCAGATCCTGTCTCTGTAGTTGAACCTTTGGATAGCGTCTCTGTTCCTGCTCCTGAGCCCGAGTCATCAGATCCTGTCTCTGTAGCTGAACCTTTGGATAGCGTTCCTGCTCCACTGCCAGTGTCTTCAGATTTCCCTTCTGTAGTTGATCCTCTGGATATCACTCCTGCTCCTGTGCACCAGTCTTCCATACCTGAGAATGGCAATCGACGATCTCGAGCTGGTAGAAAACTGAAACAGCCGCAACGACTAAATTTATGAAGTTTTGAGTTTCACTATACTGAACCTCAAAGGTGGGAGGATATTACAAAACACGACCTCCACGGACATTTTCTCCCGACCTCCCTGGACATTTTCCCTTCGAATGAGGACTATTTATTTTTGTCGTTTGGCAACAAAAACTTTTTGTTTTGTAGATCGAACGAAAGAACGATTTTGAGATGTGGGTTTTTTTCCCCATCAAACATGTTTTTTAACGAATTCGAGATTAATACATCGTATGTATATAATGTAAATATTTTTTGTACAAGTTAGCCAGATAAATAGTCTAAAATGAAAGAGATGTTTCTTCATTTCCGACTACTTGATGTGAATTATTTTTAATTGCCGAATCTATCCTGGAGTGAATAAGTTCTGATTCTAAAGAAGGCGGCCTACCTTGGATCGGTAAGTATTTTTTACTTACCTTTATAGATTTATATCATATGTTTTATTGTGTATCTGATACTGATGTTTATGAAACTTGAGATTAAGTTAGCCTTTTATATGAGATGGTGTTTTCTACGATTTGGTATAAATAGCCCAGCAAGTGGCGCTGCTATACAGCATTTTTCATGATTCCCGCAATGGCTCTATCTCAAGAAGTAATGCGTGGATTTTCATTATACTTCAGATTCCGCCGGTCTTTTATAAGAGTTGGTGCTGACTGCGTCCTGATGTAAATCTCTCAAGAGGTGGCGCTGCTATAAAGAATGGTTCATGGTTTCCGCAATGGATCTATCTCAAGAATTAATGCATGGATGTTGATCAAACATGAGATTCAATTAGTCCTTCTTGATATATCGACCCTCTGCTTTTCCCGACGGATGACGTGTTTTTCAGAGTTCTCGCATAAAATTCAAGTTTCTCGGTAATTATAATTTAATTTGACTATTTTACTAGTGCATGGCATTCTATTTAGTTCTTTCTATATTTCTACATATTTATTTTGATTTATTTCAATTTTAAAGCCCATTTTGGAACTTTGAATTTTTTTTCTGTCTAGCTTGAAGCACATGTACGCATACTGGCTTCAAGTTTTTTCCAAGTCTACTTTAATTTACAATATCTAATTAAGTTATTATTCTTTACATATAATAATTGTGTTCACTTACCTATAAGCTATCTTTTGGTTCTAGTTTTGTGTCTGTCAGTTAAGTATTTTTTGTGTTTTTCTCCATTTTTTTTTTCCGGTTAGCGTTTCACTTTAGAAATATTTACGTCACCATCTTGCTGTCTTGTTAAAGTTGAGTTGTTTTCTGCTTCCTGTGATTTATTTTGTATAGTGTTGAGTTGTTTTCTATTTTTGGTTCTGTTCTGTCGTTAGTATTAGATGGGAGTTTGTTCTGTATGGAGTGACCTATTTTAATTTAAGTTTTCTGGTGTTTAGTTAATGTTACTTTTGGTTGCTAGGTTACGGTGTGGCCTGCTTTTGTTTTGATCACGTGGTTTAGCATCACATGTCTAGGGTGAATTATTGATCTTTGTGTTTTCTTTTATCTGTTTATTTTCTGATCTTAGTTGCTTTTTCACGTGTCGTGTGTAGTAGTGTAGTTAAAAGTGCTTATAGAGGGCGCTTTGTTGTTTCAATTGAGCGGCGATTTTTTTAATTACATTTTTTCGGCGGTTAGTCAGGGTTTTTCTAGTCGGTTACTTTGTCTTTTTGGTTTTTATTATAGTTTTTCCTTCCTCAGTGAGGAAGGATCACTATATATATAGTGAAAGTTTATTCTGTTGGTTACCATTTGCTCAGTCTTCGACGGTAGTTTTGTTTTTTACGGTGTTTTGGGGAAGTAGGCCTTTTGGAGTTTTCTTTCTAGTAATTATGAGTAAACTGGAAAATTTTTTTGAAGAATTAAGGGACGAGGAGTTTCCAGCTGCAGTTCAGCGAGTCAATACGCATATGTACGATATGTTGGAGGCTCAGCAAACGAAGACTGGTGGCGGTAAAGTTACAAGAGAGATTTTACAGACTATAAAGAAGTGTATGGACTATATATCGCTGAGACTGGTGAAGGCCCATAAGGACTGTGTTGCAAGCGATGCAAAATTAAAAACAATGGTTACGGATAGCATGGCGTATGATGCTCTGTTAAAGCGACGTTCTGGAGCCTCGGAAATTTTGTTGGATCGGCCTGTGGACCGTTTTGTGAAGAAGAAAGGAGTGAAAAAGGAGGGAGGTTACTCGCTGGTGGTGACGCCAAAGGAGTCAATGACAGATGTACAGACAATAAAAGAAGATTTGAAAAAGGTAGCAAAAGATGCGACTGACTTTCCCACATTAACTGATGTTGTCTCGACGAAAGCAGGTCAGTTGGTGATTAGAGTTACTTCGAGACAGGATTCTGAGAAATTGAGAACTACGATGGAGACATGGGCAGGCAGGGTGAAGGTAACCACTTCGAAGAGACGGAGAAACAGGATATTATTGTTGAGTGTGGAGTCGGATGTAGAGGAGGAAGATGTAATGAAATCGATGAGAGGAGCTTTGCTGGAAGGAGGAATGGAGGGCGACATTGAGGTGGAGATAATACGGAAATTTAATACGAGAGCGGGGAAAATCAATTGGATTATAGATGTGGATAATGATTGCTTTGACTATTTAATTGAACGTCGTCGAATTTGTATAAACTTTGAAAGATATAGGTTGGTTGAATATGTACAGATAACAAGATGTTTCAAATGTCAGGCCTTCGGTCATGTAGCTATGAGATGTACTAATGATCAGCAAGTTTGTTCAAAATGCTCAGGAAATCATCAGACAAAGGATTGTACTTCTGAATCGGAGGTCTGTGTTAATTGTTCGAAAGACGACGGAGTACTGGATTCAGATCATCGTGCTGATAGCATTGATTGCCCCATCTATAAAAAATATCGTGAGTCATTGCTGTCAAAACGTTTGTAGCGGTAGTTTCTGCGGCTCTCCCGGCAATTGCTGGATTAAATTTTGTTCAAATTAACTTGCATCATTGCTCTGATGCAAACGATACTTTGGTACGTTATGCGTCGGGGCATGATGTTTTGTTTTTTTTATGTCAAGATCCCTACACCTCCGGGGGTAGTGTGGTTGGTTTGGACCCGGACTGGCTTTGCTTTTCCTCTTCTCTTAATACTGCTTGTATAATATGTACTAACAGTGCCATGACACCGGTAATTAGTCTAGTGACGGATAATAGTATATTTTTGACGTTAACCTTGGCTAATGGATCAATAGTCATCGGTTCCGTTTACGCAGCTCCGTCAGGTAACCTGGACTCTGATTTAGCTTGTTGGATTCACCATTTTACCGACTTCTCCAGTCTTCTGGTGGGAGGAGACTTCAATGTTCCTCTGCGGTCTCTTGGTTACACACGTGAGGATGATAGAACTGAGACATTTCTGGAGTACTTGATGTTGAGTGACTTACGGCTCATTAACGATCCAGGAGCTCCACATTCGTATGTTCAGGGCGATCGAACTGGACGACCAGATTTAACTTTGGTGGGAAAGAATTTACTGCCCTATATACAGAACCGGTCAGTGGATGATAGCTTTTTTTCCTTTTCCGACCACAGGTACATCACTTATAAATTAGACATGGACATTATATTTAAAAGTTTAATGAGATTCAAGACAAAGAACAAGACGATGAAAAAATTTAATAGGATATTTGGGTTACGTCATGATCAAATAATGAATTCTCTTGAAAGGGTGACGAATACTGATGGCCTGGAGGATTGGATGGAAAATTTCTATGATTATCTTCAGTATACAATGAATCGATCCTTTAGATTTGGTCAATTAACAAATAAACCAAGTACAAGATGGTATACAGATGAACTAAGAGTTGAGAGAAACAAGGTAAATGCCCATTACAAGAGGTATAGAAAGAATTTGCAAAACTTGAATTACAGAGATTCGTACATTACGGCAAGACGAGCATATAAACAAAATATTAGGAAAACTAAAAGGGCCAGTTGGATAAGATTTTGTTCCAGGATAGAAGATGCTTATGGCAATTTATATAAATTTATATCAGGCAAGAAAACTAGTCACTCCGACATGGCTTTTTCTACTTTAGAAAGTTCAGAGGTATTTGATTCTTATGACGAGGTGGCGGAATCTCTGATGCAAGAGCATTTCAAGATAAATGCTGTCCCTCAGGTACGACATGAGTTTGTCAGCGATAGTGATTTCAAGGACTCACAAGATTATCATCCATTCACGAAAAGAGAATTGAAAGCAGTTCTTGGGCAACAGAATAATAATAAGGCTCCGGGCCATGATAATATAGATGCTCTAGTTGTTAAAAATCTTTGCAAGACGTTTACTCCACTGATGCTTTTATTGTTTAATACCTGTTTGCGCTTGGCACACTTTCCTAGAGTTTGGAAGAAGGCTGTGATTATTTTCTTTCGTAAGCGTAATAGACCGCTGAACAGTCCTCGCTCATATCGACCCATTTCACTATTGCCAATTATGGGGAAAGTTTACGAACGGCTCTTGAAGATTAGGATAATGACGATGCTGGAATCAAACGCCTTTTTTGACGATAATCAACATGGATTTAGAGAAGGAAAAAGTACAAAAACCGCATTACACACATTGAAGATGATTGTCAAAGAAAAGTTAAGCATTTTTAAATACTGTGCAGCTATATCTTTTGACATTTCAGGAGCGTTCGACGTTCTAAATTGGATGATAGCCTCAGAGATAATGAAGGATCTACCATTATATAATTATCTTATCTATATTTTAAGGAATTTTATATCTCACAGACAAATTGGCTTCAAATTTCTGCGTGGTGTTAGATGGTTTAGAGTTTATTTTGGTTGTCCCCAGGGCTCATGTCTGGGTCCATTGGTCTGGTTATTAGTGGCGGATGTAATTCTGAAGAGAAGTAAGGCTTTGTCAATAGATACAATTTCCTATGCTGATGATTCTATTGTGTTAGAAGGGGCTAATACAAGATCCGCCCTAGAATATAAAATTAATGATCATGTGGCAAATTTTGTTGCAATTTGTAATTCTTTGGATTTGACCATTAATGTGGGTAAGACCGTGGCTATTCTGTTTGATACAAAAACGATGAAGAAAAGAAGACCTGTCTTCAAATTAAATAGTAGAAGCATACCTGTGAAAGACAGTATTTTATATCTTGGTTTTCAACTTGATAGTACCTTTAATTGGCTGGAGCACTTGCAAATGGTAAGAGCAAAAGTTACCTTTTTTACTTGTAATGCAAGAAGAACTAGAATTAGAGATCAAGGTGTTCCGTTAAGTTTTCTTAAAATTTGGTACCTTACAGTCCTTAAAAAACAAATCTCATATGGCCATGAAATCTGGTTCGGTGATTTAAAAACACACGGGTTACAGAGACTGTCTTCGTGTCAAAGGGTTTGCTTGCTTTCAATTGTCAGGTCATACAGGTCCGTTTCAACTGATGCTCTCTGTGTGCTGGCAGGTATACCTCCAATCCACTTGGAGCTGGCAAGCTCTGCGTTATATTATCAAATTATACATGGTAATTCTAGTATAGAGATAGAAGGTTTACGGATAGATTCTGGCAACATTATGAAAAAGCTCTCTAGTTATACATATCCACAATATTATTTAAATCATAGAATTAATTTTGTAAACCCATTGGTAAAGGAAGCTCCATTGATGAATCACCCTATCATTTATACTGATGGATCGAGGATGACAGCGGGTGTTTCGGCTGCTTTTACTGTTTCTCTGAAGAACAACACAATCTTTGAACAAAGAATTAAGCTTAATAATTTCAATACAATCTATCAGGCAGAACTGGTCGCAATTCAAGAGGCAGTTGACTGGTGTCGCTCGGCACCTTACAATAGTTTTCATTTGTATACGGACAGTCTGTCTTCTTACAGTTCACTACAACGTCTTTTCCCCACAGATGATATTTTGCATAATATTTTCACTAATCTTCGGTTGCTCCAGAATAAAATTATTCATGTAGGCTGGGTGAGGGCTCATGTCGGTATAGGTGGTAATGAGAGAGCTGATGAACTGGCTAAATCGGTGATTGTGGAAAATAAATATGACAAAGAAATAGACCTACCTGTTCCTTTAAGCCTTGTTAAGAAGTTCTTGAAAGATAAATTAAATCAGGATTGGCAGACCTATTGGGATCAAAGCACCAAAGGCAGAGACACTTATAGGATAATTAGAAAAGTAGATCAGGATTTTTTGTGTATTTCTCAGGTAAGTCTTTACTTCTTGACCGTACATGGGTCCTTTCCCGTTTTCCTTTACAAGATTGGAAAAAGAGACAATGATAGGTGTACCTGTGGTAAACAAGGTGATGTTAAACACTACTTATTTGATAGTTGTGACTTAGTACCTGGAAGGTTTGACTTTATAAGAAATCGCACTTTGGAGTGGAATATCCGAACTGTTTTGTTATCCAGCTCTAATCAAGTAAAGTTACGTGCAATTTACAATATTTTGAATAAGCACTATTCATTTATTCGGTACGTCTTCTGAGTTTCTATAACTTTGTTATTGTAACTATGTGAGTGTCTATTTACTACTTAAGAGCAACATTTTGGGACATTTTGGATCAGACATCCAAATTGTGTTGTGATTTTATAGACTATTGATTAATTATTTTAATGACTATTGATAAACTATTTTAATGACATTTTTAAAGACATTTTCATTTGACTGTTTTATTTTTGCTATCTAAGCAGTGATTTGAAATACAGGACATTATAAGACCTCTTAGTTTCTTCTTTAAAAGTGATTGATATTTATTGCAGTTTGAACTTATGCTCAGTCATTAAAACATCAATATTTGGAATGTTTTTTCAGTTGAAGTGATTGGTTTTCACTTTGAATTATATGTTATAACATAACTAGTATTATTGGGACTTCTGATATTCTTTTGTGGACTTTTCGTTAATAAATGTAGAACAGTTCAGTTAATATTTGTGCTGCAATTTGTGTATTAATTTGGCATCAGTCACCTTGACTGGCTTTTGCACTGTTATTTCCAGTGGTGCAGCCTTGACTGTAGGCTCGTCTGTAATATCTTTTTTTTTTTTTTTTACATGATATTGTACTTGTTTATATATATTTTTCATTTTCAGGCGCAGTGGCGTCTTAGTTTATTGTTCTTAATATAATATAATTGCCGTCTGTGTTCTGGGCCTTTTGCCTTGACTGGGCCTTCGTGGATGGTAGAGGGGACTTTTCCTCCGGGGCATTCAGCCTATGCCAAATTTGGTGGGCGCCCCGGTTGGGTGATCCTAGTCCTAGTCCTTCTTGATATTAGTTTGTGCTGACTACGTTTTGGTGTAAATCGCCCAACAGGTAGCATTTGAATGCTGCATTCGTCATGATTTCATCAATATCTCTATCTCAAGTACTAATTTAAGATTTTTTATCAAACTTCAGATTCAGGTGGGCATTGATAAATATTAATACTTATTATGTTTTGTTGTAAATCGCGTGACAGGCGGCGTTGCTAAGTTGCATTTTTCAAAATTTCCGTAACAGAACAATCTCAAAAACTAATACATGGATTTTCATCAAGCTTCAGATTCAGTTAGATGTAAACATAATTTGCTGCTGAACAGATTTCAGTGTAAATCATCCAACAGGTGTTGCTTCTATGCTGCAATTTGCAGGATTTGCACGGTTTTAGAGATAGTCATATCTCAAGCTTCTCAAGAACTAATGCATGTAGTTTCATATCTTTAAAATTCTCATGATCAGCATAAATTGACATTTACTTTTGGCACTGTGATAGCGAAAGCATGTATGAGATAGAACAAAGTTTTGCGATTTCCACGTCCGTCTAGTTTTACTATGTGGTCCATCTCACCCAGTCTACTTAGGGTGAGATTGACCACAATAAAATATTGAAATAATTGCACATATATGAAATTTATAAAAGTTTACTTTCATTGCAAAAAATTAAATGAAATTAGTTACAATTAAATAACTAAACATTAAATTTACATGAATTATTATTTAATCTTTTAATATATACCAGTGTAGTTAAATTTATTTCATAAATCTTAATATCTTAACAGATTTAAACATTTTTTTTATAAAATATTTTATATACTATGAGTTAAGTTTGTTTTGCAGTATCTTCTTTTTTACTATTTAACACTCTCGTCACCCTGATCCTCATATGAGTCTCCTACTTCGAATTGCAATATTTGAAAGAAAAAAATATTTTTGTTAATTCCAGCACCTAATAGTGATATCATATGTTGATAACTTTACTTATTTTTGAGCATTTAATAATAATAATATTAATAAAAGTTTTATTAATTATTAGTAAACCGTTGGTGTTTCTTTTAATTCAAGCATATGTTTCACTCTTTAAATTTAAATTAGGCACTCCTTTTCCGAATTAGTAATTGGTGTTAAAAAATAAAAAAATACTACAAAATTTTTTATGTTTAATCTTGTTGTAATTCTTCATTCGACTATTTTTATATGAAAATCACGCAACATAACTACATTCGTTAGGTTTCTGTAAAGAACACATTCCTTAAATTTCAGTAAACTGTAACTTCTGTGATTTCGATAGCTACTTTTAATTTTGTTAGAGTAAAAGTAATTTTTCCCAAAATTGGAAAACAAAATTCGGTGCCGAGAGGGACAACGTCTTCCACACATTATTATTGCATGTCACTTCAATACTTCAAACCGTGAATATCATACTATAAGCCAACGCAAACAAGAAACACACTGCATCCAATCTACTTTTTGTTTCTTCTCATTGTAAATCTCGCTGCATCCAACAGATTCGTTTTCGTCCCAATCTTCTAAATAGCCATCTTCTCCATCACACATTTCATGAATGTTCATATCTATGTCAGTGTCGAACAATTTCTAATGTATAAAGTCGGTATTTCCTGAAAAAAAAAATCGCTTAATATTTTAAATTCAGCTCTTTAAAAATCTGAATTTGAAATTCAAAACTGTACGGTCCATCCATCCCGACAGAATACCTAGTCCAAATCTTCCGTCTACACATGGTCCATCTCTTACTATCGAGTAGGTGATAATTATAAACCACCCCAATTCTACGCTGTAGATATTACGCATTCGTTTTAGATTATTTAGAAGATTAAATATTTCCCGAGATTGCATCATTAAAACTAGATATATCACATATAAATCAAAACATTTTAATGCATAATGATAGCCGTATGAAAACGTATTTAACTTACCAAAAGCGATAATCATTTATAGCTGAAAAAAATTATATCTTTTGAGAAGCAAAAAGTTTCATGCCACATAAAATATATTTAAGTGTCTGACTACGGTAGTTACACCATCTGTGGGATACCGCATTAAAGAAATATTTGAGTGGTCCATCTCCCGGTACTTATTCTCTTATTTTCTTATATACTTTCTTATATAATTTCTTATTTATTTTCTCATTTTTATTCTTCTTCCTTTCATACACTAAATTGAATTACAGCGAAGATTGTGTCTGCTTAATACTTTAACACATTAACTGCCACGGACATATGTATACCGTTTGATAATGCACCTATCTATACTAATACTAGAAAGGTAGCCCGTCAAAAATGACGGAAATTTAGATATAAAGATATATACAACTCATGTGCAAGAATATGAGTTTTCTCGCTTGCTCCGCAGTGATAGATGAAAATAACACATTTAAAGAACAAAACGCATTTATGAAAAACTGTGTACAGTAGAAGACCACTAATCTGCACAGTTTGGTTCCAAGTGTTATGCAGGTTTGAGGCTTTTTGCGGTCATGTCTAGTCAATCTTTGTTTACATTTTTTTAAATTCATATATTGGACAATTTAGATTGTTAAACCTTAAAAATAAATAAATTTTACACTTGAAGTAAGGTAAAAACTATTAAATTATCGTATACGATTTCATGAAATGGTATTATATGGTATTATATGTGTGTGCTTCACGATCTTGGTTACGACGTTGGCGAAATTGGTTACAACTTGTCATAATCCTAATAGTGTGGGCCGCTATAACAAAAAAGTAACCAGTTTTTAGCAAAATTTCTGATATAAAGCAGTTTTCAAAAACTTGTGCCAAAATAGCAGGCCGTTCTCATGTTATGTCAGTCCTAAGAATAATATTTCTAACACTGAAGAGTTTCCATGTATATATGAAATTTAGAAAAGCTTATCCAAAAGAAAGGTCCTGAAATGACATTGTAATTCCGCTAACTTCAAAGTTTAATCGGGCTCTGATGTTGTTTACTGAAATCTAATAAATAGAGTTATTTTGAACATTACAACAGAATTAAACAGTTACACTTATTTAACTTAAACCCGCTGTTACTTCCCGATGTTATTTTTTAGTATTAAGAAAGAAAATTATTTAAATTTTTCAAATCATGCATTTATAATTTTTTTCCGTCTTTAATAACTAAACAATGAAAAAATATGCTTTTGTTCTGAGCTCATAAATATCACAATAAAATAATGTAAGTAAGAGACATTGCAAAAATAAATCTTTGTGATTTCAAACCATAAACAATCGATACCGCCACCATTTTACCTACTATGATGTCATTAGAATATTGTCCATTGATTGTTGGAGAACTTACTTTGTGAATGATTACCTCAATGATTGAAAATTTTTTTAAGTTTCACGATGAATGAATCACTTGTGTTTGTTTAGGTTTATGGAATGAGATATTAGGCTGTGAACCTAATTTCAACTAAAGTTATCCAAGGATATATGTATTTTTAATTGAAATTAAAAACAATGCTTTGATCTCGAAATAAAAAGTTTTAGTTTGTATATTTGGTTATTTCTGTTAATTATTTATTTAGGTACTTTTCCATTATAGCGTATGTTTAAAAAAAGCTTGGCGCAATTCGGGCATCAGAAAGTGAGATATGTTGCCAAAAAATATAAGCAGCTATGAAAACAAATCTAATGAACTTTTATTTTCGTTTATATATGCACTTATATACATAAAAAAATCGTTTCTAAATATATATAATATTATTTTTTTATATATACAAATTACGGCACAGATTTCAGATATGTACCGAGATACCTAACTGGCGCCAAAATGGTGTTATTTTGCCTGCTATGGTAACCAGGTATTGTTTTTTATTTATTAATAAATTGTCTATTTGCTTTTATTTTCTGTTTTTAATTATATAAACTGTTTTGTTCTATAGCTATTATTCAAACTTTTATTTATTTATAGTTATTTCCTTTTCAAAATGATAGCAAATAATTTAAAAATATATAAGTAACTGGTATTCGAAAGCGAGATTTCTGCCAAATTGGTGTCAGAGAAAAATCACGCCAACCCCCATGCGTATATGACATCTGTGCAAAACTTACGGCACAGATGTCATATTCGCCCCATATTGGCACGATTTTTTATCTGACGCCAGTGTCATATACACACCGGGTACTTAACTCTCGCCAAAGTGTCGTTATTTTGCTTTATATGGTATCCCGGATGTTGTTGTTTATGCTGTTTATGTTTTTGCCAAATTGGCGTCGGAAAAAAATCGCGCCAATATGGGGCGAATATGACATCTGTGCCAAAGTTACTTCTGTTTATTATAAAAAATGGGTAAATAGCCTTTTTTACATTAAATAAAGGTACTTGTTAGTTATCCCGTCGACCAAATTACTGTCGCCAAATTGTAAGATTAAATGCCAATAATGGTTGACATTAAACATGATCATGTGTTTCTTACGTCATCAAGTGATTTTTAATTCGACGTTATATTTGCATTTTTATTAAAATTTTGCTAATTTAATTGATCTTTCATTGTTTAAAATAAAAATTATGTCAATTTGTATAATTTGGCGAGTGGTTTGGCGATCTATATAATTTGGCGAAACTGGTCGACGGGATAGCTAACAACTACCTAAATAAATTGCATACATATGGAAAAAATTGCTTGTGAGTATGAAGCAGTAAATATGTTGTCAGAAAATACGTTGACAAACTTCTTTCTCGCCAAGCAACTTTTCTCCGAAGTATTATACATAAGCAATGATTGCTAGAAATGAATTTTTAATTATGATATGCGCTTTTATGTTTCACTACATTTATGCATACTATACTGTGTGTATAAATGCTACAGTTCATATGCAGGGCTACACAAAAGAATTCGTAAGGGTTACTGAGTATGAGAGTAAATTGCTTAAAGGTGGTTTTTAAAAGAGTTATGCGTTTTTACGCTAAACTGCATTTAGTTTACTAAGAAATGTCTGTAGAATATAGATAAAATGATATACAGGGTCACGCAAAGAATTGGATACATAACCGTCTATGGATGATAATATCTGGAAATGTGATTTCGGTAGTTTTAAGAGTAGTTTAAATTAAATTTTGGCTAAATAGTGTCATGTAATAACGATACTATTGGCTATGGACGGTAACTGCTGAAATCAATTTTTAAAAATTTTTATGCGTCTTCTAAAATGTTTACTTAGTTATCTTATTTCCCCAAATAACGAAGTTTTGTTAAAGCATTCAGGATGTGTTGGAAAGTGCTGCATATTCTATGCTTAAAGCATGATTTTTCTTTCTTCTTTAGTCTTATTTTGCATTTATTTTATTCTTAATTTTTTAGTCTTATAGAATAGCTTTATAGAAACTTTGGCACATTTGTCATATACGCCAATTTGGCGAAAACATCAACAGCATAAACAACAACATCCGCGGGTTACCATATCAAGCGAAATAACGACACTTTGCCGCCAGTTAAGTACCCGTTGTGTATATGACATTGACGTCAGAAAAAAAATCGCGCCAATATTCGACGCGTGTATTATATGACATCTGTACCGAAACTTTAATATTTAATTTTTAAACTCTTCACTCCACTCACCTTGCATATAGTACAAACTATAACACAGATAGCGCAAAATAATAGACAGTTTGTTACTTTTCCACAGTAGGAGCTTTGGCGTTTTTTTTAAAAAGAGCTTGGTGTAATTTGGGCATCAGAAAGTAAGATTTGGGTTCGTTTCCGTTATACGGATACCTTTGTCGCCAAGCGTAATAGATGGCGCAAAATGAAAATCACGTAAATTGAAGCATTTGAAAAATAAAAGAAAAAACATTGTCGATACTAAAGTGGGCATTTAAAAAATATAACATTTGAAAATTCCAGACTTTTACGAACTATATCATTAAATCACAATTATATACTTAAAATAAGTGAACAAATAACTGTTATAAAATAAAGCAATAAAATAAAACTCATATTAAACTGCTGGCATAAAATTAAAAATATCTTTTAGCATTTTGAAATAATTGGCGCATTAGCATACATTTTGGCATGGTGTCCGTATAACGGAAAAATATCGAGATTTGTAGTCAAATCATATAAACAGCTATAAAAACAAACTTGATGAGCGTTTTTGTTTGTTTTATATGTATATTATTGATGTTTTTATGTACAAATCACATCTGTTTCTTTATAAAATTAGAGAAACGTCTTTTTTATATTAAATAAATCGTATAAATATTTAAAAAAAAATGCGTGTGTATATAAAATGAAACAGTGGATAGGTTCCCGGAAAATATGTTGCCAAATTTCCTTTTTCGCCAAGGCACCTATACTGGAAAAGTACCTAAAGCACATTAAAATCGCGCAGTTAGGAGCTCACACAGTACAGCGTCGTCTATTGGCGGTTATTTTATTGGTAGCATCGGGAGGAAGATGTAAAGATGTACTTTAAATTCTCACTCATAGATTTTGAAAAATATCTTAAAAGAGCGGAGTTTAAATTAAATTTCGGTGACCTCCTTTATGAAATATTAATGGTTTTAAATGGGAATTTCGCCAAATTACCCAGCTATCACCAAGTTGGCTAACATTTGGCGCTACTGTGGTAAACCTGCATTAGTTTTTTTCAACAATTACTCATTTCAATGAGGCGGTCCTACCGGAATCGTGAGGGACACACAGAGACTTGGATTTTATATAAATAGATTATAAATAAGTAAAAATTGTTAGTTTGTTAGAGGTAATCTCTTGAGCTACCGAACCAATTTCAAAAGTAATGGTATCGAAATGATGGTGTTAGTCCAACTTAGAACATAGGCTATATTTTATGTCGGTGCCACTACCCCAAAGGGTGTGCAGGAGCAAAAAATGTTCTAAAATTGCGATTTATGTGTAACTGAAGGGCCTAGAAATATGAAATTTGAAATATTAGCTACTTATTAGATATAAAGAAGAACAGTTTTTATTCTAAGAACAGTCTTTAAGAAATACAAAATTTAAAAGGGGGGGAAATGCGCGAAAAGTGTTCTAAAAACGTTCTAAATGGTGGTTTCTACACAATCTCAGGAAATACCAAACCGATTTAGAAAGTAATGGGGTCTAAATGACGGTGACAACACAAGCTCCAACATAGGCTATGTTTTATGTCGGTGCCACTACCCCAAAGGGGTGCAGGAGAAAAAGTTTTAAATTGCGTTTTTGCGTTACGGAAGGGCCTCGAATTGTGAAATTTGAAATATTAGCTACTTATTAGATATAAATGATTTCTAAGAACAGTTCTTAAAGATTTTGAAATTTAAAAGTGGTGAAAATCCTCGAAAAGCCTTCTAAAAAACGTTCTACATGGTGGTTTCCACACAATCTCAGGAAATACCAAAATAATTTAAAAATTAATGGAGTCAAAATTATGGTGACAACCCTTGCTCCAACATAGGCTATGTTTTATGTCGGTGCCACTAACCTAAAGGGGGTGCAGGAGAAAAACGTTCTAAATTGCGATTTTTGCGTTACGGAAGGGCCTAGAATCGTGAAATTTGGAATGGTAGTTAGTTATAAGATATCAATGATCTCTAAGGACATTTTCTAAAAAGATCAACATTTAAAATGGGGTCAAAATGCGCAAAAAGCGTTGTAAAAAAGTTCTAAATTGCGATTTCTATGCAATCTCAGGAAGTACTGAACCGATTTCAAATATAATGGTGTAAAAATGATGGTGACAGATCTTGCTCTAAGATAGGCTATATTTTATATCTGTTTCCACCACCCCAGAGGAGATGCAGGAGCAAAATGTGCGAAAAGTGTTCTAAAAATGTTCCAAATGCCGATTTGTCAGCAATATCTCAGGAAGAATAAAACCGATTTCAAAAGTAATGCTATGAAATTGATGCTGACAGCCTCTGCTCTATCATAGATGCTATTTTATGTTGGTATCACCATCACCTATACGTTGCAGGAGCAAAAAAGTGTTCTAAAATTTCGATTATTGTGACCGGTAGGGGCTAGTAACTTAAAATGAGGCAAGGTACATATTTATTAGATATAAATGATCTTTAAGAACAGTTTCGAAGAAATTGGAAATTTAAAAAGGGGTGAAAATGCTCGAAAATCGTTCTAAAAACGTTCTAAATTGCGATTTCTACTCAGTCTCAGGAAATACCAAAGCTATTTCAAAAGTAATGGTTGCAAATCAATGGTGACAGTCCCTGCTATAACATAGGTTATATTTTATGTTGCTGTCGCTACCATCTGAAGGTTGCAAAAGCAAAACATGTTCTAATTTGCGTGCGTTTTTTGCACAATTGAGGGGTCTAACACTTTGAAGTATGGCATGGTATTTACTTACAAGATGCAACTGCTTTCTAAGGACAGTCGAAAGAAAATTCCAAATTTAAAAAGATGAAGTGAGCAAAAAGCGTTATAAATTACAATGTTTATGCAATCTTATCAAATACCAAACCAATTAAAAAAATAATGATGACAAATTGTTGCTGATAACCTGCTCAAACATAAGCTATATTTTATGTCTGTGCCACTACCACCAGAGAGGCGCAGGAGCTAAACTTTCTAAATTGCGATTTCTGTGATACTGAAAAGGTTAGAAACTTTAAATATGGCATGATAGTTACTTATAACATATAAATGCCCTCGAAGGACTGTCGAAAATAAATTCGAATTAAAAAGGGGTGAATCGAATGGGGAGGTCCGAAAAGCATTCTAAAAAAGTCCTAAATTACGATTGCTATGCAATTTCAGGGAATATAAACCGATTATAAAATTAATAGTCTCGAATCAATGGTAACAGTCTCTGATCCTACTTAGGCTATATTTTATGCCGATGATTCTACCACCTGGGGTTCGCAGGAACAACAAACGTTCTAAAAAAGGCCTTTAGAAGCTTTCTAAATTACGTTTCTGTGGAATATTAGGAAAGAACAAACCTATTTCAAAATTAATGTTTGCAAATTAATGGTGACAGTTCCTATTTCAACATAGCCCTTTATGTTGAGAGAGGTGGTAGGGCTTGGAATTTGACATGATGGTTAATTTTAAGATATAAAAAGATGGTTTCTACAAAATTCAAAACTTCAAATGAGTACTGATATGAGCGTATTAATTGAGCTTAAATGTTTCAAAATATTTTCTAAATTATAATATATTTAGTTTTATTTCGTTTTATTAATTTAAGTCTCATTTCTGCCTAATGCACTGTAATAATGATGTTTAATCAAACTGTGTTTTAAATAGCAATTATTGAATTATTCCTAAAAGTAATAAGTACCTTTTAATAAAATAAAATGTTACCTTTTAATAAAATAAAAATTTAGTTAGTACACTTTAATAAAAATTACACATATAAATATCACTGGGCATATTCAAATATTACGCGAGCAAAGCCGCGGGGTTTGCTAGTATATTATAAAAAGCACAAACTGTCAGCACAGCAGGCCAATTTACATCATAAAGTCATGTTTTGCACGTTTTTAATGTGTGCATTTTTTTTTCAGAAAATCAATCACCGTCTTATTTAATGGCAGAAATATGTTATTAAATAAGGCAATGGAGATCGCGTCAGAATTCGTCGGAAGTTCAGGGATTAAGACCGGACAATGCTTTGTAGAAATGAAAACTTTTGTTATTTTCCCCTAATTATTAGGATCATATTTGATTGAAAAAAATACCCGAGATCAGATTATGGCAAGTGAGAAACCACGCAATGCTGTGGGTGCAGGCTCGACATTAAATTATACAAAAACAGGAAAATGTTTTTTTTCTTCTCTTTTTTTTTTTTTTTTTTTTGATCACCTAGAACGTTGTGTAGGTCATATCTTAAAGACTTAACCAAGCATAGATTCCCTAGGTTCTGTAGAATACGTGTTAATTTTAGCCGCGTCTATTTCTGTATATTTTTTTCTTTAATTTTGTTTACATTTAAGGAAAGAAAAAAAAACCTAGCAACATAATCAACTTTTCGAAAATACAAAGCAATTTTACAGTTTTCTGAGAAATATGATGCTGTTCTTTTTGCATTAAGAAACAAAACTTTGTTATTTCAACATTTTTAAATTGTTTTCAAGTAGTTTTGGTTTCAGAGAACTTCCCGTGAAATGGATTTACAGACTACAAGGATGACATTATGACAATTTGGTAAGATAAATTCTAGACCATATTTAACCTTTTATCAACTGGTGCTACTTATAAGTACCATTCAAATAACTTAATCGTAAAACGTAATAAAATCCATTTAATACATTGATTAGTAGTAATACAATTTATAATGATAGATGCATTATTTTATATTGTTACAAAAGAGCATTATTGGTTACACTAAACAAAAATATTTTTAAAAGGAAGATTTATTTTGCCTTTGAATCATTTCAGCTTTCTTGGCGTTGGGGGAGGGGGAATTTTTCAATACAGAAATATTTCTATATTTCTATTGTAAGAACATTATATTTGTACATTCCCTAATTCTGCAAAATACCACGAAAAATATGTAAAATAAAAGATTTGAGTGGGGTTATAAATATTGAAAAAAAGGTGCAATAAACCTATAAATTCAAATTTAACTTATCCTTCAAAAATTCTTTTAAAATTTATTAAATGGTGGTGTAAATTTTCTAATTTAGTTTAAAAAATTTACGAAAAATGCTTTAGAAGATAAGATTTTCATGAATTTATAATTCAGTACATAAAGTGTTAAGTGCAAAATCTGAAAACTGCAGTTAGAAGAGGACGTTCACATGACATCAGAGGGCTCTAGAAGAATGTTCTTCAAGAGCCATCTCTGAAAATTTTCTCAAGAGCACATGATAAAGGACTAAGCTTTTTTTTTCTCTAGCTTGTTAGTGACAGGAGTGATTCATTAAAAAAAAAAATTAATATATTTTCTGGAAAATAGACACTAAAATCTTCTAAATGATATAAGATCCATCTATATTACTTATGAATTCAATAGTAAAATTTTGTGTTTTACTGTCGCCAATAAAACTCTTCAAAAGTAGAATTAATTATATTCAGAAAAACAAAAAATAAAAAATAAAAGCTTATTTCGCAACTAAAGAAGCTCCATTGTTTCATTATTCTGTTTGCTTTGAACTCGATAGCATACAAAGACGCTTTCTGATTTATTCCAATTTCCGGTGGAATGATAAATATGTGTGTGAACATCTCATCAAATTTGTAAATATTACTGTGTATAATTTTTCAAGATCGGTATTTCAAATATTGTGAGAAAAGTAAAAATTTAATCAACTCCATGCGAGAAAAAAAAAAAAAAAAACACTTTTCTCACACAATAACAAAGTGTTCACATATATATTTCTTTTCAATTCATTTTAAGAATACTTCAGAGAAAAATATTGTGTTTCAAAAACATCTAAATATTTGTTGAGTTTACAGGCAGAACGAAATGACTTTATGACTGGAATCCGGACTATACCCATTAAACGAAAATTGCAAAAGTTAAAACGACACCATTCTTAAATTTGAAAAAAAAAAGAGGCGTTTGTTTATTTCTTGCCAGATCATTTGGTTCGTTTATATAGATATCTCTAACTAGGGAAACACTTTTGGTGCTGCTCACACCTTTTACTCAGACCTAGCAAATTTTAAAGACCTATATTACGAAGTTTGAGAATCGATATTTTCTTTTTCTGTTAAAATCATATTTTTGATTTTACAGCAGCATAAATTTATGAATATCCGATTTTCAAAAGCACTTATCTGACTTTTTACTTAGAAATTTAGTTAAGCAAAGCATTTAAAATATACAAATTAGTCAATAATAAATATAAAATATTCAAAAAAGTTTAAAAATCCCTTCAAGAACCTACGAATTTGATTTTGAAAAATTACAACATTATATTCGATTTTTTTGGCGCGAAAAAGTTGGAAATTATAATCCCTGACCCAATTAGGTACAGTAAATTTTCTAAATTGTATAAAAATATTAAGTTACTTTATGATTATTTTTACCAAATGACAAAACGTTTAATACAACAACATTTTACTTTAAACATTCGAAATTTTATTCCATCCGAATTCAAAAGAAAATAGTTTTCTTATTTATTATTTATCGATTTGATTATCAATTATCAAACAAATTACAATCTAGTTTAATTAAAATACGGATCGTAGATATACTAATTAGGTAAGCGGACGAAAAATTCGTATGGCCATATTTGGCGACTTAACGAACTTTTGGCGCGAAAGAAACAAATAAAAATCCTATTATATAAAAAAATAAGTATAAAAAAATCTATAAAATACGATTTTAACACTGAAACTTTATCGGATTTCTAATTGTTACGTATATGGTTATAAAATGCGTCAGGTATTGATGCTAGGTGCGAGCCGCTCCAAAAGTGGTTCCCTTGTAAGAATTATAATTAAGAATGCTCCTGGATTTCGAAAGAACACTTTTTATTCAACCAGAATTGTATTTTTTTAATGTAATTTTGGTTTCTGTATCGACAGATTTTAAATAATTAAATAAAACAAAAATGTCCATTAGATAATTCTGGCACATATTTTAATTTAAAAAAACACCTTATTCGCAGTATTGTTTAAATTTTGAAAATTAATTCTGCAATATTTTATTTCCATCTTTTGAACTATCCAATATCCTTTATCTGTGTGACACACGTTACCTTAAATTAAGAAAATTTTATGTATATATTTCCACAAATACTTTTCACAAATATAATTATACAAATTCCTTCATTCAAATAAAAATGTTCTATTATATCTTAATCTTTTCGTCACTTAATTGTTTTAAAAACTGAAAAAAACTGAAAATTATTGTAATCATGAAACAATTTCTTTCCTATTCATGCTATAAATGGAAGAAAAAAAAAGTAATTTATTATTCTTAATTGGAACATTAAGAACTTGTTTTCTATGAATTTGCATAAAATAAATGAAATTTTTTTTTCTTCGTTTGGGAAAACTACGAAAAAAAAAAAAGTCTTAGAATTTGAAATGTAAATTATTCACGTATGATGAAGCAAAAACAATTAACGCTAAGCAGTTACTTTCTTTCAACAAATTTTCTTTTTCGAAATAAATATTTATGTTTAAAATATTTCTGTTTGAAAGAGAATAAAAAGGAATTTGACGCCATGTCAGAAGCAGAAATATGAAATTTGTCTTTTTTTTCTTGTTTTTACGCTGCATTCCACTTTGCTATTGAAAGACAAAAAGCTTAATGAAAAGAAAAAAAAAAACAATTTATGACCTCTGGTATCGGCACACTTATAGCAATCATTAAAAAAAAAAGCATAAATTAGACAAAGTTTTATATAATCGGTTACATTTTGTGCATTTTTCTATAATATTATGCTTAATATTTTACTTAACTAAAGAGATAAGATATTGTTATTTAGGAAAATTTCTTCTTCTAAAATGTTAAATAATATTAGCATAAATTTATTTATTATTATAAATGAATTCATTCATGTTTATAAATGTATAAAGCAGTCCACAAATTTTTTAATAAAGTGTTAATGAAGAATGTATAGTTAATTTTTGTTTAAATAACCATTTTTTTAAATATCCTTATGGTTTTAATAATATGTTTTTTACTTTTATTCTATCACACCGACTTAAAATTTTTAATGCAATATTTTAATGTATTCTGATACATATAGAAGAAAGAGCGACTTTAATACTAGAAGCATAATTGCTGAGTTTAAAGATAACTATTTTTTTGTTCGATTTTACGCAATTTCTATAAACTAAATAATATATCTTATTTCGCGCAGATTATATTTTTTATTACGGTAAAAAGCGGTGTTTAATGTGCAATCGAAACCATTTCGGGGATCAAAAACATTCCTTATAAAATTTTCTGATTAAGAACATTCCGTATATATTTTTTCTGATTATTAGATTTTGTTGTGTTTAAAAAGGTATTTACGAGGGTGGTTCAATAATTATTGTCTCGAGTGTGTATAAAATATTTGTACTGCGATGGTTGATGTGAAATATTTAAGCCTAATGTCTTAGATGATTATATGCTCAATTTCCGAATTGTAGCTGCTATATTATTATTTTTTTTCGTTTACGGTGTGAAAGGTGCCATCTAGCTTGAAAAGGGGGGGGGGGGGAGATTGGAGGTTATGGAGCCAGGTCTGAAACAGTTTTGTGATAGGTTTGTGACAGTGGATGAGAAGTGGCTACTGTCGTTTGGACTCGGGATCATAGTCATGCAGCTACGTCTCATCCACTGTCACAAATCTACCCACATAAGACTAAACCAACCTTCCCCCCACCCCTTTTCAAGCTAGGTGCCACCTCTCACACCTAAAACAAAAAAAATAAATAAATATGTTAATATAACAGCTACGGTTCTGAATTTAATCATATAGGCATCTAATACATTTGACTTCAATATTCCACATCAACCATCGCCCAAATATTGTATACACACTAGGTACATTAATTATTGAACCACCCTCGTATGTTTTCATAAAATGTATAATTATTAGGTTGGTGCAAAAATAATGAATGCTTTTTCACTTTAAATTTAAATCGCTATAATTTTTTTTCAAAGTAAATATATTTAATACACGTAAGAGTAATTAGAATCAATATATTTTTGCCAACGAAAAACAAGCCTAGTGATTCATGTGGCATAAAAGCTTGTCTTCTGGATTCGAAAACTCTATGAAGGCATTTCTGACATCACCTTGATTGACGAATTTTTTTAGGTTTTTATAGAAGAGGTAGTCGGTTAGAAACAGGAGCGATGAGTACGGTGGTTGAGCTAGAGTTTTGCAGCCCTACGAATGTAACTATTGGAAGGTCAATTATGCGACGTGAGTTGTCATTTATCTCGTACGGCACCTACTTAGTGAGTTTCTTTATCTTCCCAGTTTGCTTTAACTGGAGAACGTTGAAACAATTCGCTATTTTTCTAGTTGTTTTGGTTGGATCAACTTCTATTATTGCCTTCAGTTGATCATCGTCAACAACAGAACGACGCCCGAGACTACTCTTGAATTGAAGAACGAAATCACCTTGATGAAATTTTTTAACCACTTCACTGGCAGCCTGTATAGGGAAACAGTGCTTTATCCCCCGACTTACATAGGGTCAAATGTTGAAGTGGTTTTAACCAAAGCAAAGCTGTGATACTGAGCTCGACAATAGAACGGAGGGCTAACTCCCTATTCTGATACATTGAATCCAGCGGTCCGCCCATGAATACAATGCCAAAGATTTTCCGATGAAAATATTTGGCAAAAGACAGATTTCCTCCCATAGAGTAGTATAGGGTAGACATTTTCAAATTGGATTTTCTTTAAAAAAATTGACGAAGTTGCTACAATTTTCACTGCTATATTTTTTTTATTGAAAAAATTATAGATTCTATTTAAATTAATCGAAATTTGTTCGTTTGATATTAGTTAAAAATGGAATTTTAGGTAAGCTCAAAGAAAAAAATTGAAAACTTTATTAAGTATTGCTCATAAAAATATCAAAAAGATGTAGAAAACACCAAAATTGATAAAAAGTATGCGAAAAAGTTTGAAAAATGCTTCTAAGATTAAGAGACGTGCAGGACTCATTACTTGCGCGCAAAGTGTGATGCGGTCACGGCAGAAGTGGATCGGTGAGTTGGCTCTCCGTATTATTGTAGAGCTCAGTGAGCTGTGCTTACGTTGATGTTTCACTCGCGCAAAATTTATTAATTTTTCGCGCTGTTTTCTGCCTATATTTAAATAAACGGTCAAGTGCGAGAATTACTCGCGCTCATAGGGTTCAGATAATACGTATAGGAATTTTGAATTGTATTATTAAAACAATCGTTTTTAAAGAAAAATAAGACTTCGTAAAAACTATACAACGTAGGGTTTGGTATAGCTATATATATACTAGAAAAGTATGAATGGATACACAGCAAAAGTTCAAAGAGATTTGAAGCCTAAATAATATCAAATATTGCTATTCTGTATAAATCTCATTTAAATCTTATCCTAATATGTTCATGATGAATTAATTTCGGCACTGACAAGAAAAGTAGCGCATGTTTAAACTTCATTTGGCATTTCATAAAACTAAAATCAGCGTCGTAATAATCTTATCTTTTTACAGTGTATCTAAAACAAAACACTTGTTCAAAGTTTAAACTTGGTATTTTGCTAAGCTTCGAAAGGAGGTAGAAAATTAGCAACGCCGCTTTGGTCTGTGCCGCGTTTTTCCATACAGGTTTTTAGTTAACCTTTAAAGACACAGTAGGTGTATTGAGAGAGCCACTCAATGCAAACTAGTCGCGAATCCCATAGTATTTATGTGATTAATTCTCATTAAATTAATCTGTTTTTTTTTTTTAACAATTTGACGTTTATTGCTTTTATACTGCTACAGGGCATTGTGTTACACAAATATATCCTTAAAATTTGTTATCTAGGCTTTAAAAGTGATGGAGCATAGAATACGTCATCCCCGTCATTGTGTATGTCCAAATCGTCCGTGTCTTTAACGGTTAATATCTCGGCTAATTAACGACGATTTTTTATGAAATTCATGATCAACAATTCTTTTATACTTCTGCTACGATAGATTCCTCTAGCGCTGCTCAACACTTTTGCTGAATGCCAGTAAATTGAAATTTGTGTGTAACGAAAAAATGTGATTTTCTCAAAAACCAAGTGACCTATTGCAATCGCTATAATTTTCCTGCAAGGTTTAAACTAACGTCTACTACCTCTAAATTTTTCAGAATTTTAGTTGCAGTATATTCGGAATTAGATTGGGGGGGGGGGGGGGGGCATATTTTTGCACTACATTTTAGACCATAACTTTGAAAATATAATACCGAAAATTAAAAGAAATGTATTTTTGAGTTCAGCGTTACGAGAGCTTTCACACGATACCCCACACGATATACAAAGAAAAAATTTCTTTTTTCAAGTAACTTAATTAGCCCCTATACATTTTTCCTAAATATGTTTATGAATATTTATTAATCTGTAAATATGTTGGTCAATAGTCTTTATTATCTCCCCCAATTTGAACTTTCCACGTTTCATAGTTTACGAGTAAAGTGCCTGTGACAGACAGAGAGACAGACAGACAGACACAGGAGTGATTTTATAATGGTTCCGTTTTTACTTTTTAAGTACGGAACCCTAAAAATAAAGTGCTTCAAAAGTGTTGCACTTTGTAAGCATTTTGAAAACATTAAAAAAAAAACTATTACAAAAAACATCTCTTAAAAAAAAAAAAAAAAAAAAAAAACTTTGTTTTTCAAGAACATTTCGTTCTTCACATTATTGCTATTATATTTGTAGAGATTTATATTATATCTAATTAGAGATATATGTATATTATGCTTCACTTAAAAGCATTAAGTATTTTTTATGTAACATAATTAATTTCTGAAAATTTAAACCAAATTGCTAATTTCCTAAATTTCTCTCTATTCTAAAAAAAAGTAACTACCGCTGTCACCGCCGCCGCCGCCGGTTTTGAATTTTTTGTGACCGAAGGTCTTTCTTCGTTAATATTGAGAAACATTATGCATACAAAAATATGAAAATAACTGGTTTTATACAGAAATGTTTGATGAACAGGCTGATGTAGACAGTTTTCAAATCGAAGAATTATTTTAAGAGATATTTAATGCTAAAGTTGGACAAAATCGTTCCACTAAAAAAGTTTTATAGCAGCAAAAATTATACATGGCAGTGTAATCATTTTTAGATGAGTTTGTGCGTTAGAATTTGCCGGAGTGCTGATTGCATTAATTTTTTTATTTTGACTCATTTTTTCAGGTTTTATTTCTATTTTAAATTCAAATTTTCAGCATTTCTAGAGATATTTTTTACAGATTTCAGAAAATTGTACTAATTTAAACTGTTGCCAACTGTATAAAAAGCGCAAGCAATAATGTTTGCTTCAAATTAAAAATTTATTTACACGTGACTATTATAAACAGGAAAAAAACTTTCAAATTAGAATTAAATAATTATGTATAAAAAGCAGGAACTTATTAAAAATTACGTCATAAAAAGTATACACGTGAATTTTAAAAGAGAAAGGATATTGTAAAATAATAAATTCATTAACATGCGTTAGAAGTCTTAGGAGAAATTACGTCATATTTACGTCAAATTATAGTTATTACATAAAATGAACACAAAATAATATTGCAAAAAGTTTAAATTTGGAAATTGCGCTAGACATTTATTTAATATTTTGAGAGGATATTTTCAACTATTTTTGTTAGGAAAGTGCAAATAATATTTCATTGCTAACAAAAGTACTTTCACGCGATTATTTAAAAGAGAAAGAATAGCTTGGTAAAAATTACGTCAGATTAAAAACGATTAATTTAAAATGTCTCATTTAAAAGAACTTTCTTTTCGCTTTGTTAAAAAATACCGGGAGACAAAGACTCTGTTTACTTAATTCCTTTTATATTAGCTTCTTTTCAAATGTTGTTACACGTGTCTACGTCATCAAGTTATTTTTATTTCAACGTTTTATTTGTATTTTTATTAATGTTGTACGAATTTATTTGTTCTTTCGTTATTTAAAATAAAAATTATACCAATTTGTATAATTTGGCGAGAGGTTTGGCGATTTATGTAATTTGGCGAAATGGGTCGACGGGATAATCAAGTAGTACCGCAGCGGATTTGGCGTTAAAATTCCCCAATCAAAGAGAAATGAATAGAAATTCATTTATAGGGAGATCGCCACAGTTTTTTAAATTATAATTCAATCTTTCGAAATCTTTTTAAAGCCTATCAAATTAGCGTGCATTTAGAGCCTGCGGTGTCTGGACGGGGGTTGGCGAGCGTAGCTCGTAGGGGGCCGAGCCCCCTAGTATCATAAAAAATAACAGAAAATACACGTTTAACTATAGTCGGCAAATCACTATAATTTCCGATTTCGATCTCGATAATGAAGAGAAAACTTGCCTTAGTTCTAATCTTTAAAATTAATTATGTAGGTTGTTATAAGAAGAGAAGTTTGTAAACTTGAATTTATTCAATTACGTCCTTCAAATCGTAATGGTTAAAGAATTCATTAGACTGTACTTTGAAAAGTATTAAATAACAATTTGTTTTCGAATTGAAGAAATGCTTTGTTACAATGTTTCATTTTTTATTAGTGTTTTATATTTAAATCCTTGATTACTTCGTTATCAAATCACGTAAAATATTCCGTTCAGAATTTACATTTTAGTGTAATTTTCGAATGGTATATTTTATGTTGTTCAATATGAAAATTTCTTTGAGTTATCTCCGGGTATCAGATTTTATCCACAAATTATAGTAAAAATTCTTCTGTTCGGGGGTAAGTTAAAAATTCGGATTCATCGAACCAAAAAACTTAAAGTAAACCTTATAGAGAATGTTCGGAGGGGAGATGGGAGGGAGAATGTAAACGTGTCAGTGGTTAAGTGAAATTGCGCAACTTAGTCCACGCAGCACCGCGGTCATGTTCCGAGGCAAATCCCCCTTCGTCTTCATCCTAAGTCATAATGTCATACATCTACTTTGTTGCAAATTTTGTCTACTTTCTAATTTTCTAGATATTTTCCACTTAAAAAAATAAAAATATTGATTTGTTTAATAAAAACCTTTTTTGGGGGCATTTTTACAAAACTTTGTGAGGGTTGCCGGGGGAAATTTTGGTAGGAAGTTAAAAATTTGGATTCAGCAACCCAAAAAACATATAGCAAGCCCTTTTCCAGAACTACCATGAATTTTGTTAGGTAGGGTCCCTATACGGTCTCTATTGCCTGGACTGTGTATTGAACAGAATTTTCCTGTGCTACATACGACAATCTTGTTTAACTGTAACGGAGTGTTTTCCAAAAGTTATATTCTCTCTTTTGTCCCTGTTTTCTCTTTCACGTTTTACCCCATCCCTCATCGAGTTTGAAAGTGAGCCTGCGTCAGTGCATACTTAGTATCCCTTGAGAAAGGCCAAGTGTTTTGGCTGAAACCGTTAGGAGGTTTTTAACATTGTTTTACTGCTTAAACGGCATGCATATTTTAATTGTCGTAGATTTTAAACGTTTTGTATAGTTCTCATTGTATACTCTTTTAGCAACTGTATAAATATTCTGAGCTTAGATCATTATTCATATATGTTTCATCATTTAATTTCTTATAATTTTACTCTTGTATTATTTTTGAGAAAATATATTTGGTTATTTTACAATTGGTTAAATTAACTGTTAATTGTATTTACACATAACTCCTTGTGCTTGATAGTTTGCAAGATATTACGTTTGCAAGATTATTTCGTATGGACAGAATAGGTAATGATATTATATCAAATTTCTATCCATAAATTTTGTTAATCATGATATTTTGTGATTTATTGGAAATGTTTTGTTTTTCTTTGCTATTGTTTTGATTTTAATACTTATTCCACTCATACATATTTTCTTTTAAATTTGGTATAACAATTGATCGGGAATTTTGAGTAAAGAAAGTTATGTTAACCCAAGCTTTGCTCAAACAGAATTCAATTGTTTCTTACTTATACTGTGGAATATTGCTCTTGAAAATATAATTTACATAGTAAGTTTCAAGTTTGTCTAGTCGTGTTTTTATATTCCATTTGTAAATTTCTCCCTTAAATATATTATTATTTCAATTACATTTTTTTTTTATTATTATTATAAATATAAATACAATGTAACTTCAAAAATTCGGCATAATCGGGAACGGGACTAGGCCGGATTTTTCAAGGAACATCAAAAGTACTACTATATTCTTAATGGGATCTTTAGCCATAACTAATTCATTATTAAGTGATAATTATGTAAGAAAAAGAGGAAAATAAATAATAATAAAACGTACTTTAATTGATAATTTCGATGATACAGAAAAAAAAAAAAAATCCAATAAAGAATTGAATTATTTCTTCTCTTGAATTTCGGAAACATCGATGTCAACTTTGTTTGCTTCAATTTCTTTCGCCGTTTTTTAACAAGGTTTTTTTTTTTAATATATACAAGTGAAGAATGTCTATTTAGGAAATAGTCTTATCTCTTTAAAGCATATGTTAATTCTCTAGTCAAATTTGTGCATTTTTTACTGACACCATTTCTTCTGCCGGTTGTCCATCCTCGTTTTCTGACTTGCTACTAGCATTATCGGCGGTTATATTTAGCACAGTTTCAGCTGTCTCACTGTCCCTTATATTGTTCATTGCAAATGATTTTCGTCAATGCTTAGTCAATCAACTATATCCCGTATTTTGACATTTAATGCAATTTGAGGTTTTGTGTGTTCAATCAGCACATAAATTGCGGCATTTTCACGGGAAATGTGATCACATGAAAATTCTTCCTCATCATATATGTCGTCGTTGTTGAAAATTCGTTCCGTCCATATGTTGTACCATGCAATAAATTCTCCAAATTTCTCCCCAAAATTGTTCCTGTTGCTAAGCAACAGTGCAGCTCCCAGAAATTTTTTTCAGAAAATAATCGCCTCTGACAAATGAAAAAAAAAAGTGAAATATTCTTTTTTTGCATTTTTACTTTCGATCTTGAAGTTTTTAGTTCATAATGACTTGCTATTTTTCTTCCCCCATAACTAAAAACTGTAAAAGAAAAAGAATGGTAAAAGATGGTTTTGATGCGGGGTTTTTCACACTGTAAGTCATACTGTACACACACACACACACATATATATATATATATATATGCGGTATTCTCACAATCTTTTGACTTTAAAAAAGAAAAAAATCAATTCAAATAGCCCTTACACGTATTTTCGTTAGACTATTTCTTTATATTAAGCATGAAAAGACTATTTACAAGCAAAAATATCAATTGAAAATCGGAAATAACATTTATGAAAATACAAAAATTTATAATAACAATAGAAACAAATACCTGGTTTTTTTAAATGTCAGTATTGGATCATTGAAGAGAGTTCTTAACTACCAAATATTAAAGAAAACTAACATTTCATCCCCAATAAAGATTTAATTTCTATTAAAAATAAATATATTCAGGAGTATTACATAATGTTTAAGATATTCTGTTTTCCTAATAGTTCAAGATTGAAATAAATTGGAAACATATAACTGTCAAACTATTCTAACTATGTAGATTATAATGCCGCAAGGTAAGACGGTTCAAGTAATAATGGACATCATATTTCAAGTGACAATCGTAGACATGATATTAACATACTATACATAGCACTTCAACTTCGTTAAATTAATGTCATTATTTATAGTAAATGTAGTTTAAACAGTTAATGTATTTGTAATTAAACTACTAAAATAAGAATATATTTATTTTCTATTACTTTTTTTTTAAATGTGCGATATTCTGGTATGTGCAATTTTAAAGGTTTTTGAATAAAAATTATTGAATCTATATATATAAAAGCCGTTCTCTGTATGTATGTCCTTTATACAAATCTTCAATTTTTGACCGATTTGTACGGAACTTGGTGTAGATACGTTTTAGAACGTGGAAAAGATCACTGTCTAATTTACAATATCATCAGACCACTATTTATCCCTTTTATCTACCACCTTTCATAATTTGACATTACAGAAATATCTCTTTTTAAATTTTGTAATTCAATCGGTTCTTTCCTGTTGCCACACCCAAAAACATGACACAATAATGTGAAAAAAATAGCGATAACGCGTGCGTGTATATTTTTTCTTTTTTTTTTTGCCAATGAAAATTCAGATTTTTATGCTATATTTTTTGCATTTTTTAAATTGACGTCATTCTAAACAGAAAATGGATATTTTTTTAATATATATATAAAATAAAAACTAACTATAAGAGCGGTAATTTGACGTAACACCTTAATTTGAATATATATATATTTAATTAAAACATCTACTTTAATACAGACAGTCAAATTTCGTGAAAATTATTTAGGAAAAAGGAAAAAAAAAGGCTAGATATGACGTCACATTCTATCACATCTTTTCAACGTGTAATCAAACTCATTTTCAATAAATGACACCTGTATTTTGTTTACTACTTCGATTGTATACTACAGCAATATCTTATAGCTATACGTTATAGTTAAGTGTTGTAGTGGTTTAGATTCAGTGGTAACCTTTTCTGTGATTTACAGTAAAAAGCGAGAAGTTATTTCCTTTTTCAAGAAAATTCTTGACTGATATCACGATTTAAAATTTATGGAAAACGACATCATTTCATCAAATCATTGTAGATTTAATTTCTATTAATCAAATATTTAAGTTTACGTTTAAGAGTGATATTTTATTTAGAGTGGAAAGAAACCCTCTTGATGTAGTACTTTAATTAAAGCTTATAATTATACGTAACGTGAAATTTTTGGTAAAGGTATAAGATCTTTCAGTTGGTGTTTTGAACTGAATTTCAGACGCAGCATCGCGATAAAGGAGAAAAACCAGTCGTGTAATCACGATTGCTCATAACTTGATAAGTAATTTATTTATCCCAAAAGGGAAATCTCATCTCAATTCCAAATCGCTTCAATAGAATGCGCAAATTTCAGTTATTGTGATTGCCGTATTATTTCGATTTAATTTATTTTACCTGGAAGGCTCCTTATAATTGACACGGGCGAAGCCGGGTGGTTCTTCTAGTTTATAATAAAAATTTTCTAGAAAAATTTAAATTCTCCTCATACAGAAATAATGTAATGTCAAGCACTATACGCATATCATAGTAAAATTAAAGATAAAGCGCGCCAGCAGACGTATCAAGAAAAGCTCATATTTTTATTGTCTTTGTCAATAAAATAACAAAGTTTTCCAGTAAAAACATACCAGCATTCCAAAATTATACTTTCATAACATCAAATTACTGGATTCCATCAAGTAGCCTGAAAGTCATGGCCTGAATTTCATCATGTAGCCATTCATGTTAATGTTTACTGTAAATGGCTAGATTTCGGGGATATTTTAGAGTGATGTTATACATCTATATATGACACTTTTTCATGCATTTTTGAAAGAAAGGGTTATTCATTTTATCACATTAAATTCTTTTTCATGTAGTTCTTTCTAATGAAATAAAAAACTTTGACACTGATTTTGATTGAATCATTCATTTATGCATTTTCGACATCCACTCTTTTAAAAATTAAATCAGAAGTGAATGTGGTCAGGAAATAATTATTATCGGATAAACTATTTATATTGAGTGCCTGCTTGGCCTAGTTTCGAGTGTTGCGGTAACAGTTTGTTCATGATGGCAAAATCGATACTGGAAGACCTTGAATTTAAAAATGAATCCGAATCAGAAATGATGAATCGAATGGAACAAGATCTCAGCTTGAGACCTCTTGATCAACAGTTACGGTGTTATTTATATATATGTTGTCCATAATTAAATGACCCTACTTTAAAGTTGTCTAAATACGAAACTATTGGTCAGAAAGTTCGAAATTTTGTGTCCGACATAATGAAGGAATGGGAATTTATTTAAGCGAAAAAAAAATTAGTTCAAAATTATGCCACCAGAAGGCGTTTTTTAATATGTTACACATTTAGCCACCGCCCACTGAATACTAGCCCTAAGCTCTGAGAAAAAAATGGCGGCTTTGATAGGCAGATTTTTATTTTCGGAGTTTGTACTGTCCGTCCAATTCAAACAGCAATAATTTTTAAAAGTTTTTACGCTTTATTTCTTTCAGGGGGATGCCTGTCCCCAACAGCAAGAGATATCGGCTAAAATTCGGCCTGTTATAAGAATTGTCGGCAAATAAGCGGTAGTCAAATAGAGAGATTAACGCGATGTTTTCTCGGCAATAACTGACGATTCCTCTAGTTATAGGTCAAATGCTAACGTCGGCAGAATATCGAATTGATGCAGGAAAGAAATTGATTGGCACATACTGCAAATATAAAATCGGCCGATCTTGTCAGCCGACCAAAATTGAATCATTTTACCAAGAGCGTCGGCGGTAACTCTACCCCCCCCCCGTAGTGAAATGTTTCACGTGACATAAACACACCAATATCTTTAGAGATCTTTATCTTGTATCCCCTCAAAATCCTCTATTCACGTTTCAAGGACAGACCAGACCCCACTTTTAAGCAAACAAACGAAGGGAATAGAAGTCAAAAATACTTCCGAAGAATTGTTTTTTGGTGAGAATAAATTCATTATGCAGAAATCAATAAACCTTAATCTGTTTAAAGTTTGCAGATTCTCCACGATATTTAGATAATAGACTGTAATCGAAATCAAACAACTTTTTAAAAAATTCTAATTTTCTCTTCTTTTATCTTTTTTATAGTTAAATATAGCCATTCATACTTAAAAATATACTTTGATAAGTATTATAACTTAAACTGATTAATAAATTAAATGAATTAAACTGATATATTTGTTAAATGTTAATAATAAGACTTGCCGTTATTATTATTATTATTATTTTGATAAATACCCGAAAATATCTTAAATTAAAAACTACAAACTATTTGCTCTAAATGTATTTTTTAAATTATGAGTTTAAAAAATCTGAGTAAATAAAGGTATTTTTTTTAGAAGTTAATTATATAAAATATTTCGAATAAAATACAACTCTAGAACAGTAATAAGAAAATACAACTCTATAACTGTAATAAAATGAAAAATGATTGTAATGATGCATAAAAAAATTGAGAAAGTTTTTGAGATTTTTTTTCTAAATGTTATGATTTAAATTGTCTTACAGAGAAGTAAATCATCTTTTTTGTTCCAGATAATGAAAAATCTAATTTTATGATATTTTTAAAAAGTTAAAAAAAAAAAAAAAGTGAATAAAGTATTTATTAAAATAATTATTTAGATCTTGAAAAAAAAATATTTTTATGCATAACGATAAAAAAATTAGAAGTGTTAAAGAATGTGATTTTTATAGTTGGGAGACAATGTTAAGTGGGATTAATTTTTATTGTAAGATGCATATATTGTATAATTAATTTAAATGACTGAAAGTTCGTTTTAATTCAAATAATATATTTTGCTAAATGGCAATATTTTCCGTTATAAAATGCAAAAATATCAACCTATCGCTGGTGTAACTAATTAAAATGTAAGAAATTTAGTACTATTGTTTAAAGTCTAAACATTGCTGATAGAAGATGTTACAATAAAAATTACAAATAATGACAATTACAATTAATTTTTCTTTCTAAGATTCAAAAATATTTATACATCAATAGTTGCAATATACAATATCAATATACATCAATAATTGGTAAGAACGTAATTTTTACATTAAAAAATAATTTGCTTTTGCTTCTTACACTAGAAAATTATTGCAATTAAAAATATAATTGTAATTAAGTACAATTTTTATATCGAATGCCTTTAACAGCAATTTTTAAGCTTTAAATGAAAACTTTTTTTTAAACGTTTTAATTGGTTATGTAATCGACGTGTAAATATTTTTGCATTTTATTTGTAAGAATAATGCCGGTTAGCGATACTTATCCTATAAATTTATACGAGCTTTCTTACTTTTAAATACTATTTAAAAATACATGCATAACATGGATTACCTAATAATTAACACAATTTGCATAACTACAGCCACAGAGTTCGTTTGCAGAGCCACAGCAAACGAAAAAACAGTTAAGACCGTGATTTTAACTATTTTTTCTTTTGCTGTGGCTCTTGCTGTTTTTTGACTCTGCTCGTTTACTGATGAGGGCTATGAAAATAGCCGAAACGTTTATATATATTTTTAATTATATTTTAATTGTGTTTAATAAAATTGTAATGTGTGTTTGTCTGTAGTTAAGCAAATTGTGTAAATTTAAATACTATTTTTGCATCTTACAAATTTTGCTGTATGATATCACTAACTAATCGGCAAAATATCATATGATATTGGAATGTTGTCGGCAAAAGATTACCTAGTGACCAAATGATCTCAAACAAATAGGCAAAAGCTTCAAAACTGATTCAATAATAATCGGGATGCGATGCTCCTTATCTGCTTTGCCGGGCAGACAAAAAGCCTTTCCTGCCAAACTCAGGGGGTGACATCGTTCGAGCGAAACATAGTCAAATTAGGACATTCGGCGGAAGCTCGGCCAGGGATTAATTGCTGCTTGGGTGTATTTGTCTTATTTAATCTGAGAAAAATATAGCGTAAAACTTTTAAAAATGTGTAATTCGTTAAAAATAGCCCTTTGGTGGCGTAATTTTGGACTCTTTTTTTTTTTTTTTTTTTTTTTTTTTTTTTTTGCTCAAACAAATTCCCTTTCCTTTATTATGTCCGTCACAAAATTTCACAATTTTTTGACCAATAGTTTCGTCTGTAGACAATTTTAAAGTAGGGTCGTTTAATTATGGACACCCTGTATATATATATATATATATATGTATGTGTGTGTGTGTATGTGTGTGTTTGGATTTTACTAAATTAAACGACTGCCATAAATTCTATAGAACGGTTTAAGGTGGATGTTACAGTAAAGTGAATGAAACCACTGGCATAGAATTTGGACTAGCTTTCTAATACTGGAAGAAGAATTGATAAGTTTTTATAGTTATGAAGTTACATGGGGATAGAATGGTGCGAATCTCAATTACTAAGTACATATTCTATGTTCATAATGTTTTCGTTGAAGGTCTGGGTGGAAACTCCTTATATATTTTTTAATAATAAATTATTTTTTTAATCGTATATTATTAAATACATTTAAAAGTTCCTATTCAGATATTTCAAACATTCTATTTGTTTGTATTTTTTTACAGGCCAAAAGCAGCTCTTATACATACACAAACAACATAGTTTTTAGCTGAAAAGTATGAAATTCCATGAACATTCTATGAAAAGAGGGTGTAAAATAAAGAAAACGATGTTTTAAAAGCAGAAAAAATGGGAAACAAAAACACCAAACACAAGTTTTAAATAAATACATCTGCTATCTCTTCGGAAGGTGGGAGGAATGAAGTATCAAATATATATATATGTAGCCTCACAGGTTTCGCAAGGTCAATATATATATAATATTATTTTTTAATTTATAAAGTTTGAAATAATGAGCTTTACATTGTGTTTTTATTATTGTCAAGCAAACCTATACAAGATTTAAAAATCAACATTAAGCAAACGACGAAATTTCACTAATGGAAAGTTGAAAAAGTAAATATCAACAAGAATTTTGCTTTTTCAGAATTTAGTGTCACTCTCAATGAAAAAGAAAGTATATAAAAAATATAGTACAAAACATATTTCAGTTTTAAGACTTAAAACACATGCTTTTAGTTTATATAAAATGACGTCATTCTCATCCACTGAATAATTCCACATTTACGATCCAGTCTTTAAACAACATCTACAGTAAAATATGCATATGACGTCACTATCGCAGAATAATACACAAATCCAGTAAAAAGCAATGTCGTCATTAAGAAACTCTACAAAAAAATCGGCTATCTAATGGTTCATATGCCTTCATTTGTTTTTAACATTAATATAGATACTTATCATTAAATATAGTCTATAATAGCTCGATGTTTTATCGGAAATCATTAATTTATAATTTTTCAAAATACCGCGAACTTTACATATTTTTTTTTAAAGTTGTTATGAGGAAAAGGGCAACAAGGAGATGTAGTAATCTACTACTTTTCAAATATTTTTCCTTTACTTTCTACAGAAAAGGAGTACTTCAGTTGCCAAATTGAAGGACATAGTGTAAAAACTAAAAAAACAAAATAACATTTCAAAATTAATTGAGATGCAGTTTTCATTGCATTTAAAAGAGCTTTTTTCCCTATACGACGGTATAAAAATTTAAAAATCTACGATGTTTAGAAAGTTAAAAATTTGCAGTAGAGATTATCTGTATTTAACCGCACAGTGATACATCTGCTTTGTTTTACGGCTGGCGTAAGTATCAGATCGTTATTTTTTACAGACGACGCTTTTATTGCTGCCCGAAAGAAACAGCATATCGGGGATTATAATCAGTTTAAAATTAATACACCACATTTAAAAATCCATTTTCTGCATCAGCCACGCATAGTCACAAACAGTAGTATTATCTGATGCAGCTCTTTATACAGTCTCTATATATGCATGCATAGCAGGTATAATTCTGTTCGAATAGTACACGCATGACGTAGTTTAAAAATCACGTTTAGCAATTTTCTTCAAAAGGTGTAAGTTCCCTGGAATTCCTTTGAAAATTCATGTATATATTTAGCGTTTTTTAAACACACCATACAGTAAGTTCACACTTATTTCAGTTTATAAACGCATACCATAACTAAAATATATTTCCGCCAATTACTAACCATACACGGCAATGTATCCATTTCTCCGCTTACCATTGTATTTATCTTAGTATACTGAATAACATTCAACAGAAAGATGCATATAGCAGTTAAAACCATTCTTCAGCAATTTGCACCAATAAACTGTAACGCTTACGTATAATTGACATATGATCAATTCCCAATTCTATGCTATGAACATCGCATCTCACAGTAAGCATCTGTTACCGACCTCAGTAACGTATATAAATTTCACTATCTTTTCGTGTAACGAAAGAAAATTACACTGGATTTTTTTTTCTCTCGTATCAATTACGTAACGGAAATCTTTTGTGTCCAAAATGTAAATGACAGACGAACGCTTTGCACTCCATATTCTACAGAAAGTCTGTGTTAGTGCACTTAAGAAGTGCATAATACAGCCGAAGACGCGTTTCAAGGGAGTGGGCAAAAGTCGCGTTTTAACCATTTATCTACTGCGGAACTTATAAGTACCATTAAAATAACGTGTTATAAAATTAATAAATCGATTAGTAGTGATACAATTTAGAATGAGCTACAGATGCAATACTTTATCTTGTTCCAAATGCATTATTGGTTACACAAAACAAATATATTTTTAAAAGGATAATTTATTTTGCATTTGCATCTTTTCGGCTTTTTAGGCGTGGGGAGGGGTGTGATTTTCAATTCGAAATATTTCTATATTTCTATTGTAAGAACATTATATTTGTACGTTTCCTAATTCTACAAAATAGTAAGAAAAATATTTAAAGTAAAACATTTGAAGGGGTTATAAATATTGCTCAAAACCCTTATAAACTCAAATTTAATTAATCCTTCTAAATTCTTGAATTCTTATAAAATCCTTCTAAAATTTATTAAATGATTATGTAAATTTTCTAATATAGTTTCAAAAAATCACGAAAAAAGCTTTAAAAGATAAAATTTTCATTCGTTCATAATTCAGTACATAAAGGGTTAAGCGGGATCGCGTATTAGACTTGATTTGAATATTGTTGCAGTAACGGAGCTTATTTACACCCCTTATCGTTCAAATTAACATTAGAACATTCATTTATATACTAACAGTCGAAAACTATGTCTTTTACGCATATTTAGATTAAAATTTGTTTCTATTTAACTTTAACACATATTTTTCTTTTTATAGGATCGAGTAGAATAATAACTGAAAATAAATATGGATTCAAACTTTGCTTTATTCTTGAATAATACTTTACAACCATAATTAAATAAATGCAGATAATTTTCTTGCTTGACTAATTTTTTTAATCGGAAGAAAAAAGAGATTAACTTTGAAGCCCAATGCAGCTGTTAAAATCGTATTTAGTACATGTGACAATGAGTACCATTATAATATGTCCTTCCTTTTAATAAATAGAAAAATCTATTTTTCATCATGCTTCGTGTAAGAAATATTAATAGCGTAGCAAAAGGTAAGGAAAACAGAAAAGAAAGAAATATATAACCGGTGTCATATTAGTTTAATATTTACGAGTTTAATTTATTTTTTTCTGTAACATGTATAATAAAACATACACTATAAAAAATAAATCGGTGAATTTCTCACGTTTACATACGTATATGTGTAAATTCGCATAATTACAACTTTGTCATAAAATTTACACTTCTGTCGTAAACATTTACCGATATTTACGTGCTTGTAAGCTAAATGGAAGTGTGTAATTTGTTATCATTTCTAAAACTGAAACAAGTGTGTAAATTGTAGAAAATTTTACGAGTTTACCTGAATTGGTGTGTTAACGTAAATTTAAAAATTTTGTACATCATACAAATATCTGTGTATTTTGCATATTATACCGAAATATGTGTAAGAATATTACACAGATATATGTATAAGAACAGAATATTGCACAGAAATATTCGTACGAATATTACACGGCTATATGTGTAAGAACAGAATAATGCACATAAATAATTGTACTTTTATGAAAACAATAAACATTGATACTTTAATTATTTTGTGTGTAATAGTGGCTGAATGGTCAAGGTAATGTTGTGGAAAAGCTGTAGTTTCTGAGTACGTATGCTGTATCCGTGAAGTAATGAAAGAGAAATTATCCTCGTGATGTAGATGTATATTTGAAAACTTGTGGCTGAAATTAATAAGAAAAAAAAATCCGACTAAATACGGAAATAGTACTGGCGTGACGATTTCCTTTCGTAAAAAAAAAAAAAAAAAAAAAAAAATATATATATATATATATATATATATAATAATTTTTACAGTGTGTTTATTGAGATTATACAGGTTCTGTTCATAAACTGTGCCTATACTATTTTAGGGCTACAAAACAACTTTAACAGAAAGATGGCATGCAAATATAATTTCGGACGATCCTGTTTCTTGTAAATTATGGTTACACAATTTTGTGATCTTAAAACAAATCTCCTGGAAAGAAAATAAACATACAAAGCAAATGGGTTTGCTCTTCATGTAAATTAGTTTCGTGACCATACAAATATTTAGTTCAAAATTTACATCCCGAAATATAAGATTACGTACTAGGCACAATATAAAATTCGTTGTTTTTTTTTATTACACAGATATAAGCGTATTCATCTGTAATGTACGGTTTAAACTGAGCATTTCAGAGTTATTTGATAACATTTTACACATTTAATCAAATTAACATACTTAAGCAGATTAACTTAATACACTTAAAAATTCACAAACAAACTTAAAAATTACAAACAAAACACTCAATACACCAGAAGTGCATTTGGCAATTTACACACTACTTTGCATATATAGACAAATCGCTTTTATATCATCAATATACCTGTTTTAATGTGTCCATGTGCGCATTTATTGTTTAAAGTGTAGTTGTGATTTAACGTACATTTAAAACTTCACTAACAACAAGTATAGGTAAAATCATCTCTAATGATGATAATTTTTATGACGTATTTGAGTTTCCAGAATTCGTCTATTCCTCTATACAACAAATAAACATTCACGCAGCCAGAGACAAAGAATGGTAGGAAGCTGGATCAAAGAAGAATGCAGCTTTGCTTATTTTGCAATTCTGTTTTTGAAATATCAAGGACTATTTTCGATTAGTAATGTTTGCATTTATCAATCAGGTATTAAATAAAGTAAATATTACCTTTCGGAAACAATGTTTTTTATCTGAACAGCAGCAGCAACAACAACAACAACAACAAAAAACTAGAGGAAAGGAAAGAAATGTTCATCTTGATCAATGAATTCGCGTCTTAAACATAATTTTTGGCCTCAAAGAACTGAAAAGCTATCGCGGATTAATCAGAATTGCGTAATTACCGTTCAAGATGTGATATTTTTACATTAGTCTTATGTGCGATTTTCAAGGGATAGTAAAAAATCCGCGTATTAAGCGGGATCGCGTATTAACCGTGAGTGTCTTAACCGGGTTCGACTGTATTTTCTTTATATTTTATATAGTGTAACATCATTAAATTTCACTTCAAACTATTTTTTTATTAACCTTTATATAATGGAATATTTCCAAGTTGGGTAAATGGGGGATGAATGGGACATTATGACAAAAATATTTATTTTAAATACTTTTTTTTAAAATTTAATATCAATATTTTATATCACTTATCATACATTACATATTTGACTACATATATACACAATCCATATTCTAGATTATTATTATACAGTAAAATATTATAATATAAAAAAAGTTCCTCTTTGTCCCAAACATGCTAATAGCAGGGATGAATGGGACATTAATAGGGATGGGTAGGCACACACATGTTTTCCTCACTGTATTCTTTGTCGCCTAATGAAAAGTTATAATTATAAACATTTATGTATTCATATTTGTAATATATTATCTCGTAATATGGCTGTCATATCGCAGCGTAGGTAATCACTTCTGTTACTGCAGTTTTAACTTGTAATGCAAACTTGGGCAGCATATTTGTTCCCTTTTCCAACTTACGAGACCATTTTAGATATGAAATGAAAGTGAAAAATGTCTTTGAAATATGGCGTATCTAATAATTTCCATTCATAACTTATTTATTAATATTAAATGTATATTTAATATCATACAAAACTGAAAATATATTATGATGAGTGCGAGTGGGGATTTATTTAAGCAAAAGTCCAAAATGCAAAATAATTTCTCCAATTTGATCAATAAACATATACTATTTTTATCTATTTTGATAATTTTTCAACAGGTATTTTTTGATAACCTATTGAACCTTTATTACAACACAATAATTATCATTCAGTATATTTTTTAATAATAAACAACCTATATAAAACGAGTACTGTTTAATACTAATAATGAACACAAATTAGAAATTTATCATCTTATATATTATTATTTAGTTAATAAATATATTTTTCAACATATCTTAGGGATGCATAAGACAGTCCCATTCATCCCCATTTAAAATGTCCCAATCATTCCCATGATGGGTACATTTATTGCAGCCATTTTGCCTCAGAAATGCATTTGTCACAACGGTAAATATTCATTCATTTTATTTACAAATATCGAACCTTACAATAAATTACTACAACGTATCTTAATTGTTTATATTGTATAAGATATCTGACAACTTCAAATCTAAAAAAATGAAAACAGCCATGTGGTTTAGCTTTTGGTTCTAAAGCACAATATGGTACTGTTATATATGAGAATATAAAGCAACTAAAAAGAAATGATTATTGCCTAGAATATTGCGAATGTCCCATCCATCCCTTGTCCCACTCATTCCCCAGCTCCCCTAACCCTAAAAAACAAACGACAAATGCTACACACTTCTTTTTTAACAGCGGTGAGACACAACAAACTTCAACAGCATATACCAATTATATTCATATACCAATATAAATATTGCTATATTTACATTAGTTAGAGCACAGACGGATGGGAAAAAGCAAACCAAAATGATAAACACTTTTCAACTATGTCAGAAAATTTTAAAAATGGAAAAATAAATCTATCTTAAAATTGATTTTCGGAAACTCAAAATTCCTATTTTTAAAAACGATATGCATAAATTGTTTAACAAAAACAAACATTATTACCATCTTCCCAACTGTACATATTTTTAATTCTTTACATAATAATTTATGAGTTATAAATTAATTATTATAGTTTTGGAAGAAACGTTTTACTTAAGAAATTATATTCAGAAAAGTTATTTATCACTTAATTATTTATTTACCTATTAAAAAATATACTCAGATAATCTTTATAGTATTTTTCAGAGCATTGATTACTTTTAATAATTTTATTACATTACTTTTACTTTTACATGTCTCATAGCTAACAAGTTACTTATATGACACTAAATATTATATTATTTATTTAAAATTTTAATTAAGTATTAGTACATTTAATTACCAAATTATTACTTCAATGATTTTTTCTTTTAATCACCATAATTAATTATATTAAAATTGCGTTTAAAACTACAAAATGAAACTTAGTTTTAGCGATAATAGAAAAACTGGTTCTAACTCATTTAATTAATGATGAAGTCCTTAATAATGACCTTTTTAAATATTTATAAATTTAATGAAATTGAGTGAAAGAAAGTTAAATAATAAAAGAAATTTAATGAAAGAAATTGAAAATAAAAATACATTTTCGTATATTATATTTAATTAATATTTATAATATATATAATTAATATTTAATTTAATTAAATTTTTTATCACATTGCGCGTGCTAATGACATATTAGTTTATCAAAATACATTTAAACTACAAAAAAGTCTGTTCAGCTATAATAATAAAGAAAGACGTTTGTGTGTGGGTGAGTGAGTGAGTGTGTCGACGGTGTTCTGAAGAGACCGCTGCACGTAGAGGTACAAAATTTGGGGGAAAGGTACGTCTATATATGAAGTTTTGCACCTCGAAGACCGATTTTCGATTTTTTGATTAGATTTTTTTTATTTAAGTTTTCATGCGATTTTTAGCACTTTTTGAAGTTTCGAGGCTATTTTTTCCATATAAGTGAGAAGAATATGGTTTCTTTCTTTTAACCCAATATAGTAAATTTTGTTCCCTTTCCAAAAAAGTTTATTCGGAATTCATGCAGCGATTTTTGAATTTTTAGCCAATTTTTATGCAATTATTGAACAGCATTTAATGCATTTCCATACGTTGGAGGTTATGGAGGTTACTGTATAGGGACACAGTTCTGTCGCCAAATGCCGCCAAGTTTGTCGCCAACTTGGCGGTATATCGCCAAATTTGGCGACCGAAATGAGTCACCAAAAGTGACGCCAACTTGGCTATATCTCTAATATTTCGCCAAATTCCCATAGACTTCCACTGTAAACCAATATGGATTACTTGCTTACAGAAAATCAACAAATTGAGATATTTTAATGCAACAAAAACTAATATTTGTAATAAAACACTCATACTACAATATATATTAAAACACGCATACACACATAAATAACGCCTGCATTCAACAGTTAAAGGTATATATAAATATTATACAGACATACAAACAATAAATACAATAAACCCAACTGGAGTGAAAAATTAGCCAGAGCCAGGAATCGAACCCGGGATCAAAAACTAATATTAACTTAAGGGATTATATTAATTCGATTTTTCCACATTAGGAAAAAGAATGCGGTTTCTTTCTTTTAACCCAATATAGTAAATTTGGTTCTCTTTTCATAAAAGTTTATTCGGAATTCGCGCAGCGATTTTGGAATTTTAGCGAATTTTTTATGCGATTATTGAACAGCATGTAATGCATGTCCATACATATAAGGGGTGTTACCGTAGAGGGGGGGGGGGATCCAGTTTTGTCGCCAAATAACGCCAAGTTTGTCGCCAACTTGGCGATATATCGCCAAATTTGGCGACCAAAATGAGTCGCCAAAAGTGACGCCAACTTGGCGATATCTCTAATATTTCGCCAAATTCCGATAGACTTCCACTGTAAAACAATAGGGTTTACTTGCTTACAGAAAATCAACAAATTGAGATACTCTAATGCAACAAAAACTAATATTAACTTAAGGGAATATGTTAATTATATTTAAGGGAGTCCAAGTAAATTAATTATGAATAAAAGTAACATGATATAATGCTTAGCATGATTTCCAAAACAAATTTTAAGAGAGCCCATAGGTCAAAGGAATTAGATCTGAAACTTTTATCCAATTATAGTAAATTTTGACTTTCGTGATTCTTGAACTTTTTGTGATTTTTATGTTTCTTCGCGATCTGCTGCAATTTTTTGACATTCCATTTTTGACATAAAGTACATTCTGCCCTCATTTCAATAAAGTTTATTCGGATTCCGTATAGCAATTTTCGAATTTTTCGAGAATTTTGTATGCGATTTTTAGTGTATTTTAGCGATTTGCTACTATTTTTCCACATTAGTGAAAGGAATGAACTTGCAATCTTCGAACATGATATATAATTTTTTTTTCTCTTATCAGAATTTGAGAAGCGATTAAAATTTTTTTCGCGATATTTTATTGTGATTTCCAGAGTTTTTTCGCAATTCCTGCTGTTTTTTGGCGTACCCGGGCAACGCCGGGCAAGTTGGCTAGTATATTAAATAAAACTGTGAAATAAATAATAAAATTATCTTATATAAAAATTGTTGTGTTTAACAGGTTATTTAACTCTAAATTTGATCATTATTTTAAAATCTTATGTTAAATGACACAAGTGAAAAAAGTTACTTTTTAGCAATTTCCATAATAGTTGAAAACTATATAAAAACATGGAAACATTTAAATGCTTCATTTAAAACACATTACTACATAGTTGTAATAAAATATATACAAATGTTTTTAAAAATTAAAAACACTAGATGTTAAAATGATAAAAAGCTACTCCGAGCGGTTTCGGCTAACCTTAAGCCTTTGTCAAGGAGAAGAGAATTGACTGATAAAAGCACCTGACGCTCGATTTCATTATTTTTTATCAGTCAATTCTCTTCTCCTTGACAAAGGCTTAAGGTTAGCCGAAAGCGCTCGGACTAGCTTTTTATCATTTTAACATCTAGTGTTTTTAATTTTTAAAAGTATTTGAATATATTTTATCACACCTATGTAGTAATGTGTTTTAAATGAAGCATGTTAAATGTTTCCTTTTTTTATATAATAAACAAAGGTGAATCTGGCGTTCAAGATTGGACTATTTTATTAAGCCAATTTATTAGTTGAAAATTATATATTAATTTGGTTTGTCCATGCTCTAACTGGCGAAAATTTAATTAGAATGCCATGAAATTAATATATGTTACTGGAGATTATTATGTCTTATCGCTATTGAAATTGAATTGTGTAGCGTTTACGATTCCTTTACAGGAACATTAAAAAAAAAATCAATTGCATTATGGTCTATGAGGAAACATCGTTTGCAGTGTATTTTAATAACATTACACTATTTTATATGTATTGAAGTTTATATATATTACTGGGGTGTACTACAAGCCGCGTACTGTAGAATATTGTGTTCATAGCATTTATATTTCATCTACAGGGACTCAAAAAAGAATTTGGTAATAGAAGCATATGAAAAATAATTGAACTATTTAAGACTATGAACAACAATTTCTAGAAGTGCGTTTTCAGTTGTACTCATTTTGAAATTTTACTATTTTTGTTTATATTAATTTCTGTGTATAAATTATGTACATCATTTACAGGGCTGCCCAATAGTTCTCAAGTACATTTCCGTTTATCGGCGGATATTGCTGAACTGAAATGTCCAACCATGCTATGCGTTTAACTAAACTTTTAGCATTATACGCAATATACAAATAAATCTATAAATCATACACAGGGCTGCATAAAAAATACTATATTTTTCCGACTATTGATGGTACTTTCAGAAATTGTGTTTTGAAATGCGTCTTGTGTTTTCCAAATTGTTTATTTAGAGATAATTTTTCTTCTTAATAATTTACGACCTTTTGTTACAGTATTATAAATACAATCTAAATTGTTTTACAATATATTCCGCAAGCATAACTTTTTGCTCTTGTTTAAATCTGATTGGATAAATTTCACTATTTCTTCTGTTTAGGCAACATAGTTTCTCAGTGCTAAAGACTATCACAGTTTCTCGGTTCTCAAAAAATACATAGACGATCTTAGAAAAATGTATTGTTGTAGAAAGGCATGGCTTAAGAGTGTTGTATTTAAAAATTACATACGCTATAAGATACACATGGACAAGGTAAACCCGGATTTATGGACCAAACTGTAATCGAAGGTAAAGTACACATAAAGAGGACGTTTTTGCTAAAAATTTGGGGTGGGAAAGGAAAAGTTTTGGCGAAAAACAAGAAATGCGGAGGAAATGAAAACTAGCGTTTTGTTGATATAACAATTACACTAAGTGCTCAAACGTGCCACAGGTAACGTCTAGCATGCGATTGGCGTACCTTTTCGTAGACTCCAAGTATTTCACGAAAATTTGCACAGACGAATGAAATTCTTGCAGTGAGTTTCTCATCAGAGTCAACAGTTGTCTCATAGATAAGACATCTTGAACCTTCGAATGGATACGCCAATCATTTGATAGACGCTGCTAGCTATATATCGATGTTAGTGGTGGCAGATTTGAGCACGTACTGTAATTGTTATGTCAATAAAGTGCTTGTTTTCATTTTCACCGCGTTTCTTGTTTTTCGACAAAACTTTTCATTTCCGACACCACATTGTCTTACAAAAATTGTTTCTTTATGTGTACTTCCCTTAAAGTTTGATCTATGAATACGTGGACACCCTGAATACGTAACATTTGTGTAATTATGCATAATGCACGAATACATACATGTACCCAATTAAAGTTTTGTACGTATGAATAGGAATAATATATCAGTATGGGGTGTTTTTTTTGTACGGATGGTTATTTAACACGAAAACTACCGGAAATTTGAGTCAAGTTTTATAAAAATATTTCACACCAGAAAATTTTGATTTAAAACAGTTTAATTTTATTTAACGTTTTTCTTCTTTGTATTTTTAAACTTTTTTCATAATCAAATTTCTGGTTTGAACCAAAACATATTCATATGGTAGCCGTCAAAATGACGGCTGACGGTAGTTCTAGTATTAAAAATGTAAATTGTACTTAATAATATTTGTCACATTGGCACGAAATTATAAATAGCAGATTTTTTTTTCTATTCATTTTTCTATTTAAATATTTGCATATGTACACTCTTAGAAATAGAATTCTCACTTTTGACGATTTAGCAATCCTCAAGCTGTATTTCGTCGTTTTTGACGATCATTTCCTATCACCATCACGTGACTTTTAAGGAAAGGTAAACTCTCAGATATTTGACGAAAGTTTTTCCTCAATCACGGTCAGACTCAATGCATTTTAAGGAAACCGTTGCTGTACCTCCTCAAATCCTGCGATTTTAGCAAGCAGATATTTGCTTGTTTGTATTAGTCCCGTAATAATTTATTTTTAAAAGAGCACTTTTTAGTGCTTTTCAGAAAATACTGAAATATAGGTAGTTACTGTTTCTTCATAAGTTATTTTTTTTAGCTGTTAAAATTTTCAGGAATGCTTATTATTATTATTATTATTACTTATGTTGTTGTTCGTTATGTCGATTCACATTTATGTATATATTCGATTATGTATATATTCGTTATGTCGATTATGTATATATTCGAAAAGAATATATTTCCTGTGTTCGAAAACATCCAAAAAGAAAATTTAATCAATAAAATTTCAAAGATCCGGGATATCTTTTTTAAAAATTTATTTAAGAAGTATATTCTGTTTTGAATCAGATTAAAAATAAACATAATTGATCCCTCTCCCTTTTATAAACAGTAAAGTGTTAAAATCTTATCCATCTATTCAACGTGATAAAATCTCACGTAATATGCACTTCACAGTTCGTTATTTGTGTGTAACAAATTAACCAGACCATATTCTAACCATTCATTGAGCAAAGAAAATTTCACTAATAAATGATTTAATCAAGCCATATTATAATTATTCATTGACCATGAGAAAAACATAATAATAAAATAGCCTTCCTTAAAACTTTCAGCACCGATAAAATTACAATCTATCTTACAAAAATATAATCACGCGGCAGCTTTCATTACATCAGTCTAAAAGCACATTCATATAAGTCCCCAATAACCTGGTCGGTAGAGCAAGTGTCTCCCACCCCAAAGCCCGCGGGTTCAAATCACGCCGAGGGAAACGAGAAGTGATTTTTTTCTTCCCTTGGCAGAGGAGCTTCCAAACTGTTCAATAGATGGCGCCACCAACACCTTTTTGACGAAACTTTTGAGGAAATTTATATCGTCAAACAAGTGAAGAAAGTAATTTCATCAATTTGACGAAATATTCGCTCGGAGCATATTCCAATAAACCGTTTCGTCAAAAACAAAGAAAATTTCGTGAAATCTGAGTATTCATTTCTGAGTGTGTATAAACCGAAAGTTAAGATATGTTTCTCCCAATACATACAGAGTTTAAACCAGTGGTTTCCAACCTTTTTTCGGCCGCGCCCCACCCGACAATTTTTAAAATCGCGATGCCCCCCCCCCCCCACAGACACACACTTCTCTCTTCTGTAGCATATATTTTTTATTATAAAAATATTAACTGTTATTTACACGGAAGAAGCTTAAAAGAGATAATTAAGTATGATAAATCATTTCACATTCAAAAGTATTAAAGGATAAAATTTTTGTTATATGATTTTTAACAGAACTCTATGAATTTCAATGAGGCCATACATGCAGTTACATATAGAAAAATGTTGTTGTTCTTTGGAAACTTTCCTCCGACACGTTGGTGTTATATAGTCTGCATTTTTATCTTCATGAAAATTCTTCACCAAACTCTCAAATTTGCATTACATTTGATAAAATTTATACATTTTATTACTGATTTTTGCATTTCCTTAAGAACAGGTGAAGTTTTCTAAACGCCGAGACTGCACAAATAACATAATTTACAAGCAGCATTTCCAGATTTGCGACTTTATCAATTTTAATCAGCCGTTTTTATTCCTCCTCATAACATACTTATCTGATAGCGGGCTTTCTTATTCCCCTTACTGTTAGTTTTCCACCATGTGTTATCCTATTTTACATTTTAAAATACATATGTCATGTTGTATGTTCATATATTGTGTATGTGGTCTGCACAAGAACCATCCAGTAAGTTTTTTTACCTATTACCTTCTGTGATGCTCATTTCAAGGCTTATTAATTTTATTAAAGTAGTACATATTTAAGATATTTCAAACATTTTTTAGTCTAAATGCGTTTGACATAGTCAATTTTAGATATCCCCTTAAGTATTTTCATATGTAAAAGTATTTCCATGTGACACATTGCATTGTGAATAGAAATAAAAGTTTCAATAAATAATAAAAAACATTTGTGTAGCAACAAAATAATACTAAAGCTAAAAAATTGTTAAAGTTTTTAAATATATAAAGGATATCTAAATATCCTATAAAAGTTTTCGTATAATTATTCCGGTTAGTGTTGTGTTTTGAACTTTTAAGTGGTATATTTTAGAAAATTTATTTTTATTCAAGTATTTTATGATCTTCATATATTACTTCTATTTTAAGTCTACGAGATCACTTTTATTAAAAAATGCCAAACAGAGAGAATGGATTTATAACAAGTTTGAAATTGCCCCCCTCAAAAATCAAATTGCCCACATGCGGGGCGTACGCCCCACGTTGGGAACCACTGGTTTAAACTATATATGATTGGTATAGTACATAAACTTAACGAAGCGAAATTGGCAAAAATGTTAAGAACATTTTTATGTTATTTCGCTCTACGACGTATTTATTTAAATATGCTTATAAGGACAGCCTAATTACACTTTTACACATGTTTATCCTATCGTTGCGTAAGTAATTCTTCGCGATGAGCGTCTTTTACAGAATTTTTTAATCTTTTATCACCGATTCTTTAAAGAAAAAAAAAAGACTATCGTAATCGGGGAAAATGTACTGATTAAATCAGACAAATTTTTAGCTAATAAATCAATAATAATAATAAAAAAAAAAAACCTCGACTGTCTAAAAAGCGAACTGACTATTTCTCATCATTGTGAAACTACTTTTTATATTACTTACCTATTTTTTTATGTATTTATATTGATGACTTTTAAGTTGTGTTTAATTGTTAGTCCCCACTGTTTTGATAAGGTCTATGATGATTAGAGTTGCAGTAAAGCTACAGATCCTAACTACACAACTTCCACGTTGTTTAATGTTTAAACGGAGCTTCTGACTGAAAAATAGTCAATGAAACATCATTTTCATTTTGAAAAAACCTATAAAATGATATGCTACTCAATAGAGTGCGCATATTTTTTTTTTCGTCTCTACTGCCATATTTTACGGCCACCATTTTGAAGTAATGAAAACAAAACCTATCCTTTAACCATCGGATGGTTAAGACGAATCGATAGAGACCTCATTCATTAAAATTCATCGAGCCGTTGATATGTTTCGAGGGTGTAAAGAAATCCACATACCCAGATACGCGTGAAACACATAAGCCTTCTTGGCCGTCGGGTAAAAAATAGCTCGTGGCACTAACCAAATATTATTAATTAGACGGAAAAATGCATGCCCGAGTATATCTCGGGTTGCGCAAAGAGAGGGTTAACCATGTTTTTTTTTTATAATTATGAGAACATATTTTCGTCTTATACAAAATTTTATGGTGCATTTCTTGTTGTGAAATCTTCAGATAAATATCACTGCGTGATACAGAAGTGGTGAGCGATCATTCTCACATTTCAGTGTCAGTGTAATCTGAATTTTATTTCTTTATAAAATTGTTATCCTAGTTTTTAATAAAATGTCCAAATTTTCTTATAAAATATTATATACGCTACTCTATGAAGTGGCATTTCACCTAAAATTACCTAACGTGAACACAAAGTGATTTAAATTTGCTGCCGGCATAATCCCTATAGATTAGTTTAATATGACCGATATAATGCCCGATAACAATTTTATTCGACTGCAAAGTTTCTTTCTTCAATATGAGTTCTTTCTTCATCATACAAATTTCCTTACTAAACGTTTCGAGTGAAAGAAGAATGAGGAAAAATATGTTTAATCAATTATGAATATATTTTCTTTACCTTATTTCATCTTAAACATGAGAACTGTTTATTTATTTTTAAGGTGTCTCATGACTTTAATTAGAAAGAAAAGAAAAAAAAAGACCATTTTCAACATTATAATGTATATAATTTTAAAACAGAATATTTAGTGGGTTGAAAGATGTTCTTTCATTTCAAAGAACATAATAATATATTTCATTTCATCTATTTAAAAATTTTCAATACGCAGGATTATTATTTTTAGGGGACCCCAAACTGTCAGACATTTGACGAGCAGAAAATTTGTATAACAACTTAGGGGCAAGATTACAAAATAAATACTGCAACCAGAATGAAAATTGTGGTGCATACTTCTACTTCAGATTATAATTAATTAATTTGTATTTAGCTAATACAAAATTTTGAAAACTTTAACAGTATAATCACCTAAAAAAATATATTTTAACAATAAAAAGGAAATTTTAGTTTCAGTTCATACAGACTAAGATGAAGCATATGTTTTGAAAATTTCATTCAAAAATATTCAGAAGTTTTTGAGATATCCTGCGCGTTATGCCCCAAAACGTCATTTGCAGAAAAATGACTTGAAACATTCGAAAACGCCGCTTGAGCTATTGAGCGGGAATAATTAATTCTAAAAGCCGTAACTCCTGTTCTAATAACTACTGTTCTAATAACAATTGCAAGGGAACAATTATATCAAAATGTTCAGAAAACATAGTAGATTAACAGTTACAAAAAATTAAAATTTCGAAAACTTCGAACATTTAAGAGTCCAGAGAATTCTTAAATTGTGCGATTTGCCGTAAGAACATATATGTTCTGTTAATAATACATAACAGAACTTTTCTGGATGTAGCTGAACTGGAATAATATATACTAATCTTATAACTATAAAACGTTTATGCATTTGTAGGGTGTAATATCTAGAACACCTGAGCCGAAAAAAAATTCGTTGGCAAAATGCTGGTGACCCTTTATGCTCCTAAATAGTGTATATTTTATGTCGGTACATCAGCCTGTAAGTGGTACAAGGGCAAAAAACTTTCTAAAATTACGATTTCTCTAATATTGTCGTGGATAGAAATTTTAAATTTAGTGCGGTGGTAACTTTAACGGTGTAAATGCTTGCTGCGAACATATTCTAAAATAATCGAAATTTAGGAGAGCTAAATTAGCGCAAAACTTCTTTAAATTGTTCTAAATCATGATTTATTTGAAATTAGTAAGGCTGGAAACCTAAAATTTGGCCTTTCTGTTACTGTAAAGACGTAAATGCTCGCCTACAACAATTTTCTTACAATTCGAAGTTTCAAAGTGCGCAAGACCAAAAATCGTTCTAAAATTCCGATTTATGTGATTCATCTCCAGACTTGAATTTGGAATGTTACATACTTTTACGATGTAAATACTCACTAAGAACGGTTTCTATAAAATTCCAAAATTTCGGAAAACTTTCAATTTCAATTTAGGGGAGATGGGGGCACATGTGAACATCGCAGTTTTTCGATAGTTATTATAAGTTTTTTTTTAATTTGAAAAACATTACAAAAGATAACAGCACCTGTAGACATATGGTAAAAACTTTTTGAAGCTCTATGACATTTTGTTTGTCCTCTGTAGCCAAAACACTCTTTTTGATCTCAAAAGTAAAATATTTGTTCCAAGTTGATAAGCGAATAACTTTATTTATTTATTTATTTATTTGAATTTGTGTGTTTTAACATATACTATGAATACTAATAAACATTTTTGATACAGTTCTTTTTCTTCTAAAATTGAGAAATGTTAATTATTTATAAATTTAACAAAAGTAGCAATGTGGGGCACTTGGAACAGACTAGTTGGGGCAGATATGAACAGTTCATAAGTGTCCCAATAATCATTATGCGATTCTGTTTCTTTCAGTTAACTTAATGAGAAATAATGCAAGTTGCATTATCTACAATTTTCCTGAAATAGAAGATATTTTCCTCACACGAAGTTTATTTTGTATTGAAACTCCCACAAACACATCTTTCAGCAAATACATAAAGAGCAACAAGCTCGTTTACGTTCAACTGTACTTTAAATAAATTTAATGTTTTCTAAAATACAATAAAGTGTTATATATTATTTTACTAAACGGTTTACAACAATATTTTTTATGCATTATTAATACAAAAGTATTACCCTGAACAACATTGCAAATTTTTCTGTTACATTTGTTCTAACCTTGCAATGATGGCTTACTTCCATCTCTAAAACAGTTATACATAGGATGCTTTGAATGGCCATTGCTACCAAGCTACCAAACGACTCCTAGCTACTTAGAGCTCATTATTTGTCTCGTTCGGCGGTCGGGGATGGGCGGGTCGGTCAACCGCCGCAGCGAGCGGCCTCTCTTCGTCCGCAGCCCTTTATTCTTCCACTTATGGTCGGCGGTCGGGGGAGGGCGGGTGGGTCAACCTCCGCAGCGAGCGGCCTCTCTTCGTCCGCAGCCCTTTATTCTTCCAATTATTCCGACTCTTTTCCGAAAGCAAGATTCTTTGGTCCCCGGCCACGTCCCGAGTAAATGACATTCTAGCGAAAGCCAGATTGAAAAAAAAAATCAAAAATTTAAACCGGACAAATTTAAAAGGGAAATTACACAAATTAAAGACACCGAAAACCAGGAAGGGACGGCTCGGGGTGATGAAGAAATTCAAATATGGCCATTCAAAATACCATATCCATAAATACCAGTAATATTTTAAGAAAGAAAAATTTTTAAACTGAAAACTACAGTAAAATCCCAATTGTACTCCCCTCCTCTTTCAAAAGCAAAATAAGTTGGGGGGGGGGGGTTATAGTGGAGATTTTTTTAATAATTAAAAAACTCTTCTTTATCTATAATTTACAAGAAAATAAGGCAAATAAAGGAGAGAGAATCTCTCGTATTTCGGCAGATTTCCACTAAATAGTATGTAAATGCCCCCCTCCCTAAAATTTCCTTCAAACAAAAACCCTTAAGCAATATTTAAATTTTTTAATTTCTTTTTTAAAATTGCTTCTTTATTTTTTTATTTTATTGCAACAATTTTTAATGAATCATCTAAGCCTCTGCCCTGCAAATCTACTTATTTTCATTTTATAATCTTTTGCTTAAACATATCACCCACAAACTAGAGAAATATATATATATACTAGAAAGGTAGCCCGTCAAAAATGACGGAAAATTAGATGTAAAGATATATACAATTCATGTGCAAGAATATGAGTTTTTCTCGCTTGTTCCGCAGTGATAGATGAAAATAACACATTTTAAGAACGATACACATTTATGAAAATCTGTGTACAGTAGAAGACCACTAATCTGCAGAGTTTAGTTTCAAATGTTGTCCGGATTTGAGGCTTTTTGCGGTCATGTCTATTCAATCTTTGTTTACATTTTTTAAAATTCATATATTGGAAAATTTAGACTGTTAATTCTTAAAAATAAATAAATTACACACTTGAAGTAAGGTAAAAACTATTAAACTATCGTATACGATTTAATGAAATGATATTATACGTGTGTGCTTCAAGATCTTGGTTAAGACGTTGGCGAAATTGGCTACAACTTGTCATAATCATAACTGTGGGGGCCGCTATAACAAATACGTGACCAGTTTTTAATAACATTTCTGATATAAAGTAGTTTTCAAAAACTTGTGTAAAATTGCCGGCAGTTCTGTTGTTATGTCAGTCCTAGGAATAATATTTTAACACTGAAGAGATTCCATGTATATGTGGAATTTAGAAAAGCTTCTCCAAAAGAAAGGTCCTGTAATGACATTGTAATTCCTCTAACTTCAAAGTTTAATCGGGCCCTGATGTTGCTTACTGAAATCTAATAAATACAGTTATTTTGAATATTACATCAGAATTAAACGGTTACACTTATTTAACTTAAACGCGCTGTTATGGCAATGTTACTTTTAGTATTAACAAAGAAAATTATTTAAATTTTTCAAATCATACATTTATATTTTTTTTATTATTTAATAACTAAATAATGAAAAAATATGCTTTTGTTCGAGCTTATAAATATGACAATAAAGTAATGTAACTGAGACACTGCAAAATAAAATCTTTCTGAATTCAAACCATAATCAAACAATACCGCCACCATTTTACCTACTATGACGTCATAAGAATATTGTCCATTGATTGTTGGAGAATTTACTTTATGAATGATTACCTCAATGGTTTAATATTTTTCACGGTTCACGAAGAATGAATCACTTGTGTTTGTGTAGGTTTATGGAATGAGATATTAAGCTGTAAACCTAATTTCAACTGAAATTATCCTAGGATATGTACTTTTTAATCGAAATTAAAACAATGCTTTGATCTCGAAATAAAATGTTTTAGTTTATATGATTTGTTATTTCTATTAATTATTTATTTAGGTACTTTTCCATTATAGCTCATTTTTTTAAAAAAGCTTGACGCAATTCGGGCTTCAGAAAGTGAGATATGTTGCCAAAATATATAAACAGCTATGAAAACAAACTTGATGAATTTTTATTTTTGTTTATACATGTATTTGGCACAGATGTCATATTCGCCCCATATTGGCGCGATTTGTTTTCGGTTGCCAATTTGGCGGAAACATCAACATCATAAACAACATAATCCGGGTTACCACATCAAGCAAAATAACGACACTTTGGCGCCAGTTAAGTACCCGCTGCGTATATGACATTGGCGTCAGAAAAAAATCGCGCCGATATGGGGCGAATATGACATCTGGGCCATGTATTTATTATTATTAATTATTTATGTAGGTACTTTTCCACTATAGGGCACTTTGCATTTTAAAAAAAAGCTTGCCGCAGTTCGGGCATCTGAAAGTGAGATATGTTGCCAAAATATGTAAACAGCTATGAAAACAAATCTAATGATCTTTTATTTTTGTTTATATGTGTATTTATATACATAAAAAATAATTTCGAAATATATATAATATATTTTATATATATGCGAATTACGGCATAGATGTCATATATGCACCAGGGTACCTAACTGGCGCCAAAATGGTATTATATTGCCTGATATGAACCCGGCTATTGTTTTCTATTTATTAATAAATTGTTTATTTACTTTTTTCTTTTCTTTATTTTTTTGGCAGAGATGTCATATAAATATTGACCCATATTGACGCGAATTTTTTCCGACGCTAATTTGGCGAAAACCTCGTTATCATATCATCTATACCCTGGTTACCCTATCAAGCAAAATAACGACACTTTGGTGCGAATTAAGTACCCGGTGCGTATATGGCATTGACGTAAAAAAAAAATCGGGCCAATATGCGGCGTATATGACATATGTGCCGAAATTAATATTCGAAAAAAATATGAACTGCATCGTACGATTTTTTTGATAGATTTATATTTATTATGTCCTGCTTTATGCAAATTATCAATTTCAAATTTTTCTTCCACGTAGATTTCGCATTATGCGTAAGAAGCGTCAAAATGGGGGCCGCCTATGATGTCCAGACGGCACATCCTAGTAAGTAAGTAAGTAAGTAAGCACCCACCCTGGGAACCCGCTTTTGGCTTATGGTTAGGTGTAACCCCCAAGCCCAGGGCAGGGAAAAGTTTTACTACCCGCGAAACTCCTTGATTTTTTTTTTTTTTTTTTTTTTTTTTTTTTTTTACAGTTTAGGAGAAATAACAATGTTAGATATATGACAATTATTGACAGTGTTTGCAATAAATATTTACAGATGACCCCTACAATTACATTTGAGAGAAATATTCATTATTATAACATATAAATATGCATAGTTTTTAGAATTTGATATTAAACTTTTTTTTTTTTTTTACACAATTACCTACATATTTGCAACACTTTTATATTATTTTCAGGATTCACACATAATTTAAATCATAACATCAATTTAAACCATGTACAGATGTGATATTTGCAACACTTAAAGCTATTTTCAAGATATATGATGCAAAATTATTTTTAACTCTATACTAAAAATAAGTATTAAGGTACAAGATGCAAACAATAATTAATATTATGCACTATTATGAAAGTATAAGTAATTGTAGATAATAATTACCTACAAATTTACAGTACAATGATACTGTGTTTGAGATATTATGTAAGATACATGATGCAAAAATTATTTTTAAATCTACACTGAAAATTTAGTATTAAGGTACAATATGCGATCAATAATTAATATTATGCACTATTACAAATTCTTTTGAGTTATTTAATATTTGACAATATGGCCATATGGTCCTATTGAACACATCTTCTATTTGCCAAGTGTGATTGATAAACCGGACACGCAGTGGAATCCGCTGAATGTTTCCTATAATTAGGTAAGTGGAAACAATTTGTGCATCTATATTGCGAGGGAACTCCCGCAAAAGGGCACTACGAAGTGCAGTGACCTCTCGAACATTTGGCGCAAATTGGATGTCTCCTGCAGTAAGATGTCTGATGTCCATACAGCTGGCAATTGCCGCATCTAATTATTGGGCGAAAAGAACGAATATAGCACTTGTTGAGACCCACCTGTATAAATTTTTTTTCTAATAGTTCTTGTGATGCTTTTGTTTCTAATTGCAATATGATGTGATGTAGTGTAGAATTATCCCTCTTTAGAATTTTCAATAAGGTGATGTTTTTATCAGATAAATTTTCTTCAAGATATGATATTATTTCATTTGTTGGTACTGAGGATGGAATACCGGTGATTATTACTCTTTTGTAATTAGTCAACTTATATGTGATTTCTGTTAACTTTGTAATGTCAGGAGTGTTTTCTATCATTTTTAACAAATGTTCTGTATTGTCATCTGTATTAGATTGTATAATTATTGTATCTGGATTTCTGGCATTTCTGCAGTATATTATTGGAACTTCCTTCACTTTATTAAAGTGTTCGTTAAGTAATGCTTTGAGTTTTGGAATCCTTATGTGTTTAGCGGTTGTTCTAATTAATATTGCAGAATTAGAGTTCGGCAAAGCAGGGGGAACGCCCGTTTTTGTGCCATCACCGCATTTCACTCCTTGACAGCCCCCACTAGAGTACTCCAGGTTTCGCGTCACCAACTCCTCAATTTTCTGTAGTCTGTTGGATAGTTGAATGAACCCTCCTTCACCATTTTCTTCTATTCTCTCATTTTCGTTATTTGCCATTATTGTTTGAGTTGCTTTTGTTTTTAACTTAACTTCTGTTTGTATGATTTTTTCTCTAGTTTGTGATTTTAATTGCTTCTGTTGTCGTTTTAATTTATTAATTTCTTATTGAAGGGTTACAATATTTGCATTAATCTGTTCTTTATTTTGTTCTTCCTTGACCAAAGAGTCTTTTAATTGTTTATTTTCTTATTTCAATTCTTCCAATTTATTTTCAATCTTTACTTCTGCATTTGATCTTTTTTCCATTATTGTTTGAGTTGTTGTTGTTTTTAATTTATTTACTGTTTGTGAAAATTTGTCTATAGTTTTTTTCTTAAGTTGCCTCTGTTGACTTTTTATTTTATCTATTTCTTCTTTAAAACTTTCTTTTATTTGTTCTTTACTATCTTCTACCTCAGTTAAGGAGATTTTCTTTATTCAGTTCTTCCAAATATTTCTCGAGTTTAATTTCCACTTTTGTACTTTCTTTGAGCTTTAATGACAATTCATCATTCTGTGTTCGCAGGATATCCAATTTATGTCGTAATTTTTTCATCTTTTCAGGAGAATCCTTATTTATTTCGTTGGAGTATTGTATAAGAAGTTTCTCATCTCTTCTTGCTTTAGAAAAGATTGTTTCGAGATATTTTTTAGCTTCTTCTGAGCTACTATTAGATCTGTTATTTAATAGTATATTGTACTCCTGAATGAGCTGTTGGATGGATAGTGACTCTAGCTGGTTTATGGATGGTGGTATTTTTAATGGAAGTGGTGATCCACCTAATGCATTTTGTATAATTTTTTCTTTGTTTTTTAATCGAGCCTCATTAATTTCTTCTGCTAGAGATATTGCAGTTTCCAAATTAGACTGCTTTCTTTGTTGGGTATTCTTGGTACTGATAGTTTTTGATTTTAGTTTTTCTGGTTGTGGTATGGGATCATTCTCTTCCTTTAGTAGGATCAGAAGCTGCAGATGATTGAAGAACGGACAACTAGTCACATATGGTCTTCTGTTTTCTTTATGATTTAGTTCTATAATTCTGTTTCTTATGCTAATTATTTCTTCACTTTTCATTTCCCGATGCAGGTTTATTAGTTCAGTATTATTTGCTTGATAATATGGTATTTTGTTGTATTCTTTATAATGTATTGCTCTGATGTGTTGTAACTCAAATTCCAAAAATAGTGCATTTTTTCTTAATTGGGCAGCTCTATCACCCTTTGCTGTCTTCATACGATATTTTTCTGGTTGATATATATTATTTACAACATTATAACTTTGTATGTTATATATGCCATAGTATGGGCTCTTTGAAAATTCTCCCTTCTCCACAGCCTTGATATGTTCTAATTGATTTGTTAATAGGACCTTAAATTCTTCATAAAGTTGTGGATAAACCGCCTCGACCTTATTTATCAACTGTTGAACAACATGACTCGTAATTAGCGCTGGTTCTGTCGCCGGAATAACTCCAGATGATTGGACGTCAGCCAATTCATTATTAGATGCCTCTCTATTTATTGTACTTGTTTTCACTACTGCGTCCATATCCAATCTTGTCAAGTTGACTGTTGGATTGATTCCTTTTTGATTCATTATGTATCTTGACATTACTTTAAGTCCACTTTAACAAGACTGCTTATCAATACTTGGGATTATTTTAGTTAACTAATTTCAATTAGTAATTATGCAATACTTTAAGAGAGATATTATTAAGAATGATCGAAGATACTATTAAAATGATTTTAGATACTACGTTCTATCATCATATGCCAGCCAAGCAATTTAAAGATATAATACGTTTGAGTTATATTAAAAGTTGAAGATAAACACATAAATGGGGGGGTCCACTAGACCCGCACCACATATCTTTGAAAGAAAGGGATATAGATAGAAAAAAGCAAAAACCGGTGGTCGTGACCACCGAAAATGTCTAAGATATAAATTAAGAGCCTAATAAGGGGAAAATTTTGAATAATAAATGAAATAAAAATAAAATAAAATAATGATAGTAAAAGTTTACTATATCAAAACAAAGAAAAGGGAAAAGTATGTGCATTTGCCCCCGTACCACAAAAACCATACACTCAAAAAGAGATATAAATCAATTGTACAATTCTCCCAATAACACCATACCCTGTCCAACTTTGTAATTCCGACAATCACAATCATAATTTTTTACAAGTAACAACAAATTTCAGTATGTGAAGATTATTACTGTGTTTGTGATCAAAAATGGTCTCCTAGTTTAATTCATCTGATATGATACAGGAATAATAGTGTGTTATGAATAATAAAATAATAAAATGAAATAGAGAACAAATTTACATATTTACACTCTCAATGTAGAACTGATGTAGACAATTACAACAACATTGCTGCAGCATGTATATTGCCTATCCAATCCCGATTTCCCACACTTGGACAAAATAAGGAACAGACATTGTAAGGGCTCACTGGGTGGACCAGAAAAATAAAAAGAATGTTAAATATTACACTAAAGTATGAAAGTTAACAGTACACACCCGACGCTACTAGGGTCCTGCCGCACTTGCCTGAAAAGAAATATGGTACACAAAAGTATAGATGAATAATTATGATGTAAATGCGCCAAAAATCAGTGCAGGGACCAACCAATAAGTGCGAGAAGAAACCAAAAATTTAACCCAAGAAAGAAAAAAGATGCTATTGTTAAGGATAATGTGTGCTGAATGTAAAAATTTTAAGTGGGATCAAGAATAAGAGTAATACGAGATATCCCATTGAAAAAAAAGCAGGTGAATAACTCAAATAATAAAAAAGTTGTCAATGTTAGGCAAGGAATTACGAGCAAGGTCAAAAATTTAAGTGGGATCAAAACTGTCGGCAACCTCTAGCATATTCAAGAAATATCTTGATAATTGAAAAAGTTGATAATGTATGCTAAACGTAAAAATGTTAAGTGGGATCAAGAAAGTAATTAATACGAGATATCCCAGTGAAAAAAAACAACAAAAAAAAAACAGGAGAATAACTCAAAAAATAAAAGTGTTGTCAATGTTAGGCGCGTTACGAGCCTAATAATATACGATAATATGAAATAATAATAATATACGAGCAAGGTCAAAAAAAAATTAAGTGGGATCAAAACTGACAAAACAGTTTATATAATTAAAAAGAAAAGGCTATAGTTATTAATAAAACTTTGGTACAGATGTCATATACGCCTAATAATGCCGCGATATTTTTCCGACGCCGATTTGGCAAAAACATCAACAGCATAACCAACAATATCCGGGTTATCATATCAAGCAAAATAACGACACTTTGGCACCAGTTAATTATCCGCTGCGCATAAGAAAATTGGCGTCAGAAAAAAATTGCGCCAATATGGGCGTATACGATATCTGTGCCTAAACTTTTATTTATTTATTGTTATTTGCTTTTCAAAATAATAGCAAATAATTTAAAAATATATATGTAACTGGTATTCGAAAGCGAGATTTTTGCAAAATTGGCGACAGAAAAAAAATCACGCCAAATCCGATGCCTATATGACATCTCTGCAAAAATTACTTCTATTTCTTTATAAAAATGGATAAATAGCTTTTTTTATATTAAACTAGCAAACCCCGCGGCTTTGCTCGCGTAATATTTGAAATATGCCAAGTGATATTTATATGTCTAATTTTTATCAAAAGGTACTAACTAAATTTTTATTTTATTAAAAGGTAATATTTTATTCTATTAAAAGGTACTTATTACTTTTAGGAATAATTAAAAAATTATTATTTAAAACACAGTTTGACTAAACATCATTATTACACTGTATTAGGCAGAAATGAGACTTAAATTAATAAAATGAAATAAAACTAAATAAATGATAATTTAGAAAATATTTTGAAACTTTTATGCTCAATTAATACGCTCATTTCAGTATTCATTTGAAGTTTTGAATTTTTTAGAAACCATCTTCTTACATCTTAAAATTAACCATCATGTCGAATTCCAAGTCCTACCACCTCTCTCAACATAAAGGGCTATGTTGAAAGAGGAACTGTCACCATTAATTTGCCAACATTAATTTTGAAATCGGTTTGTTATTTCCAAATATTCCACAGAAACGTTTTCTAGAACGTTTGTTGTTCCTGTGAACCCCAGGTGGTAGAATCACCGGCATAAAATATAGCCTGTGTAGGATCAGAGACTGTTACCACTGATTCGCAACTATTACTTTTATAATCGGTTTATATTGCCTGAAATTGCATAGAATCGTAATTTAGAACTTTTTTAGAATGCTTTTCGCACCTCCCCTTAGCTTAACCCCTTTTTACTTCGAATTTATTTTCGACGTTCCTTCTAGGGCATTTATATTTTATAACTACCATGTCATATTTAAAGTTTCTAGCCTTTTCAGTATCACAGAAATCGCAATTTAGAAAGTTTTTAGCTCCTGCAACTCTCTGGTGGTAGTGGAACAGACATAAAATATAGCTTATGTTTGAGCAGGTTCTATCACCAAAATTTGTCATCATTATTTTTTAAATCGGTTTGGTAATTTATAAGTTTGCTTACAAATTGTAATTTATAACGCTTTTCACCCACTTCATTTTTTTTTAACCCCTTGGGGACGAGCGGCACGTATACGTGCCGCATGAAGCGCTCAGAATCCTTGTTTTTTCTCACCAGTAAAGATTTACTGTAAAATCTGCCTTATTTAATCAGCGCATTTTCTCGATTCAAGAAGACACAAATTTCTGTTTTTAAAAAACGGTGACAAAAGATTAAAATTTTCGCAAAAGGCTCCCGTCCCAAAGGGTTTAAATTTGAAATTTTCTTTCGACTGTTCTTAGAAAGCAGTTGCATATTGTAAGTAAATACCATGCCATACTTCAAAGTGTTAGACCCCTCAGTTGTGCAAAAAATGCAAATTAGAACATGTTTTGTTTTTGCAACCCTCAGATGGTAGTGACAGCAACATAAAATATAACCTATGTTATAGCAGGGACTGTCACCATTGATTTGCAAACATTAAATTTGAAATAGCTTTGGTATTTCCTTAGATTGAGTAGAAATTGCAATTTAGAACGTTTTTAGGACGCTTTTCGCGCATTTTCACCAATTTTTAAATTTCCAATTTTTTCGAAACTGTTCTTAAAGATCATTTATAGCTAATAAATATGTACCTTGCCTAATTTTAAGTTGCTAGCCCCTACCGATCACAAAAATCGAAATTTAGAACGCTTTTTTGCTCCTGCAACGTCTTGGTGATAGTGATACCGACATAAAATAGCGTCTATGTTAGAGCAGAGGCTGTCAGCATCAATTTCCTACCATTACGTGTGAAATCAGATTCATTCTTCCTGAGATATTGCCGACAAATCGGCATCTAGAACGTTTTTAGAACATTTTTCGCGCATTTTGCTCCTGCATCTCCTTCTGGGGTAGTGGAAACCGATATAAAATATAGCCTATCTTGGAGCAAGATCTGTCACCATCATTTTTACACCATTATATTTGAAATCGGTTCAGTACATCCTGAGATTGCATAGAAATCGCAATTTAGAAAGTTTTTTATAACGCTTTTTGCGCATTTTGACCCCCTTTTAAATTTCGATTTTTTTAGGAAATGTCCTTAGAGATCATTGATATCTTATAACTAACTACCATTCCAAATTTCACGATTCTAGGCCCTTCTGCAACGCAAAAGCCGCAATTTAGAACGTTTTTTTTTGCTCCTGAACCCCCTTTGGGGTAGTGGCACCGACATAAAACATCGCCTATGTTGAAGCAAGGGTTTTCACCATCATTTTGACTTCATTATTTTTTAGATCGGTTTGGTATTTCCTGAGATTGTGTAGAAACCATCATTAGAACGTTTTTTAGAACGCTTTTCGCGCATTTTCACTCCTTTTAAATTTCGAATTGTTTAAGAACTGTTCTTAGAAATCCTTTATATCTAATAAGTAGCTAATATTTCAAATTTCATATTTCTAGGCCCTTCGGTAACGCACAAATTGGATTTTTAGAACGTTTTTTGCTCCTGCACCCCCTTTGGGGTAGTGGCACCGACATAAAACATAGCCTATGTTAGAGCAAGGATTGTCACCGTCATTTTGACACCCTTATTTTGACACCATTATTTTTTAAATTGGTTTGGTATTTCCTGAGATTGTGTAGAATCCACCATTTAGAACGTTTTTTAGAACGATTTTCGTGCATTTTCACCCCTTTCAAATTTCGAATTGCTTAAGAACTGTTCTTAGAAATCCATTATATCTAATAAGTAGCTAATATTTCAAATTTCATATTTCTAGGCCCTTCAGTAACACATAAATCGCATTTTTAGAACGTTTTTTGCTCCTGCACTCCCTTTGGTGTAGTGACACCGACATAAAACATAGCCTATCTTGGAGCAAGCGTTGTCACCATCATTTTGACATCAATATTTTTTAAATCGGTTTGGTATTTCCTGAGATTGTGTAGAAACTACTATTTAGAACGTTTTTTTTAGAACGCTTTTTGTGCATTTTCACCCCTTTTAAATTTCGAATTGTTTAAGAACTGTCCTTAGATATCATTTATATCTTATAAGTAACTAATATTCAAAATTTCATATTTCTAGGCCCTTCAATAACGCTAAAATCGCATTTTTAGAACGTTTTTTGCTCCTACACCCCCTTTGGGGTAGTGGCACCGACATTAAACTTAACTTATCTTGGAGCAAGCGTTGTCACCATCATTTTGACACCAATACTTTTTAAATCGGTTTGGTATTTCCTGAGATTGTGTAGAAACTACCATTTAGAAAGTTTTTAGAACGCTTTTTGCATATTTTCACCCCTTTCAAATTTCGAATTGTTTAAGAACTGTTCTTAGACATCATTTATATCTTATAAGTAACTAATATTCAAAATTTCATATTTCTAAGCCCTTCAGTAACGCTAAAAATCGCATGTTTAGAACGTTTTTGGCTCCTACACCCCCTTTGGGTTAGTGGCACCGACATAAGATATAGCCTATGTTCTAAGTTGGACTAACACCATCATGTTTATACCATTACTTTTGGAATCGGTTCGGTAGTTCCAGAGCTTATCTCCGACAAATAAACAATTTTTTCCTCTTTATAATAGGAGTATAGATAGATATAGATAAATGGTAATTAGTTATCCCGTCGACCAATTTCGCCAAATTATATAAATCGCCAAACCACTCGCCAAATTATACAAATTGACCTAATTTTTATTTTAAATGACGAAAGAACAAATAAAATAGTATAACATTAATAAAGATACAAATAAAACGTCGAAATAAAAATCCCTTGATGACGTAAACACTTGTAACTTGCTTAAACTCAAGTGAATGTGACATTTCCGATCAACCATTATTGACATTTAATCTTATAGTTTGGCGATAGATTTTTGGTCGACGGGATAGCTAAGTTGTAACAAATAAATTGTATACACATGGATAAAATTGCTTGTGAGCATAAATTAATAAATAGGAGAAAATACGTTGCCAAACTTCTTTCTCGCCAAGAAACATTTCTCCGAAGTACTGTAAATATGCGATGATTGCTGGGAATGCATTTTTAATTATCATATGCGATTTTATGTTTCACTATACTTATGCCTACTATACGGTGTGTATAAATGCTATAGTTCATATACAGGGCTACACAAAAGAATTCGCTTAAAGGTGGTTTTTAAAGGAGTGTTATGCATCTTTATGCTGAACTACGTTTAGTTTACTAAGAAATGTTTGTATAATATAGATAACATGATATACAGGGCCACGCAAAGAATTGGATACATAACCACCTACGGATGTTAATATCTGGTAAAGTGATTTCAGTAGTTTTAAGAGTGTTTTAGTTTAAATTAAATTTTAGCTAAATAGTGGAGAGTAATAACAGTATTATTGGCTATGGACGGTAACTGCTGAGATCAATTTTTAAAATATTTTATGCGTTTTCTAAAATATTTTCTTAGTTATCATATTTATCTATTTTCCCCAAATAACGAAGTTTTATTAAAGCATTCAGGAAGTGTTGGAAAGTGTTTCATATTCTATGCTTAACGCACGATTTTTTTTTCTTGTTTAGTCTTATTTTGCATTTATTTTATTCTTATTTTTTTAGTCTTATACTTCTTTACAGAAACTTCAATATTTAGTTGTTTCAACTTTTCGCCCCCCCCCCTTTCATATAGTACAAACTATAGCGCAGATAGCGCAAAATAATAAGCAGTTTGATACTTTTCCGCTATTGGGGCTTTGGCTTTTTTTTTTTTTTTTTTTTTTTTAAAGCTTGGTGTAATTCGGGCATCAAAAAGAGAGATTTGTTGTCAAATCCTATAAACAGCAATGAAAACAAACTTGATGAGCTTTTTTGTTTGCTTATAAATTCATTTGGCACTACTTAGTACCCGTCGAACAATTTCGCCAAATTATATAAATTGCCCGTACTTCTTAGTAATCCCGTCGACCAAATTACTGTCGCCAAATTGTAAGATTAAATGCCAACAATGGTTGCCATTAATTAACTAATTGTAAGATTAAATGTCAATAATGGCCAATAAAACATTAATTCGACCTTTTATTTGTATTTTTATTAATGTTTTACTAATTTATCTCTTCTTTCGTTATTTAAAATAAAAATTATGTCAATGTGTATAATTTGGCGAGCAGTTTGGCGATTTATATAATTTAGCGAAATTAGTCGACGGGATTACTAAGAAGTATCAAATTGCCAAACCACTCGCCAAATTATACAAATTGACGTAATTTTTATTTTAAATAACGAAGGAATAAAGGAATTAGTATCACATTAATAAAAATACAAATAAACGTTGAAATAAAAATCACTTTATGATGTAAACGCGTGTAACTTGCTTAAAGTCAAATGAATGTGGCATTTACGATCAACCATTATTGGCATTTAATCTTATAGTTTGGTGATAGATTTTGGTCGACGGGATAACTAAGTAGTACCATGTATTTTATATGTATATTATTGATGTTTTTTATGTCCAAATTACTTCTGTTTCTGTATAAAATTAGATAAATGACTTTTATATGTTAAATAAATCGTATAAATTATCGAAAAAAAAATACGTGTTAGTGGATAGTTTCCCGGAAAATACGTTGCCAAGTTTCCTTCTTCGCCAATGCACCTATACTGGAAAAGCATATAAAGCACATTAAAATCGCGTAGTTAGGAGCTCAGCGTCGTCTATTGGCGATTATTTTATTAGTAGCATCGGGAGGAAGATGTAAAGATGTACATTTTCGTATATTAGACTTTAAATTCTCACCCGTGGATTTAAAAAAAAAAAAAAACTTAAAAGAGCGACGTTTAAATTAAATTGCGGTGACCTCCTTTATGAAAGATTAATGATTTTAAATGGGAATTTCGCCAAATTCGTCAGCTATCGGCAAGTTAGCTTCATGTATTACAACTTATTTTTGTCGCCAACATTTGCTACTGTGGTAACCCTGCATTAGTTTTTTTTTCAACAATTACTCATTTCAATGAGGCGGTCCTACCGGAATCGTGAGGGACACACAGAGACTTGGATTTTATATAAATAGACTAGAAAGGTAGCCCGTAAAAAATGACGGAAATTTAGATATAAAGATATATACAACTCATGTGCAAGAATATGAGTTTTCTCATTTGTTCCGCAGTGATAGATGAAAATAACACATTTTAAGAACGAAACACATTTATGAAAAACTGTGTACAGTAGAAGACCACTAATCTGCACAATTCCAAGTTTTCTGCAGATATTTGCGGTCATGTCTATTCAGTCTTTGTTTACATTTTTTTAAATTTATATATTGGACAATTTAGATTATTAAGCCTTAAAAATAAATAAATTACACACTTGAAGTAAGGTAAAAACTATTAAATTATCGTATACGATTTCATAAAATGGTATTATATGGTATTATATGTGTGTGCTTCACGATCTTGGTTACGACTTTGGCGAAATTGGCTGCAACTTGTTCTATAACAAAAAAGTAACCAGTTTTTAGTAAAATTTCTGATATAAAGTAGTTTTCAAAAACTTGTGTAAAATTGCAGGCCGTTCTCATGTTATGCCAGTCCTGGGAATAATATTTCTAACACTGAAGAGTTTCCATGTATATATGGAATTTAGAAAAGCTTCTCCAAAAGAAAGGTCCTAAAATGACATTGTAATTCCTCTAACTTCAAAGTTTAATCGGGCCCTGATGTTGTTTACTGAAATCTAATAAATACAGTTATTTTGAATATTACAACAGAATTAAACAGCTAAACTTATTTAACTTAAACTCGCTGTTACTTCCCGATGTTATTTTTTAGTATTAAGAAAGAAAATTATTTAAATTTTTCAAATCATGCACATATAAATTTTTTTCCGTCTTTAATAACTAAATAATGAAAAAATATGCTTTTGTTCTGATCTCATAAATACGACAATAAAATAATGCAACTAAGAGACATTGCAAAATTAAATTTTTGTGATTTCAAACCATAAACAAATGATACCGCCACCATTTTACATACTATGACGTCATTAGAATATTGTCCATTGATTGTTGGAGAACTTACTTTGTGAATGATTACCTCAATGATTTAATATTTTTTACGGTTCACGATGAATGAATCACTTGTGTTTCTTTAGGTTTATGGAATGAGATATTAAGCCGTGAACCCAATTTCAATTAAAGTTATCCAAAGATATATGTATTTTTAATCGAAATTAAAAACAATGCTTTAATCTCGAAATAAAATGTTTTAGTTTGTATAATTGGTTATTTCTGTTAATTATTTATTTAGGTACTTTTCCATTATGGCGCATTTAAAAAAAAAAAGCTTGGCGTAATTCGGGCATCAGAAAGTGAGATATGTTGTCAAAATATACAGCTATAAAAACAACTCTAATGAACTTTTATTTTTGTTTATATATGCACTTATATACATAAAAAAATCGTTTCTAAATATATATAATATTTTTTTATATACAAATTACAGCACAGATTTCAGATATGAACCGGGATACCTATGGCGCTAAAATGGTGTTATTTTGCCGGCTATTGTTTTTTATTTATTAATAAATTGTTTAGGCACAGATGTCATATTCGCCCCATATTGGCGCGATTTTTTTCCGACGCCGATTTGGCGAAAACATCAACAGCATAAGCAACAACATCCGGGTTACCATATCAAGCAAAATAACGACACTTTGGCGCCGGTTAAGTATACATTGCGTATATGATATTGGCGTCAGAAAAAAATCGCGCCAATATGGGGCGAATATGACATCTGTGCCATTGTGTATTTACTTTTATTTTCTGTTTTTAAATTATATAAACTGTTTTGTTCTATAGTTATTATTCAAACTTTTATTTATTTATAGTTATTTCCTTTTCAAAATGATAGCAAATAATTTAAAAATATATAAGTAACTGGTATTCGAAAGCGAGATTTCTGCCGAATTGGCGTCAGAGAAAAATCACGCCAACCCCGATGCGTATATGACATCTGTGCAAAAAATACTTCTGTTTCTTTATAACAATGGATAAATAGTTTTTTTTTACATTAAATAAATTGTATACATATGCAAAAAATTGCTTGTGAGTATGAAGCAGTAAATAGGTTGTCAGAAAATACGTTGGCAAACTTCTTTCTCGCCAAGAAACTTTTCTCCGAAGTATTGTACGTACATAAGTAATGATTGCTAGAAATGCATTTTTAATTATGATATGAGCTTTTATGTTTCACTACATTTATGCATACTATACCGTGTGTATAAATGCTACAGTTCATATGCAGGGCTACACAAAAGAATTCGTAAGGGTTCCTGAGTATGAGAATAAATTGCTTAAAGGAGGTTTTTAAAGGAGTTATGCAGTTTTACGCGGAACTGCATTTAGATTACTAAGAAATGTTTGTAGAATATAGATAAAATGATATACAGGCATACATGGTACTTTTCCGTTATACGGACAGCATGCTAAAATGTATGCTAATGCGCCAATTATTTCAACCTTGATCGTAGATTTTTATTGTAAACCATGCGAAACATTGTGATTTGTTATTTATGAAACGTGAATCACGTGAATGATTATTGTTTAACCTTAACCTTGGAAAGCTTTTCAATCTGCTATTAATCGAATTAAAAATGATTTTTTTTATAAAGTTGTAGTTTGCTTTTACTGCTGATGCTGAGATGGATTTTATCATTTGGCAATTACCAGATGATGAGAAAGTTGTGATAAAACTGTTTCAGGAATTTGGAATTCTGCATAATAAAAGATTGTGTTCAAAAAATCATGAAATGAAATTATGGATGAGTTCTGGAAATCCGAAATTGAGTTGTAGCTTACGATCATGCGAAGAAAGCGTAGAAATACGACAAAAAACTTGGTTTAAAGGATCGCGGGTGACTTTTCTTAATGCTTTGAGGTTTATATATTTATCGTGCAAAGAGTTGACATCGATTGAGTTTTGTGAGCTGCAACTTGATATGAACCACAACACAACAGTGGGATGGAATAGTTATTCGAGAGAAGTTTGTGCAAATCCTTTATGTTCTCGACCAAATAGAAAAATCGGTGCACCTAATAAAATTATAGAAGTAGATGAAAGTCATGTATTATTTATACAGATTGTTGGAAAGGATATAAAACAGATGAACTGCTAAGTGCTGGTTATGATCATTTCACAGTAAATCACAAATACAATTTTGTCGACCCTAATACTGGATGTCATACTCCAAATGTTGAAAGATTATGGGGCATCGCAAAATGGCGCAACAAAAGACATCGGGAAGCTGTTCGTCATCATTTAGAGTCGTATCTCATAGATTTTATGTGGCTACGCCTTCATTCAAAAAATGAAATGTTTACTGCAATGCTGAAAGATATTTATAATTTTATGGCAGCAGTTTAATATGATTTTTTATTTTATTACTTTATAGTATAACAGTTATTTGTTCATTTATTTTAAGTATATATTTGTGATTTAATAAAATAGTTCGTAAAAGTTTTTTAATTTTCAAATGTTATATTTTTAAAATGCCCACTTTACTATCGAGAATGTTTTTTCTTTTATTTTTCAAATGTTTCAATTCACCTTATTTTCATTTTGCGCCAACTATTGTGCTTGGCGACAATGCTGTCCGTATAATGAAAAAATACCGCATACATTTTGGCATGGTGTCCGTATAACGGAAAAATATTGAGAATTGTTGTCAAATCATATAAACAGCTATGAAAACAAACTTGATGAGTGTTTTTTTTATATGTTTATTTTACATGTATATTATTCATGTTTTTATGTACAAATTACATCTGTTTCTGTATAAAATTAGAGAAACGGCTTTTTGAATCGTATAAATAAATCGTATAAATATCGAAAAAAAAAAATGCATGTGTAAGTGTATATAAAATGAAACTGGATAGGTTCCGGGAAAATGTTGCCAAATTTCTTTTTTCGCCAAGGCACTTATACTGGAAAAGTACCTAAAGCACATTAAAATCGCGCAGTTAGGAGCTCATACAGTACAGCGTCGTCTATTGGCGGTTATTTTATTAGTAGCATCGGGAGGAAGATGTAAAGATGTACTTTAAAGTCTCACCCATAGATTTTGAAAAAATATCTTAAAAGAGCGGAGTTTAAATTAAATTTTGGTGACCTCCTTTATGAAAGATTAATAGTTATAAATGGGAATTTCACCAAATCAGCCAGCTATTGCCAAGTTGGCCAACATTTGGCGCTACTGTGGTAACCCTGCATTAGTATTTTTCAACAATTACTCATTTCAATGAGGTGGTCCTACCGGAATCGTGAGGGACACACAGAGACTTGGATTTTATATAAATAGATATATATTTTATGGTGAATTTAAAAGGTAATATAACTAATGATTACGATGACAAATGAATAACAGAATAAAAAAGCTTATTAAAGGATATTTTCCCCTTGTGTTCACATGTACCCCATGTGTGTTCACAACTACCCCGCTGATGGGGCAAGTGTGAACAATTTTTTGAATGTATAAATCTATTAAAAAAATGTACTAAAAACTGTGCAGGTGATTTTTAAAAAATTACCATGTGTAAACGAAAGTTCTATTTACTATATTAAGTAGTTTTTGTTTATAGAAATTAATCCAGTTATGAGAAAAAGCTATATTTATGCGAACTGTTCATATGTGCCCCCATCTCCCCTACTTGAAACTGTTAACTTTAGATACTTGATATCTGCCATGGCTATCACTCTAAACACGTAATTTCTTGCCCAGAGTAGTTTTCTAAAATTTCGAAATGTTTATGGGTGCAGAAGCAAAAAGTTCTAAAATTGGGATTTATGTGATATGTATTGACAGTGGTAATATTTTTAGCTTGGACTATTTTTATTCATTAAAAAGTGTAATTTTTAGGGTTTCGTTCATTTGAAGAAACCCTATTCGTCTCGCTTCTCTGTCTGTCCGTCCGTCTGTCTGTCTGTCTGTCACAGAGCCCGTTCTCAGAAACTATATATGTTGGAGACTTGAAATTTTGCATACTTATAGCTGGACATCTCAGATCAAACGAGAAATCATAATTTTTTTAAAAAGGTGTACATTTAACCCTTTGGGCTCCTACATGTGTATTTTAAACAATTCTTTCTATGTGAGCTTTTATTAAGTTGGAGGCGTGAAATTTTGCCTACTTATAGCTGAACACCTCACATCAAACGACAAATCATAAAATTTTGAAAAAGTTGTAAATTTAACCATTTGGAGTCTCATATCTGTATTTTAAACTATCCTTTCTAAAAGAACCCCTAATTAGGTTGCAAGCGTGAAATTTTACATACTTATAGCTGAACACCTCACATAAAACGACAAACTATAAAATTTTCAAAAAGTCGCACATTTAACCCTTTGAGTTCCCACATTTGTATTTTAAACAATGCTTTCTAAGTAAGCTCCTAATTACGTTGGAGGAGTGAAATTTTGCATACTTATAGGTGAACACCTCACATCAAACTACAAATGATAAAATTTTCAAAAAGTCGTACATTTAACCCTTTGGGCTCCCACATGTGTATTTTAAATAATTCTTTCTAAGTGAGCCCCTAATTCGGTTGGAGGCATGAAATTTTGCATACTTATAGCTGAACACCATCATGCGACAAATCATAAAATTTTGAAAAAGTCGTACATTTAACCCTTTGGGCTCCCACATGCGTATTTTAAGCAATTCTTTCTAACTGAGCCCCTTATTAAATTGGAGATTTGAAATTTTGCATACTTATAACAGAACACCTGAGGCCAGGCGACAAATCATAAAATCTTGAAAAAGTCTTACGTTTAACCCTTTGAGCTAACACATATGTATTTTAAGCAATTCTTTCTAAGTGAGCCCCTAATTAGGTTAGAGGCGTGATATAATGCATACTTATAGCTGAACACCTCACACCAAACGACAAATCATAAAATTTTGAAAAAGTCGTACATTTAACCCTTTGGGCTCATCCATGTGTATTTTAAACAATTCTTTCAAAGTGATCCCCTAATTCGTTTACGAGGCGTGAAATTTTGCATACTTATAGCTGAACAATTCACCTCAAACGACAAATCATAAACTTTTCAAAAAGTCGTTCTTTTAACCCTTTGGGATCCCCATGTGTATTTTAAACAATTCTTTCAAAGTGAGCCCCTAATTAGATTAGAGGTGTAAAATTCTGCATACTTATAGCTGAAAAACTCACATCAAACAACAAATCATAAAATTTTCAAAAGTCGTACATTTAATCCTTTGGGCTCCCACATGTGTATTTTAAACAATTCTTTCTAAGTGACGCCCTATTTAGCTTGGAGGCGTAAAATTTTGCTTACTTCTAGTTGAACACCTCACATCAAATTACAAACCATAAAATTTTGAAAAAATCGTACATTTAACCTTTTGGGCTCCCACATGTGCATTTTAAACAATTATTTCTAAGTGAGCCCCTAATTAGGTTGGAGGCGTGAAATTTTGAGAATATGTCACGGTGGATGCTTTAAAGATGTAAATGCTAGATAAGAAAGATTTCGAAAAAATCGAAACTTCAAACAAAAAGAGGAAATTAGATGAAAGCATTCAAAATGCCTTCAAATTTACCATTTATTTTGAATTTGACCTTATTTCTTCCAATTAACTAAGTCTTCTGTTCGCCTAATGACTGAAGTTTAAGAAGGAAGAATGAATTAATATCAATAAAATAAAAAGAAGTTTATTTAAACTATTCCTTAATTTGTATTTTTTAAATTAATTGAAGCAGTACAATTTCGTAGTATAAAACAAGGTTGATAAATATGATCCTGGGTCAAAACAGAATTGCGATTTTTTCCAGGAATATGCTAATTATTTAAAACATAAATACTTTTTCGTTTCAAAGTATGTATATTGTATATAAAAACAATATCGGCATTATAGCTGCTGAATATTTTCTCCCTTCTTCTACTTAACAGAAATTTCCTTGGTAATTAAATATAGTTATAATAAATTTATTTTTAGATTTTTTCTATGCTACACTTATTTTGATTAAGAATTTAAAAAAAAAAACTATAGAAGAAAACTTCTTTCTTTTTCCATTGATTATAAATTTAGAGCATGTTCTTTAAAATGATATCATTATGCATTCGTGATCATTAGTGCAATCTGATCAAATATGAAAAAATAAGTAAACAGTGATAGTTAAGATGTTTCTAAATATTACAGAAACTGTATTAAAATAAAATGCAGCCACTAATGTTTACGAAATATTTATAACAATGAATATTTCTGAAAAGTTTTTTATACACACACATATATATATATATATATACTTTTCTGCAAAATTAAATTTTAGAATCATGAGATCGATATTTAAATAAACATATAAAGCATTTTTAAAACGGAATATTGCAACGGTATGAAATTGCAAAATAAATTGCATCTGTCTCGGAATTTTTCGTCAAATTTTAATTAATACTTTCATGAAGCAGCAAATCTTTTAAAAGACACTTACTCAAAAGCAATTACAGGAAAGTCTCCTGATTTAATTTTGTTTACTGTTTATTGTTTTAATTTTTTTATGTTTATTCCTGGTGTGAAAATTTTGATTCAATTGTTTTGTTATTGGAAAATAGAAATTAAATTATTGTTAAAAATAAATATTAGTAAAATAAACAGAGGTAATTCTACACTTCAATTAATGTATCTGACAGTGTTTAAAATGCATTTTTTAAATCAAAATTTGCATTTCCATTTTTTTTTATATTTGCATTTCGTTAAAGCCAGATTCCCTGCCATTCCAAATCTTAGCTTATTTTTATTGTCTCTCTATTCTAAAAAAAAAGTAACTAACGTTGTCACCACCGCCGCCAGCTTTGAATTTTTTGTGACCGGAGGTCTTTCTTCGTTAATATCAAGAAAACTATTGCATAAAAAATATGAAAATCGGTGGTATTATAGAGAAATGTTTGATAAACACGTGTTTGATGCAGACAGTTTTCAAATCGAAGAATTATTTTAAGAGATATTTAATGCTAAATTTGGACAAAATCGTTCCATTAAAAAAGTTTTATAGGAGCGAAAATTATAATGGGAATTTAATAATTTTTATATCATTTTATTCGTTAGAAGTTCCCGGTGTGCAGACTGCATTCCTTTTTTTTATTATTTGTTTCATTTTTTGAGGTTTTATTTCTATTTTAAATTAAAATTTTCAGCATTTCGAGAGATATTTTTTACATATTTTAGAAAATGGTATTAATTTAAACTGTAGTCAACTGTATAAACAGCGCAAACACCAATGTTTGCTTCAAATAAAAAAAAATATTTACACGTGACTCTTATAAATAGAAAAAAAACCTTCCAATTATAAATAAATAATAGGTATAAAAAGCAGGAATTATTGAAAATTACGTCATAAAAACTTTATTCACACGTGAATTTTAAAAGAGAAAAGATATTAATAGTAAAATAATAAATTCATTGTATAATAAAATAAAGATAAGGATAAAATAAAAATAAAATAAAGATAAAATAAGGATAGTAAAATAATAAATTCACTAACATGCTTTAGAAGTTTTAAAAAGAAGAAATTACGTCGCATTTATGATACATTACACTTATTACGTAAAATGAACAATTTTTTTTTTTTTTTGCAAAACAGTTTAAATTTAAAAATGGCACGAGGCATTTATTTGATATTTTGAGATCTTTTCAACTATTTCAGCACAAATAATTTTCATTTCTAACAAAGGTATTTTCACGTGAATATTAAAAAGAGAAAGAAGAGTTTGGTTAAAATTACGTCAGATTAAAAACGATACATCTAAAATGTCTTATTTAAAAGAACTTTCTTTTCCTCTTGTTAAAAAATACCGGGAGACAAAGACTCTGTTTACTTAATTCATTTTATGATAGCTTATTTTGAAAAGTTTAACTGATTTTATTTAATAAAAGACGAAAACAGCCTTCGTATCTTTTAACATCAGCGGATTTGGCCTTAAAATTCTGCAATCAAAGATAAATGAATAGAAACCCGTTTATAGGTAGATCGCCACTGTTTTTTTAAATTATAAATCAATCTTCCGAAATCATTTTAAATTATCAAATTAGCGTGCTTTTCGAGTCTGCGGTGTCTGAGCGGAGGTTGGCGAGCGTAGATCGTAGGGAGCAAGCAAAGCCCCTTAGTTCTATAAATAAAACATGAGTTAAAGGAATTTAAAACTGCTCGACAGTCGTGAATAAAACCGGAAGTTTTAAAAGTTTCAGCTAAAATTTATTTATTTATTTTGGCTTAAAAGAAAAAAAAATATCCAAAAAATAATTTCTAGAACAACAACAAAAAAAAAAAAATGTTGCCATATGGAGAGTGAACCATGATTGAAAAATGTAGTAAGTTTCAGATGCACAGAACTGTAAATAAGTTTAGTAAAACACAAAGGTAAACTTTAAACGCGTTTTTGAGAAATGCACTTTTCCATGGAAATTCCATCCGCAAAACATGATTTCTCAAATATTTAATGAAATATATGAAATTCAAACTTCAAGTCAGTGACACTGCTTTGAAGGCGATGAGCTAAACATTTAAACTCAGAAGAAAAACGTTTCGTTTTATCGCTGTTTTCGTGGAATCTATTTATATAAAATCCAAGTCTCTGTGTGTCCCTCACGATTTCGGTAGGGCCGCCTCATTGAAATGAGTAATTGTTGAAAAAAACTAATGCAGGGTTACCACAGTAGCGCCAAATGTTAGCCAACTTGGTGATAGCTGGCTAATTTGGCGAAATTCCCATTTAAAACCATTAATCTTTCATAAAGGAGGTCACCGAAATTTAATTTAAACTCCGCTCTTTTAAGATATTTTTCAAAATCTATGAGTGAGAATTTAAAGTACATCTTTACATCTTCCTCCCGATGCTACTAATAAAATAACCGCCAATAGACGACGCTGTACTGTGTGAGCTCCTAACTGCGCGATTTTAATGTGCTTCAGGTACTTTTACAGTATAGGTGCCTTGGCGAAAAAGGAAATTTGGCAACATATTTTCCGGGAACCTATCCACTGTTTCATTTTATATACACACGCATTTGTTTCGCTATTTATACGATTTATTTAATATAAAAAAGACGTTTCTCTAATTTTATAAAGAAACAGATGTGATTTGTACATAAAAACATCAATAATATACATATAAAATAAACATATAAAACAAACAAAAATGCTCATCAAGTTTGTTTTCATAGCTGTTTATATGATTTCACAACAAATCTCGATAGTTTTCCGTTATACGGACATCATGCCAAAATGTATGCTAATGCGCCAATTATTTCAATTTTCGCCAAATGCTAAAAGATATTTGTAATTTTATGCCAGCAGTTTAATATGAGTTTTATTTTATTGCTTTATTTTATAACAGTTATTTGTTCACTTATTTTAAGTATATAATTGTGATTTAATGAAATAGTTCGTAAAAGTCTGGAATTTTCAAATGTTATATTTTTTAAATCTCACATTAGTATCGACAATGTTTTTTCTTTTATTTTTCAAATGCTTCAATTCACGTGATTTTCATTTTGCGCCATCTATTACGCTTGGCGACAATGGTATCCGTATAACGGAAACGAACCCAAATCTTACGTTCTGATGCCCAAATTACACCAAGCTTTTTTTTAAAAAAACGCCAAAGCTCCCACAGTAGAAAAGTACCAAACTGTCTATTATTTTGCGCTATCTGTGTTATAGTTTGTACTACATGTAAGGGGTGTGGAGCGAAGAGTTTAAAAATTAAATATTAAAGTTTCGGCACAGATGCCATATGCGCCCCATATTGGCGCGATTTGTTTCTGACGCCAATGTCATATACACAACGGGTACTTAACTGGCGGCAAACTGTCGTTATTTTGCTTGATATGATAACTCGGATGTTGTTGTTTATGCTGTTGATGTTTTCGCCAAATTGGCGTATATGACAACTGTGCCTAAGTTTCTATAAAGCAGTATAAGACTAAAAAATTAAAAATAAAATAAATGCAAAATAAGACTAAAGAAGAAAGAAAAATCATGCGTTAAGCATAGAATATGAAACACTTTCCAACACATCCTAAATGCTTTAACAGAACTTCGTTATTTGGGGAAATAAGATAACTAAGTAAACATTTTAGAAGACGCATAAAAAAATTAAAAAAATTGATTTCAGCAGTTACCGTGCATAGCCAATAGTATCGTTATTACATGCCACTATTTAGCCAAAATTTAAATTAACCTACTTTTAAAACTACTGAAATCACATTTCCAGATATTATCATTCATAGACGGTTATGTATCCAATTCTTCGCGTGACCCTGTATTTCATTTTATCTATATTCTACAAACATTTCTTAGTAAACTAAATGCAGTTCAGCGTAAAAACGCATAACTCCTTTAAAAACCACCTTTAAGCAATTTACTCTCATACTCAGTAACCCTTACGAATTCTTTTGTGTAGCCCTGGATATGAACTGTAGCATTTATACATACAGTATAGTATGCATATATGTAGTGAAACATAAAAGCGCATATCATAATTAAAAATGCATTTCTAGCAATCATTGCTTATGTACAACTTCGGAGAAAAATTGCTTGGCGAGAAAGAAGTTTGCCAACGTATTTTCTGACAACTTATTTACTGCTTCATACTCACAAGCAATTTTTTCCATATGTATGCAATTTATTTAGGTAGTTGTTAGCTATCCCGTCGACCAGTTTCGCCAAATTATATAAATCGCCAAACCACTCGCCAAATTATACAAATTGACATAATTTTTATTTTAAACAACGAAATATCAATTAAATTAGCAAAACATTAATAAAAATACAAATATAACGTCGAATTAAAAATCACTTGATGACGTAAGAAACACATGGTCATGTTTAATGTCAAACATTATTGGCATTTAATCTTACAATTTGGCGACAGTAATTTGGTCGACGGGATAACTAACAAGGGTACAGATGTCATATTCGCCCCATATTGGCGCGATTTTTTTCTGTCGCCAATATCATATAGGCAACGGGTACTTAACTTGCGCTAAAGGGCTTGATGTGGTAACCCGGATTATGTTGTTTATGCTGTTGATGTTTTCGCCAAATTGGCAACCGAAAAAAATCGCGCCAATATGGGGCGAATATGACATCTGTTCCCTAACAAGTACCTTTATTTAATGTAAAAAAAGCTATTTACCCATTTTTTATAATAAACAAAAGTAATTTTGGCACAGATGTCATATTCGCCCCATATTGGCGCGATTTTTTTCGACGCCAATTTGGCGAAAACATCAACAGCATAAACAACAACATCCGGGTTACCATATCAAGCAAAATAACGACACTTTGGAGAGAGTTAACTACCCGGTGCCGGTGTGTATATGACATTGGCGTCAGAAAAAAAATCGGGTACAGATGTCATATTCGCCCCATATTGGCACGATTTTTTCCGTCGCCAATATCATATAGGCAACAGGTACTTAACTTGCGTCAAAGTGTCGTTATTTTCTTGATGTGGTAACCCGGATTATGTTGTTTATGCTGTTGATGTTTTCGCCAAATTAGCAACCGAAAAAAATCGCGCCAATATGGGGCGAATATGACATCTGTGCCAAAAATCGTGCCAATATGGGGCGAATATGACATCTGTGCCGTAATTTTTGCACAGATGTCATATACGCATCGAAGTTGGCGTGATTTTTCTCTGACGCCAATTTGGCAGAAATCTCGCTTTCGAATACCAGTTACTTATATATTTTTAAATTATTTGCTATCATTTTGAAAAGGAAATAACTATAAATAAATAAAAGTTTGAATAATAGCTATAGAACAAAACAGTTTACTTAATTAAAAACAGAAAATAAAAGTAAATAAACAATTTATTAATAAATAAAAAACAATAGCCGGGTTACCATAGCAGACAAAATAACACCATATTGGCGCCAGTTAGGTATCCCGGTTCATATCTGAAATCTGTGCCGTAATTTGTATATAAAAAAATTATATATATTTAGAAACGATTTTTTTATGTATATAAGTGCATATATAAACAAAAATAAAAGTTCATTAGATTTGTTTTCATAGCTGTTTATATATTTTGGTAACATATCTCACTTTCTGATGCCCGAATTGCGCCAAGCTTTTTTTTAAAATGCGCTATAATGGAAAAGTACCTAAATAAATAATTAACAGAAATAACCAATTATACATACTAAAACATTTTATTTCGAGATCAAAACATTGTTTTTAATTTCAATAAAAAATACATATATCCTTGGATAACTTTAGTTGAAATTAGGTTCACAGCTTAATATCTCATTCCATAAACCTACACAAACACAAGTGATTCATTCATCGTGAAACTTAAAAAAAATTTTTAAATCATTGAGGTAATCATTCACAAAGTAAGTTCTCCAACAATCAATGGACAATATTCTAATGACATCATAGTAGGTAAAATGGTGGCGGTATCGTTTGTTTATGGTTTGAAATCACAAAGATTTAATTTTGCAATGTCTCTTAGTTTCATTATTTTATTGTCATATTTATGAGCTCAGAACAAAATCATATTTTTTCATTATTTAGTTATTAAAGACGGAAAAAAATTGTAAATGCATGATTTGAAAAATTTAAATAATTTTCTTTCTTAATAGTAAAAAATAACATCGGGAAGTAACAGCGGGTTTACGTTAAATAAGTTTAACTGTTTAATTCTGTTGTAATATTCAAAATAACTGTATTTATTAGGTTTCAGTAAACAACATCAGGGCCCGTTAAAACTTTGAAGTTAGAGGAATTACAATGTCATTTCAGGACCTTTCTTTTGGAGAAGCTTTTCTAAATTTCATATATACATGGAAACTCTTTAATGTTAGAAATATTATTCTTAGGACTGACATAACATGAGAACAGCCTGCAATTTTACACAAGTTTTTGAAAACTACTTTATATCAGAAATTTTGCTAAAAACTGGTTACTTTTTTGTTATAGCGGACACACTATTAGGATCATGACAAGTTGCAGCCAATTTCGCCAACGTCGTAACCAAGATCGTGAAGCACACACATATAATACCATGTAATACCATTTCATGAAATCGTATACGATAATTTTAATAGTTTTTACCTTACTTCAAGTGTAAAATTTATTTATTTTTAAGGCGTAACAATCTAAATTGCCCAATATATGAATTAAAAAAAATGTAAACAAAGATTGAATAGACATGACCGCAAAAAGCCTCAAATCTGCATAATACTTGGAACCAAACTGTGCAGATTAGTGGTCTTCGACTGTACACAGTTTTTCAGAAATGTGTTTCGTTCTTTAAATGTGTTATTTTCATCTATCATTGCGGAACAAGCGAGAAAACTCATATTCCTGCACATGAGTTGTATACATCTTTATATCTAAATTTCCGTCATTTTTGACGGGCTACCTTTCTAGTGATAACTATAATAATAATAAAAAAAAGTCATTAGAAACCAATGCCAAGAACCTTAACACATGAAATATGTATAGTATTGCTTAGACTTTTAATTTATTGCCTTCACCATACTCATACAAGTTCAATGTAGATAGAAATTGCATATATATGCAATGGAATGTCGAACAGAGCTTTGTTCTTATTGGGCTAAATTTCACTAACTTTGACCATAAATTCCTCACTTTACGAAACAAGTGATCCATGCAAGGGCTATTTTTTGAGTTTTTTCGGTCTTTCGAGTCACACTCTTCCTAAAAATAAGTTCAAACTATAAATTAATAGCTTTAAAGAAAAGTTCATCCGCAAGCAACTTAAATAATATCTTTAGAATTTTGAAAAGGTCATTAAAACAATACCACTGCGGATACAGAAAGACAATCAGCAATTTTTTTAACAGTTGCTGGACTAGGGTCAGTAATATATATATAGGGTAAATGCACCAGTAGTCGGCTACCACCCAATAGTCGGCCACTTTGAGATAAAATACATTACGAATAGCTTATTTTTGGTTTCAAATGAAATATTACAACACTCCTATATGTACCCATCCTTTATACGTCATAATCCATCACTAAAGAATTGTGGGTATTTTTATTCCATTAGTAATCAGCCATTTTTTATTTGGTTGCGGTCAAATAACTGTTTTTGCTATTTTTTTGTTAATCAATGACAAAATTTTTAAAAGACTAGTAATAATTTATTTTTTATTATTTTCTAAAATTATAAGACTGTACTATTAAAAAGTTTAATAAACTAATGGTTTTCAGTATCAAAATTAAATAAGTGTGTTTGTATTTATTAATTTTAATGTGGCCGGCTATTGGGTATTACATTTACTTACATGTTCAGTAATCGGCCGCCACTGTTGACTACTGACTAAAAGGCAATTTCACATTTTTGAGTCTATTTTTAATATTTTGAATTTTTTCGTAATTTGATTTTCGCAATTGTAGATTTATATAACCTTTTACTTGCATTTTATTTTTTGCACAAAAAATATAAGGTGTCCTGGGGTACTAACGCCACGTTAAGGTTCTACCAATTTTTACGGCTTACTTTTAGATTTTTTTCCCCAAACAAATATAGGATTTAATACAGCAACTTATTGATTATGTATAAAAGAAAATACTATTTTAGGAGATATCTATTGATAAAATGTAGTGGCGTGATTTCTCGACCAATGTTATTAGACATTATTACCCACCTGGTGGGTAATAACACCATGCAAACAAAACTATAAAATAAGGTGGAATAATGGCATGTAAATTGTCCACTTCTAAAGATACAAACTCTACACCTTTAGAAATTGATAAATGGCTTTTACTTACCATTAATTGCGATATCAGGATGCAGTAATAATCATATGATATTTTATTCTTCTGACACGAAAAAAGTAGAAGCATTTAGGACGTACAAATTTCTCTTTACCTTTTTTAGTTTTCAACAATGACAATAATGCCCTCTCGTGTATATAAAATCAAACAAATAAAAAATGTATTTCTGCCACTGAAAAGAATCAACCCGGGTAATAACAATAGTGGATGGCGTTATTACCCTGGTATGCATTTTGCGCAGTATATGTTAAACTACAAGCTACCTTGATAATATATCCAAAATCTCCCACAACATTTTGAAAGTACATGAAATACGCTACAAATTTATGTAATAAACAAAGTATTTCCTAACAAATATATCGCTCAATACAAGAAAAGTGACACATCTCGACAAAAGTAAACTTCACAGGTGAGGAAAAAGAAATTGATAAAAGATTTGCATGATTTTACTGTAACATGAAATTATAGCACTAGCTCTGCATGCAGGAATAAAAAAGTGCATAAATGCATAAAACCCTTAAGAATGAAGACGTAGGATAAGGTTTGGAGAGTCGCGTAATTTTACCTCTCCGCACAATCCACCTTTCTTCTGTGGTCACAAATGGACAGATAGTGTAATAATGTGATTTTTAGTATAACTGCACTTACGAAATTTTTAATGTAGCTAGACGCACCTACGACGGACATATTAGTGGAATAAAACGCAAAATGAATTTTTGTGAGATGTGTCTCTTTTCTGACGGGTGACGCGGGTTTCTTACGGGATAGTCCTTACACGACAGAACTTACCAAGCAAATTTTGGATCGGGCGTTGACTCTTACGAGCTTATTCCATCGATAAGGCCTATAAATGTAACAAATTAATTTTTAGCTGTTGTTTGTGATTCAGATGACTCAGAGCCTTTGAGTGCAGAAGCTGAAGTGCCATTTTCTCGGATTCCTTCATAACTATGCCTAATATTAGCACTTGGCGTTATTACTCACCCTGGCGTTTTTACCCCAGGACACATGATATAAAATGAAAATGGGAATTTCGTTCCGGCCGCTTATAACTTTGGTTTTGCTGAACAGATTTCGATGGAACTTGCATCATTAGTTAGATATTTTTTCAGGAGCGGTTTTAGTTTATTGTATATCATTCTGCATTGCTTAGTTATATCATCACGAGGGGAAGTTCTATAATCAGGTGAACTCGATTATGAAGTATTAGCATAAAAAAAACACTAGACGATTTTGATGAGATTTTCATTGTTAATTAGATAATGTTTTAAAGATGTTTTATTATATTGCATTATTTCGTTCTACCGTTATTTACTAAAGCATGTAAGCTGTGAATTTAACCTTGTATTTACAAGGTTAAATTCACCGATATATTTCTTTTGGGAAAATCGACCAGTGTGAAGCCTTCTAATATGCTAATGTTATAAAGAAGAAACGTTTGTTTGTTTCTTTTGTAGGAGGACATCTTTGGAACTGCCGAGTCACTTTTAAAAGTAAAAGTTAAAAATGATGGTGGCAGTCTCTGCAAAAGCAAAACACGTTCTAAAATATCCTTTTTTTGTAATACTGAGGGTGTTACACATGTAAAACTTCACATGGTGTTTATCAAAGGATAATTTTTAATGCCGACTGAAAATGGTTTCTAAAAAAAGGGAAATATAAAAGGCTGAAATGAGTAGAAAAGGTTCTAAAAACGTTGCAAATTATGATTAATATCAAAATGTTAAGGATGAAGACTTGAAATTTTAAATGATAGTTATTTATAAAACGTAAATGTTTGCGCATAATAGTTATGATAAATTTGAAATTTAAAAAGATAAATTAATCAAAAAACGTTATACTTGTTAGGGATAGAAGTAAAAGCAAGTAATTTAAATATTGGATTGAAACTCGACATATCTGTTACTTACTCGCACAGAAGAGGTTAATTCAATATGGAAAATTTAAAGTGTGAAATGTGCGGAAAGCATACTTAAAAGGATGATTTATGTGGGGATTGCGAGGGCTATTGCTGGAAACTTTAAATGTGTTTTACTTTTAAGACATAAATGCTCTCACAAAGTAGGTTATAAGATATTCGAAATTTAAAGGGGTGAAAGGTTTCTCACAATCATCTAATTGTTATTAGGATGAAATTTCAACAAATTGCGTTTTAATTAATAATATTTAAATTTTCTGAGAAAATATAACTTCTTCCTAATTTTAATAGGCACACAAATATAATTTCCCCCTAATGTTAATAAGCACACAAATATCATTTGCAATATTTCAATAACCACAAAACCACGGATTGTGACAACTTTTCAATAATATAAAATAAAACTTATTATCTGGTTGATAAACTCAATACTCAGCAATAATATTAATTAGAGGCTAACTATTGGGTTTTTAAATCCCATTTTCTGCTTCTATAGAACTTAAAAAAAAAAAAAATGAAGTTAACATTGTTCATTTTCAACGGAACTGTCACTTTAAAATATACATTGCACAGAATATCAATAATCGATGTCTATGACATGTTAAAATTTCACATTGAAACTCGATCTGTTAGTACCGCCAGAATGACGAATTGATGATTCGGTTCGGATCTTTTCAAGCTATCCCGAAGCAGATAGTAATATTTTTACTGTACTAATCTAAATATGCAACAAATTAAAATTTTATTCTGAAATTCGATGATGCGATAGTACAACTAAAAGGAAGAATTGGCGCTCCGTTTTTCTCATATCTTATCAAGATATCACAAAATCAACGGAAGCATTTGTATTATACTAACTTGTAGCTTTAATCCTTAACATTTTATTCTCAAAATTGAAAACGAAATAGTACCGCCAAAATAATGAGTTGGTGATCCATTATGCTTGTATAGTGCTCAGATACCACGAACAGACTGAAATATTTAAATCGTATTAATCGAAAGAGATATATTAAAATTTCATTTCGAAATTCGATGACTAGATAGTACCGGCAAAATAAGAATTGGCGCCTCATTCTGCTTATATCGTTCAAAGATATTACGAGGCAGACTGTAATATTTGTAATGTACTATTCGAGATATGCAACTTATTAAAATTACATTTCGGAACTCGATGACGAGATTGTACCGCGAAAATAAAGAATTGGCGGCGCGTTCTGCTTATATCTAACCACGAAATCCCAACACAAACTGAAATATTTGCATTGTACTAGACGAGATATTCAATATATTAAAATTTCATCTCGAAACTCGATGACATGACAGCAACGCTAAAATGACGATTTGGCGCTCCCTGCTGCTAATATCATACCAAGATATGCATCGACAGATCAGTCATTTATGTTCTGTTAACAATCTTGTTCTACACCATAATTTCATTTTGAAACAAAATGATGAGATAATTTTTTTTCTGCCCGCCGCCGAGTCTACGATGTCTAAACACAAAATGTGAAAGGCTGACTACTATAAAATATATAGACTATAAGATAATTTTGCACTTTTAACTTTACTTTCCATAAGAAACAAGAATGAAAAATTATGCATCAAGTATAGATTACAAAAGCACTTCCCATGACTTGTAGAATTCTTTAATGAAATTTAGCTGCTCAATACTGTAAAAAAAGTAAACATTTTAGAAAAGGCATAATATTTTTGAAAACCAGATTACGGTCCCTAATCGAAATAGTAGTTCAATTCTTTTGTGCAGTTCTGTATTTAATCTAAAGATTTGTATATTATTCCATACATAGTATGATAAAACTTAGTATAGTAAGAAAATGCATAACAGATTAAAAATTCACCTTCAGTAATTTCTACTACTATATAGAAACATACTTGAATTATTTTGTACAGCCCTGTATATTACCAACAGATTTTTATATGCCGCACATATTAAGCTAATATTTAATTCAGGCTAAAACGTGTTTAAAATTACTGAAATCATACTTCCCCAAATTATTATCTCTGGGCGGTCATATATTCAGTTCTTTACGTGGCCCTGTCTATGATTTTATGTATATTATACAAACATCTCTTAGTATACTAAATATAGTTCAGCTTGAAAGAGCATAACTCAATTAAAAGCCTCTTTTAAGCCATTCACGCTGATACTCCGTGAAAGCTTACAAACTCTTTTGTATAGCCTTGTATATAATCTATATCAGTTATACAAACCGCATACTAAGCAAAGATTTAATTAAACTTAAAAACGCATGTCATAAACGAAATCACACTTCCAGCAATTATCGCTAACTAGGCGATCGTACCCGGGTTTCCCGGGTTAAAGAATATAAGTGAAAACATATTTTCTTTAATTGAAATCTAATATATTTTTTATATGCAATAATTTTTTTAGATTGCCCACTTACATTAAAAAAGCATTTTTCATATAGAAAAGGCGAATTATACAATCAAATAAATTTTTGAAATTTATCCAAAGCGATATTTTCTTATTAGCCGCATGCTAATAGTTATTTGACCAAGATTTTGCTACTTATGGAATACTTTTATATTCTGATAATTTCAGAGCTTATACATGTCTGTTAAATTTGTCTTTTATTTATATTATTTTATTTATTTATTCATAGGGAAGTTTTTTTTAATACATATTTAGCCGTAAGAAAATGATGAAGCTCCTCGCGATATAGATAAATTAAAAAATATTTCATGCTTTAAAATTGTGTTTAAAACCATAGACAATCAGTAAACTGAGATGAACTTTGCAAACAAATTCCATTTGAAAAAAAAAAAAAATCCTATTTGGTGATCTAAAAATTTAAATTGTACGATTACAAATACGTTAGATTTGTGTTTTTCATTATTCTTTTATTTGTTTATAAAAGAAGTATTAATTTCGTTAATTTGTCTTTCACAAATATGTTAGATTAGTGGTTTTTTTAATATTACTCTTTTATTTGTTTATAAAGGAAGTATTATTTTCGTTATGCAAAAATAGTCAGAAACAAATGCTGAGAAATGTTTTTTGCTTTATATGCAAAATGTTTATTATTATTATGTATTGAAACCGGCACGTGATAAGATAAACTTAAAATAAAATCATTCTTAAAAATTATTTTAGAAAATATAATACATCAGTCAATTAAGATACAGTTTTTAAACAAATTGCATTTGAAAGTAAATTTTTCCCCTATGCGACGAAAATTGAAAATGTACGATGGTCAGAAGATTAAAACATTGCACTACCGAAAATTTCAAGACCGAAATTTGGTCGTGAAGTGTTGCCATTCGCAAAATGGCATCAGCGTTACGCACAGATATGTTTGTTCTTTATAATATAGATACTTAATCAGTTAAATATAATAAAGATCAGTTAATAGGATGTGGTTATCAATTGAGGCTCTTATGCTTGGTATCCCGGAATGAAAAACAGCAATTTTCACATTCTCAAAATTTGCACACACACTTCTCATATCCATATTCATCATTTAAAAAAAAATTGTGTTTTTTTTATCATTTAAAAATCATTTTAACTCAAAACTTGAAGTCACGATTGTCAGCAACATCTTTTATGTGAACAGACGCACTCTTTACTTGAGATTCTAATCTCAATTCCGGAGAGTAAAAATTTACGTAATTTATGTTTTTTAAACGCATTTGTGTTAAAATGTTTAGTTTTACCTAGGAAAATGATCGTTTTCTTTTAAATATGACTTCATTTTCACTCAAATAAGCATTTCGCCTAGTGTCTGAAACCTAGTATCAGTACACATGCAGAAGGAAAAACAATATAGAAAATTTATGAGGAAAAATGCGTGTTTTCAAAAGCAGTATGCCATTTTCTGTTATTATTCCCCTAATATAATATTCTGCTCCTAATGGGATTTTGCGACACTACACCCTATACAACAATTTTTATCAACAATTTTGCATTTTTATCAGAAAATAGCATGAATAAAGATAAAAATACCACATTATTTTTCTCTTGCTGGAATAATGAAAGCTATCTAATTTTCACCATTTTGAAGAAATTTCATAAAATGCTTTTAAAATTAAAATATAAAAGTGGGGATATTTAAAAAAAAAAACAGATAGTGCGATCACATCTACAATTGAAGAGCTTTCAGTTAAAAAAAAATAATAATAATAAAATTGGTTCAGTAGAAAGATCGGGGCAGATGACTAAAATATACACTTGTGTTTTAAATATATAGATTATATAAAATTAGGAAAAAATAAATCAAGCAAATTATGTTATTTTGATAAAATTATAGTAGAGTGTCCGAAAGATTAGCATTAAAATTTTATTATTCAAGAGAATTTTGGACAAACATTTCAGGAACATATTATTTTTAACCACGAATTATTTGTTTGCTTGTCTAACTCGGCGAAGCAAATCCATCCAGGCGAGAATCATCAATTTCTGTAATATAAATCACTATTATTTGCATGTCACCTCTCTTTCATAAAGACACTTTAAAATTTTGTAAAACATTGCTTTATATCAGTGTGTGATTTCGATTACATTATTTTCAAAAGTGGAGCATTTTCACCTGTGAAGAATTTCAAAGCAGCTGGACTGTGAAAATGACGCACTTCTACAAAACATAATTCAGGTTTAAGAATTAAAATACATCCTTTTTTATAAAATGACGTCATTTGCATCCGCTAAATTAATCCACTTTTACAATCCAATCTTAAACTTCGTCTATAGAAAAGTATGCATATGACGTCATTATCTCGGAATAACAGACAATATTCTTGACATAGCCCATATTTTAATTTCAACTTTTTTTACAGGTTTTATGAGAAAATGGCAACAAAAAGATATAGTATCGCCTATTTTTGACTATTTTCCGTTTACTTTCAAAGACTTTCAATAGAAATGGGGTACATTTGTTGCCACGATAAGAAAAATGTTATTAAAAACTACAAAAAAATTAATATCTCAAAAATAAGTTGAGATACAGCTTTCAAACAAATAACATTTAAAAGAGCATTTTTTTCCTTATACGACGGTGTAAAAATTTAAAATTTGCGATGTTTAGAAGTTTAAAAATTTGCAGTAGAGAAAATTGCAAAACCAAAATTTTATTTCAAATTTCGGAGTGTTGCCATTAGCAAAATGACGTATGCGTTACGCACAGATATGTTTGTACTTTATAATATAGATAGAAAGATACAGTACTGTATCTGAATTTTTTTGTGCGTCCCTTCTTTACGTGGACCTGTCTATGATTTTATGTATATTATACAAACATTTCTTAGTATACTAAATATAGTTCAGCTTGAAAGAGCATAACTCAATTAAAAGCCTCTTTTAAGCCATTCACGCTGATACTCCGTAAAAGCTTACAAACTCTTTTGTATAGCCTTGTATATAATCTATATCAGATATACAAACCGCATACTAAGCAAAGATTTAATTAAACTTAAAAACGCATGTCATAAACGAAATCACACTTCCAGCAATTATCGCTAATAGAAAGATACAGTACTGTATCCGAATTTTTTTGTGCGTCCCTGTAAATGAACGATAAATGCTATGCATATCACGTTATAAAACAAGTATTATGAAGTAAGCCTCAGTAATGTAGTATATCAACTTCATTATATTTCATATAGTAAACAGAACTAAAATACGCTGCAAACCGTTTATCCATTGACACTATTATGTAAAGGAATTCTTTTGAGGGTCCTTATAAATGAATAATAAGTTCTTTGGACTCCATATTGTACAGAATGCATAGTTTAATGCACTTCACAAATGCATATCAGTTTCATTAAATTTGAAATGACCAACATCATTAAAATAAACTTGGACTCCATATAGTCCAGAAAGCGTAGTTTAATGCACTTCACAAATGCATATCAATTTCATTAAATTTGAAATGACCAACATCATTAAAATAAACTTGAAGCAATTTTTTCGCATTGAGCGTAATGCATCGGGATACTTTTGAATGTTCCTGTAGATGAAATATAAATTCTACACACTTTATTTCCAATAGTGATAATGCTATTGTTAACGTCAATAACATACAAAAAATTCAAGGAGATTCGAGTATATTTACGAGTGTTAGAGCTCGGACAGACTGGAGACAATCCATATTCACAAACACTTTTAAACTATGTTGGAAAGTGTTAAATACTATTATAATATTTTAAATTATTACTGCAACATTATAAGAAAAGAATAAATTAACATATTTTATCATTAAAATATTGTTCTGTTTATAAAAATTATATTTTAAGTTATTTACAATAACAAAGCATTTAAGTGGCCGACAACTGGTCCAGTAATGGCCGAACACTAGAATTGAGTGGCCGACTACTAGACCTTTGCTACTTTTAAGTTTAACTTTTTATAAATAAAAACTATAATCAGTTTTTTAAAAAACAATTGCTGAAACAATAAAAGAAAAATACACATTAACATGTGTCACTGTTAAAAATGTTGTATTGTTTTTTAAATTTCCGCTTTGAGCTATATACTAAAAAAAAAGCGTTTAAGTGGTCGACTATTGGTGCTTTTACCCTATATATAAATATTACAGGTAGACAGTTATGTAACAGTTTGATTCTTTGTTATTAGTATTCTTAAAAGTTTACTTTTATTATCCTGTGCGCATTTTGATATCAAGTAATTATTTATGCAAACGAACTTAATAAGAAAATTTACCTTACTTTTATTACTACATTTATTTGTATTCTATAAGTAAAATGAATAGATATAACTAATGAATTTCCATTTCACGTCTAATAAGATAAATAGCATAATATTTTAACTATTATAAATGATGAATTTATTTCGTGAGATTCGATTACTAAAACATTTCTTTTAGGCAAAGAATAAGCATAAGTTTTGTCTTTTTTGGAAATTTAATTACAGATAAATTACTTTCTGTGTTGTAATAATAATGTAAGAAAGTAAGTAAAGTTTGTTAATAATAAATTATAAATGTAAAGCGGTTAGAAAACAAATTATTGCATTTTTTTTTTACTTTTTACTGTTTTGAGAATAAATTTGTGGAAGACATATATTTTATTAGAAAAATGCTCGGTAAAATATTTAATTACGTAAAAGTACAAGGGATGCTCGCTCAAATAAAAAAGTATGAACTTCTAACAACGGAATCGGTTGAAATTTGAATATGCTGCTTTGAGATAACGTAGTGAGACATCGTGGACACTATTGGAGTATCTGGTGTGGTTGTGCGCATGCGCGGCGACCACACAAGAAGGAGGAGTGTGGCAGACCGTTGTATGTTGCGTCCAATTGACGCCGCAGTGCGTGTGAGGATAGCATGCCTTTCCCTTTGCAAAATTCATGGATCGAGGAGCAGCATGGTATCTGATCGAAGTCTGGTGCAACAAGAAGTCTGATATCATCTCGCCCCTCTCCAATCGTCGAATTTGGGAATGGAAAAGCCATGGTGTCCTCACACGCATTGCCGCATCAATTGTACGGAACACACAACTTCCTGTCTCATTCCTCCTTCATGCGCGGGAGGCCGCGCATGCCCACAACAACGCCACACACTCCAATCGTATTCCTCGATTTCTCACTACGTTATCCGAAAGCGGCATATTCAAATTTCAACCAGTTTAGTTGTTACGACGTTTTTTGCCTTTTCATTAGAACACCCCTTATATATTACCTATTTTATCATGAAATTCTCATGGGATTTTCTTGTAGATACATATGCACTTTGTTTAAACCTAAAACATTATATTTTTAAATAAATAATTAAATTTAAAATTATAACATATTTTATTTGAAGCGCTCTGACTGACAAACACGCGTTAACACGTTCGCTGAACTGCAGTTTTCACCGCAATGCTTGCATTATTTAAAATAATATAAGTTTATATATTTTGCTGTCTTTCAATCGTTGAATGATGGTTAATACTCACAAGCATTATCTTCAGGCACTGAATTACGTTTATTTATGTCATGTTGAATCTAACTGTTTTAGCGTTTTAAAAATGTATGCAGTGAACACACAAAATTACAAAGTTTTTCTGGGCAATCAGAGGGTTAAAATTATAACATACAGTTTTTTACGCTAAATTTTAAAATGAAAATGTCTGGTAAACATGTTCATACAAACATGGCATTATGACACTTTTACAGAATGTAATTTTGATGAAAAAAAAATACCTTTTTTTTATTTATTACATATCTTACCCTGCAATTATCAATGTTATCTCAATGGTTAGCCTCTTTTTCACCCTAAAATTCTTGACAAAATCATCACAGAAAATATCAGATGTAATTGCTATTTACATCGATGAACTTGTTTTGTATCAAACAAACACTTGCTGTTATACTCAGAAGCGTTTTTTTAATTTAACAATCTTCCTCCTTCCATTTTGGCACGCGACCACTTCGCTGTTACGTATACTGTGTGTTCGCAATCGTTTGTGTGGATACTGATATTTGTTTCATGATTAGTCGTTAATATAAGAGTTTTAGAAATCTTGAGTATGGAAACTGATAAGGGGCAATTGCACCATAAAATATTATAAAAAACAATTATACGTTAAAGCATAAAAACATATTCAATGGTACAATTAAACATCAAATTTTGTATGAACTTGTGTAAATAAAATTAACGATAAATAATAATATCGACGTTTCCAACTATTTCTGTTGTCTTCTATGTTATAAATATGATGTTGATATGTTTAAAATTCTATAGACGAAAACGTCCTGTCAAGACTTGATGAATTATAATCAAAGATAGAGAAATTATAAAGAAATTTTAAGTCTATAATTAATCAAGAGTCGACAGGAAGCTTTAGTCTATAGACTTTTAAATATTTCAACATCATATTTATCCTGAAGATGACTGCAGAATCAGTTTGATATGTCGAAATTATGCTTTATCGTTAATTTTATTTGTACAAATTCATATCAAATTTCTTGTTTATGTGTACCATTTAGCAAGTGTATGTGGTTTAACGTATAAATCTTAATCCTTAAAGGCGTTTTTCTTCTCTGCCATTTGAAACTGAAATGCGTGGCACTATAACATAGTGTTAAAGTAAAATACAAAACTGGAAATACTTGTCTTATTTAGATACCAGATAAAAAAAAAAAAGTATATTCTTTTTTTTTTTTTAATAAGTAAAAAAATATAGAAAATACATAAAACACATTCAAAAACTTTTAAACGCATTTGAGTCGATTAAATATGTAAGAAATATGTCAAAGCATAATCGAAGTAGCTAAGCAGGTCATGCTGTCACTTTGCTTATCACGGGTTCGCTTAAGAATTCGGGCAAGATTAATTTAAACTTACATCGTTTCCTACTTATTAAAATGAAAATCAAGCTTGTTCGGGAACTAAATATAGAGAGGGGTTCCACATTAGGGTGACCACTTGACCGAATGTACGCTGTACAATGTCTACGGTCAGAAGGTCAAGAAAACTAATTTCGCATTGCATGCCAGAATCCTTAACTCTTAAATGCGTGATTTTTTATTTTGTTTCCAAAAAAATATATTTGATTCTCTGAAAAGTTTACTACACAGGAATATAATGAAAAAAATCAGATACATTTTTTTATATAATACGTCAATCTTTTCTTATGTTGCATATCTGCAATACAACTAAAATCTATACTGTCATGCGGTTGTTTTACGCTAAAATATTCCAAATTAGTAAATATTTTAATAATTATGTCTCCAAATACCTTATTTTATATAATTATTTATTTTATAAAATTTAACATTTAATCCTTTAACGCCCATGATAGAATACGTTCTAAAAATTGTGTAGTTCAGAGAATCTGACTTTATACCAGAAAGTTTCATTGGTTAATTTCACTTTATTTAAATACGGAATGTCTGTTGTTAATGAAAGCAAATATTGTTATTTTAATTTTCTGCTGCGAATTAGGTATATACGAATGAAAAAATCTATTAAATTCAAAACACTGTTATTTGCATATATGCAAAGCTGCGCACTAAAGGACTAAACGATTAGACGTCAATGCTCCGTTTACGGAAACAACTTTTTTTTTTCTCTCAAAATATTTTAAAACTATCTTCAAAACATATATTTCATGGACACATTAAAAGTATGGAGTCTAATAAATATTTTTTTCAATGATAACTTTCATTATTTTACTTTTTAATAAAGACAAATTTTAGTTTTTCGACTATCTCAAGTAAAACTAGTAAATGGAAGGTAATAAACAGTTTAGTTTTTACAAATGCAGTGAATATTTAGAGCCGCAATTCAATTGACAATACATTCCAAACCCGAAGTAAATAGATACATTTAAAGTAATATTTCAAATGTTTCTTAGGAATGGTCCCATAAATGGTGTTTTATCAGCGTTTGGCTTCATTTCCATTCCTTTTTCTGCATGTGCACTTCGATAAAGAATATGCCCCGAGATAGAAAGTGCCAAACAATAAGTTAAACCTTTCAAAAAAATTTATGATTTGCTAACAATATGACTATTAAGTACACTAATTAGTATTAATTCTGTTTAAGGTCACTTATAATAATTTTGAGAAACATTAGTTTATTTCAGTACCGCTTGAATGTGGATGTGTAATTAATTAAAATCCTAAAAAAAAAAAAAAAAAAAAAAAAAAAAAAAAAAAAAAAAAATGTGTCACCGCCTCTGCCGCCAGTTTTGAATTTTTTGTGACCTGGGGTCTATCTTCGTTAATATTAAGAAAAATACTGCATACAAAAATACGAAAATGGGAAGTGTTACAGAGAAATGTATGATAAATACGCTGATGCAGACAGTTTTGAAATCAAAGAATTATTTTAAGATATATTCAATGTTAAAGTTGGTCAAACTCGTTCCATTAAAAAAGTTTTATAGGAGCATATATCATACATAGGAAAAAAAATGCTAAATACTGCTAATTTTATACATAGGAATTTAATAATTTTTAGATCATTTTATACATTAGAAATTGCCGGTTTGCAGACTGCCTTTATTTTTCTTAACTTGACTAATTTTTTAGGGTTTATTTCCATTTGAAATTCAAGTTTTCAGCATTTCCAGAGATAATTTTTACATACTTCAGAAAAGGTTATTATTTTAAATTGTTGCCAAAATTGTAAAATCTTCTCAAATAATAATATTTCCTTTAAACTGAAAATTTACTTACACGTAACTATTATAAACAGAAAAAATCCTATGAAATTAGAATTAAATGATTACCTGTTAAAAGCAGGAAAATATTAAAAATTACGTCATACGAATTGTTTATGCACTGAATATAAAAAAAAAAAAACTAAAAAACAATTAATTATTTAATCTGTGTAAAAGCAGTAAATGCGGGTGTAATTACGTCCTATTTCAAATAGCCAAATAATATTGCCAAACAGTTTAAATTATATATATTATATATTATATATATTTATACTTACACGTGAGGTTTATTTCATATTTCGAGATAACTTTTTAATTACTCTTTCCAAAGACAGCGCAAATAATAATATTTCCTTTCCAACAATTGAAATATTTCCAGGTGAATATTACAAAAATAAAAGTTTGGTTAAAATTACGTCAGGTTTAAAACGTGTAATTTAAAATCATTTTCTTATAGCTGTATTAAAAAATACCTGGAAACAAAGGCTCTGTTAACTTAGTTCCTTTTACATTAGCAAATTTTCAGATATTTAACTAATCTTATTTAATCAGACATTAAAACAGTAATTCACAGCAGCTGTTTTGGCCTTAAAATCCTTCATTGAAAGAGAAATAAATGGAAACCTGTTTGCAGGAATATCGCCACTGGTTATTTAATTCTTATTTAATCTTCCGTAATCTTTTTTTTAAGTCGATCAAATTAACAGATTTTTAGAGACGGGGGTTGGCGAGTGAAGCTCGTAGGAGGCAGAGCTCCCTAGTTATAAAAAAAAAAAATAGAATCTCATCAGCAAGTATTTAATAAAAGATATCGATAATCCATTAAAACAATACAAATTATATGGATGACGTTTTCTTTTTTTAAATTTATCTGAAAAAGAAAAAAAAAACGCATTTTGTTTGATTCGAACTATAAGAAAAAAAATATACATGATTGCGCTTTGAATAAAAGTAAATTATTATTAAAACATTAAAAAAAAAGATTTTTGTAATATGAGTACAATAAAATGCAGAGATAAAATAATAGTTTATTTTAGCAGATAAACTTTTGAAACAGACAATTCTATAGACAGATTGATGTATAATATACAATATGAAAAAGTAAAATTTTTTCTATTAATTCAGGGCTATTTTATATATGTTAAATGTACTCATGGTGAGACACTTGTGGATTATTTTTTAAATACATACAGGCCATCTTTGCAAAAATGTAATAAATATTATAACTTTTTATAACTAGTATATTAATAATAGCATGGAATTATGTAACATAGTAAAACGAGAGAATTTTAAACTTCCATTTCTAGAACAGCTGCTTCAACAGATAAACAAGAAAATTCGCAACATCATTTAGAGATATATAGAGTTATTGATAGCAGTAATCGTGTCGATCGAATAAATCGTTATAATATAATTACATAAAAAAATCTAGGCGTAGAAATATAGACGTTCGCGCATGATTTTGTGTTTAATTTACCAATTATTTCTATGTTAGTACAATTTTGTTTTGCAGTATAAAAGGAAAATGAAGTTTAAGATAAACAATATTTTACGTAAGCTCAATCTCCAACTACATAGAATATAATAACATGATTAGTCATTTAGTTAATATTTAATCCACAATAGCTTATTACTAATTTGAATATTCGCGTAATAAAATGTCATTCAAAAATGTATAATGAAATTAAAGAACAAAGAATGAAATGTGTAATTTGATTATTTTACAATTTATAATCTTGTATGTATATAATTTTAACTGTGAGAATGGTCAAGAAAAGTATGAAATGCATAAACATATTTTATATCACGATATCTGTGATATTTAATTTATAATGAAGGTAAATAAATTATACAAAACATGTGGGAATTTTCTTTGTTTTTGTTAATGCTTCTGTTAAAACAGAAAGAATTAATAAATATAAATACAGCGCAATATGTTTTCAATATTATAAATTATACATTAAATGAACCTATGGAAGAAGTGTATAAAATTAAAAAAAAAAAAAATTCTAACAAATGAAAACAGTCTATTTGAGTTTATATATATATATATTTTTTATTGGAGATTTATTATTATTATTATTTGTGCTTTTTCTGAAAACATTTTCATAGAGGTCAATTTTTTAAGGTACTTAACAAACAATATTTTTCTGAAACACTATTTAAGGTTCAAATTTGAATAATTACAAAATAATGTACATATAATACAATTTTACAAAATAAAATGTCTAGAACAAATAAATATTTAAATAAAACGTGTTACTGAAAATTAAGCCAAATGTATAGCTAGATAAAATATAGAACAACAGGTTTCATACGATAAAGGCAAAAAACTTTTTATTAATAATAAAACATTAAGAAAGGCACTAGACAATTTCGAAAGACCTTTGTCTTTTTTCTTCATGAGTAAAAAAAAGTGCTACTTTTTGAAAGAAAGGGCAAGACTCAATTCTCCTGTCTTCAAGGTGGTAGGGCGTATTCTTTACGGCTGAAGAAGAATGACAAAGTTCTTTAAAAAGGCTTGTCGCATTTCTTAACTTGTTGGTGTTATTACGATGTTTTTTTTACCGTTAATTATTTAACTGTTATACATGAAAGACTATACCAATATGCTATTTAAGTAACTACAGTGGAACCCGGTTAAGACGCTCGCGGTTAATACGCGATCCCGCTTAATACGCGGATTTTTTCGGATCCCTTGTACATCGCCCATAAGGCTAATGTAAAAAGATCACGTTTAATACGCGAACGGTTATGACGCGATCCCGCTTAATACGCGATAAATTTTCGGTTCATTGAGGAAAAAAATCACGCTTAAGACGCGAATTCATTGATCAAGATGCGAATTCCTTCTTTCTTCTCGAGTGTTAACGATTTAGAGGATTTTTATTATTCAGATAAAAACAACTGTTTCCGAATATTTAATTTATTTAGCAACAGATTAATTAAGGTGAAAATTACTAATCGGAAATAGTGATAGATGTTTGAATAACAAAAAAAAATCCCCGTTAAATTAGCAAAACTGCAATTCTTCATTCATCCCACCTCCTAACATTCTTTGTCTCTTACTTCGTGTATGTTTTTACTGTAGTAGAGAGAGATAGACGCATTCAGGTTACTTACGTCACAAAAATTATTATGATTAGAGTTGTTCATACGTGTTGTTAGAGATGTTTTAAATGTACTTTATATCGCCACTATGTTTTATAATGCATATTATAGGCAACAAAAAATGAAACTCGCAAAGATTAAATACGACTGCGATTGGATAATTCTTTTATGTTTACTTTACTTTTTTACAAGGATATAAGGATATTTATTTTTTATAAGGATAGTTTTTCTTATTATCTTGATAATGAAGAACAGATTATAATGGTACTCATTATTACAAGTACTAAATGTGATTTTAAAAACTGGGTTGTGGTTGAAAGATTTAATATTATTTTCTTTCTGTTTAAAAAAAATGAGTCTAGTAGGAAAATTATTTTTGGTTGCAACGCATTAATCGACAATAAATTCATGTTGAAATCTATATTTATTTTCCGTTGTTATTCCAGTTTATCCTATAAAAAGAAACAATACGTTAAAGTGGAATACAATTAAATTTCAATCTGAATATATGTAAAAGACTCAACTTTTGACCGTAAACGTATAAATGAAGCCCAATTCCTACAGCATTATATAAATCACGTTTAATACGCGATCCCGCTTAATACACGACTTTTGACCGCTCCCTTAAAACGCCTCTTAATCGGGCTCTACTGTATATATAGCTCAGTTCATCAAAAAATTAACAGACATAAAGCAAAAATATATATTTACAATAAAAGTAAATGCTTCTCCAGAAACTAAATATACATAAAAGAGTGCACTTATAAGTACTGAAAAGCCGCTAATTATTCTGACATGTATCTGTATATCTGGCACCATTTGCAAGCAGGAGCAAGACTCAATTGCTTTTGTGTTTAAAATGGTAGCGCGTATACTTTGAGCTGAAGGAGAATGGCAAAGTTATTTTAAAAGGCTTAGCGCATTTCTTAATTTTTTGGTGTTATTAAGAAGGTTTTTCTACTTTTAATTCTCTAACACTTATACATGACAGACTGTATCCAATATTCTATTTGTGTAACTATATAGAGTTCATCAAAAAACAAACAAACACAAGGCAAAAAGAAATAGTTACCATAAAAGTAAATACTTCGTCAGGTCTACACAGTGTACCCATAAAGCCATGGTGCACTTTTCACCGGTCACAAGAAATCAACGAAACAAGATGGACATTTGAAAGCTTCACCAAATAAAAGAAACATTTTCCAAGTTTTATATCTGATGAGTGCAGTTCGATGTAGCCTCCTTTTGAAACAGGAAATCACAGACGTTATTCACTCCATTACACCAGACCAGACGTCCTTACCTGTGTGTGGGAAGAACTTGAATGTAATTTAGATGTGTGTAGAGCAAAAATAGGAGGCCACATTGAACTGCACTGAATAGGTATGAAACTTTGAGAGTTTTTCTTTTATTTGGTGAAGATTTCACATTTCCATATTGTTTCGTTGATAGTCCAAGAGCTGTTAAACATTTTAGGGAAGGTATTTGAGGCACCCTGAAAATTTGTGCAACACTTCTTTTGTAATGGCTGAATACAAAATCGAATGTCTGGCTGAAGGATCGTGGCCCAAAAACTATGCCAGACACGTGTCAAGTGCCATTTATTTTTTTTTTTGACTACCCAAAAAAGGTATTTGAGGCACGCTGAGATTGAGACAGAATAATATTTATCCTTAGAAAAAAATATTTTGAAAACGACAGACACTTTAGTCGACCCAAAACCTGTGCTTGAGACGTGTCAAGTGCCATTTTTTGACTACCCAAAAAAGGTATTTGAGGTACGCTGAGATTGAGACAGAATAATATTTATGCTTAGAAAAAGATATTTTGAAAATGACAGACACATTAGTCGGCACATAAACTGTGCCAGACACGTGTCAAGTGTCAAATGGCACTTGACACGTGTCTGGCACAGTTTTTGAGCCACGATCCTTCAGCCAGACATTCGATTTTGTATTCAGGCATTACAAAAGAAGTGTTGCACAAATTTTCAGTGTGCCTCAAATACCTACTCAAAAATGTTCATCAGCTCTCCTACTATGATTTCCTGTCACCGGTCAAAAGCGCACCATGACTTTACGGGCACACTATACTTAAAGGGATCTACTTATAAGTACTAACTGTTATACATGAAAGACTATATCCAAGATTCTATTTATGTAACTATATGTATCTTTTATAAACAATCTATATGTGTAAAACGAACAAACATGAGGGAAAAATAAGTATTTACAATAAAAGTAAATGCTTCGTCAGAATCTAAGTATACTTAAAAGGGTTTACTTTTAAGTACTGAAAGGCCGTTAATTATTATGATGTATCAAGTGTTTGCGTATATTCTGTTCTGGGGATTGTTAGCAATATGTTAGTTGTACGTGTGTCTACGTAAGACAATCCGTAATTTTCCCGTTATAAGTTTTGAAAGAAGTATAGTCGCAACTTGTGGCTCCCCCACCTACTTACAACAAATTTGAAATTTCAACCGCTGCAGTTGCTCTTGAACTGGCCGACGCATTCAAAAAGAACAAAAGGAAAATGACGGCATGAATCAAATAGAACTTGCAGCTAACACAGAGTTAAAAATATCAGTAATTAAGTTTTAAGCATTTAAATTTTCAATATAAAATTATTTTTCTACGCCGTTTTATAAATCTATCAAAGAATACATACTAAAAATCTTCGACTGGTCAAAATATTTCGGATAGTGAAATTTTATTTAAAATTTCTATTTCTCCGTCTATATAAATAGAAATTTCGAATTCCCTTCCTACTGAACAGTTGTGAGAACATCTTGAATATCGAATATCAAATTTAATTAACGAAGTCTGTCAAAACAAATTGCGTGTCCTGTCTTTTACAAGAAACTTGTTATCTTATATGCTATTTTAACAACTATAAATCGATAACACCCGGAAAATTGATAAAACTCTTACTTTGAATATTAAGATATTACTTAGTGGGATATTACTTAGTAAGATATTCCTAATATATAAAGCATAAGAATTAGAGCCTTTTTTGGAAAATTTTAGCAATTTGTTTCGAACATTTTATACATATCCGATTTATTTATATTTTAATATTGGTATATCTCAGATATTTCTTACGCTGAAGTTCCTCCTAAAATGCCATTTTTTATAATTTACAAGTGAATATTTAAACATAATATAAACAAATAAGAGTTATTAAATGCAGATTTTATAAGATTTTATCTTTTAGATTATATTTTGGCTGCATTGAAAACTGTAATAATTAAAATAAAAATAGTATAAGCCACCTAAAACGACAAAACCTAAACATTAGTCAAATTCAAAATTTTTATAAAGCTTTTAGTAAACGACATGAACTATTCATGTAAGTTTATATAAATCAGTTTGGGAGCTTCAGAAATGCCAAGTTTTTCCGTTTAGTAAAAACAATAAGACTTTCAAACACTTTCAAAAATATTGATTTCATTTTTCCGGCTATAAATGTAAAATAATTTAAATCTCATTTTTAAAAAATGCATTTCAAATGCAGTATTTGCTTTGTATGTCTATGTAAGCAGTGCAGCAAATCGGTTGATGAAATCATCTATCGTCAAAAGTTTTTTGACATTTGAGGATACTTTTTTTTTCTATTTTTACTTTCTTCTATCTTTACAAGAAGAAAGTTTTGGATTCGTGAAAAAAATGACTTCCAGTTTTCGATGGATTTATACGTTTTAGAAGGTCCTAAACACGATTTGATAGTTTTTAGTAAAAGTCTATCTGTCTGTCTGTTACTCTGTGAATCTGTATTTGAGAAGCTTTTTGTGCACGCGGTGTCGCAACACAGAATAAGCTTACACCACACGTCATTCTCTAAGACTATATACATCATAATTATTGATTTCACTCACATAAAAAACTCAAAAAACTTGCGAAAGCAAATCGGCATTTTACAACACCAACTCACTCGTCGTACAGAATACTCTCGAACTCAATATCACTTTTTCACAGATGGCGCTATACCACCGCTTGCCATTAGGTACGGAACATTCCACCCCACGTTGCAATAGTTACGTCCAACCATTACGTTATATTGTCATTTCAATGAATATACAAAATAAGCACAATATTGATAATTGAAGTAAGAACCTTGTTTTTAGATAAGATGCACTTACTGTACCATAGGTTACAGTTTAAAGGTCATCAGTCTTAACTGGTTCATTCACCCCATCCCTCCAAAGAATTTTTAGAAGTTTAGTTTGGCCCGGTTAAAATAAAATCATCCTATACATTTGTCTAATATCAACAACGAACGCATAAATATGCTTAGGAAATCTTGTCATTATTTTCAAAAGGCCTCCCTGATATAACGCCGCCGTTATATTGCAAGGAGTTAAGAGGGTTCCCTAAAGTTGTTTGTGAAGACGCATTAAAAACTACACGAAGTTTTGTTGTACTTTTATCAGGGCATTACTTCCCTGCACCTAAATACGGTATGTAATAGGTTCCTACCTCTTCCTCATACTCCGAAATCTCTGTCATGTGACCCAATTTTTCGTATTCGCGCAAACACTCTCTACATAGTTCTAAATACTCAGGATCTTTTAGAAAGCGATTCCATAGCGAATTGTTTTTTTAAGGGCAATATCTCCGAATTTCACTAAACACATCGGGTCCTCTTTTAATGGCTTTCTAACAATATATCTCCCGTACTATCTCTTTTCACGTTTTTCTCAAAGTGCTCGTCGCAAATTATTGCATCTTTCTTTTTGGGTACCTCAATCTGAACATATTCTATTTCCCAAAATTTCTCCATAGCTTCGTTTAAAAGAGTATTATCCTGAATAAAATCACGATGAACCCTTCCCTGAATTGAAATGGGAGCACTTCCACTTACTACGTATCCAAAAACCGCATTTTGAAAAATCAAATTACTATTAACCGGATAAATTTTAACTGGTCGTAGCAACCCGTAAAATATTTCACCGCTTAACAGAAAATGTATACGACCTGGCTTATTAAAGTTTTCATCTGCCAATTTTACATACTTTAATTCTGGCATATTAATGTTAAATATTTTTAATGGCATGAAATCCGTAATTTTAGATACAATAAAAAAATCTAATTATTTTTAATAATTTCCCTCAAAATTGGAAATCGTCCCGGTAACAAAAGATTTAATTTTCGTGAATGTATCTCCGATACCGCAAACTATCAAATTGGTTTTCCCTTTTTAGCTCACAGGCTATCAAAACCTGAGTGCTTATGCACCCGCCTGTTCTGTATGTACGTAACGCGATAACTCTTGATAGAAACATCCCATTTGCTTCAATTTTTTTTTCTAGTTTCATTCTGATAAGGCGGTTTTGTGATTAGTTTTAGGGGTTAACTGGTTAAGGGTAAATTGAGAAAGGTGGGGGGTTAGTCCACCCCTCTTAATTCAGATTAATGGGTTTTTCATGCAGAATTATTCGATTTGCTCTGAATTTGGTATACCGGTTTAATATGTTAAGGTGCTTCCCTGATTCGTTTTGGGATTCATTGGTTAAGGATAAATGGGGGAAAAGGGAGACTAGTCCACCCCCCTTAATTTAGATAAATGGGTTTTTTGCAGGATTATTGGATTCGCTGCAAATTTGGAAAACCGGTTTATTATGTTAAGGAGCTTCCCTGATTAGATTTGGAGGTTTATTGGTTAAGTATAACCGATGAAACGGGGGCTAATCCCCCTTCACTTATTATTTTGAGGGGAATTATTCTTTAAAATAAGAGTATAATATACAATTAGTGTGAATAGCCTGTGAGCTCAATGCCATCAGTTTAGCTGGGCACTTTTCTTTTTTATTTAACTTGAGGCTTTTCGCACAATCTGAAGTCATATAAATATTCATGGCTCCCTGATCTATCACCGGTCGCACTGCGTAATAACTCCATGTATCTTCTCTCAATAAACATTTTGCAGTGCTCAAAAAACATTTTTTTTTTATTTATTAAGCGCGTAGAAAGTGCGGAACTATTATTGTTTTGATTAGATCGAAACGCCTGCGCGTCTGCCGACAGAATAGATTCATTTACTCTAGTAGCAGGAAAGGAAAGCATTCCCTGGCCACCTGCTCCGTTCACATTTACATAGCGCAATGTTTCATAATTTTTCGAAAAGTGTAATGAAAAATGATTTCGCTTGTTTACCCTGTCTTTTACACAAGGAACATGAAAAATATGATTTACAATTTTAAACAAATGGTTTTCTAAACAATTAAAACAACAATTACTTTTATTAATTACTTCTATCAGCACCCCCTAGATAACGGAGAAAACCCAGATGTGTCCCCCCCCCCCTTTCGGTTGACGTCACTTGAATGAGGCATAAGCATCAACGTTATTTCTAAAGGCAGGCCATTTTGATTTCACTTAGGGAACGTTCCCAGGTGCAAGTTGTGGATTTGGACGAGAGTGATATCAAAAGAAAGGTCTCGTCATGTACATCAAAAAGTCCAATGGAACTATCCGTCGGAATCCAACCGTTTTCGAGATATCCTCACTTGAAGTGTGAATAAGTAAATAAATAAATTGGCAGGCAGGCATATAAATTTTTCGCAAGTTAAAAGTTTTTTTGCATTGTTTTAATCATCAACCAATACCTTTTCCCGAGCTACGAGAAAAGTCCTTTACACCGACACATTTGCCGAAATATTTGCATAAAACAAGGTGCTGGAAATAGCAAAAACAGATGGAAAAACTCTCCGAATGCAGCCCTACACGAAAACTTCGTAGAATGCGAAGTGCCTGTCTAATAGAGGGGAAATAACCGGCAATGTGTGGGTGTAAAGGATTTTGCTCGTAGCTCGGTAAAAGGTATCGGTAGAGGATTAAAACAATGCAAAGAAACTTTTAACTTGCGAACAATTTATATGCCTGCAAGCCAATTTATTTATTTACTTATTCACACTTCAAGTGAGGATATCTCGAAAACGGTTGGATTCCGACGGGTAGTTCCATTGGACATTTTGATGTACATGACGAGACCTTTCTTTGATACCACTCTCGTCCAAATCCACAACTTGCACCTGGGAACGTTCCCTAGTTAGTTTTGGATCACTCGTGAATTATTAATTATCTTTAGTTGTTATATTGTTATTTTAATACATGTATACAAATAAAGTATGGTCTGGACTTGCTGCGTTCCATTTTGCCGCGGAAATTATCACAAAACTACTGAAGTTCCACTATTTTTGATTCCGAAAGATGAAGTTTTAAAGAAGAAATGGTTATCAGCTACAAACCGGAAGCATTTCATTCCAACAAATTTCAGTAGAGTAAGTACACAATTTATTTATATTATGTTTCTTGTTTTATTTCTGTTGCATTTTATTGTATTCTGCAAATTAATCTTTTTAACAAAACCCCCTTAAAAGACGAAAACAAAGAATATTATTAGTAGTTTTTATGATTATTAAACCAACATTTAGCTTTTACTGAAACATTTGGGTGCTATAACTTTAAAACTTTTCATCAAAATAATCTAACAATTGATTTTGATATACATTTAATTGTTTTATATAATTAAATCAAGAATACGTTTTATGCAAATTTCAATACTTTCTATTAAATTTAACCTAACCCTTAAATGCCTGATTTTTCAAAAATCATTGTAATAATTTTTTTCGGCTTTCATTTTTTAACCTCCTGACCGCCGACCGAAAGGGCAAAATTGTAATGTTGTTTTCTATGTAATTTTTTAAAAATCTAAAAAAAGAGGATTTTTTCCAGCATGACATAAAAAAATTAATTACGTATAAGAATATAAGCCTTGAGAGTATTAATCATAACAGAATGTTTTAAAACATCATAATATTTGTAGAATTATATTAATTTAAATAATGCTTCTATTGCTGTGAAACCTGCAGCTTAGTGAACGGATATATTAATTCGCGGCGGTGAGAAGGTTAAATAAATCATGGGAAAATACTTTAAAAAATCATATTTTGTTTTAAGTATGGTTTAGGGCTAAAAAACAGTTTGTTACTAATCGGAAATACTGGTCTTTAATTGAAAAAATTATTTTTCTTGATAAAAGTCTACAATATTAATTAACAATACAATATTACACAATATTACTACAATATTAACACAAGAATTTTAGGAACTATAATAAGAAATAAATTTTACTTGTTCACTGCAGAACAAAATAGGGTATATCGCAAGCTTCGAAACAAATCAAAAAGAACAAGTAGCAACAACTGAAAAATAAATATATCTTTATTCTTAAACAGCACAAGTGCTGCCATCTACATGTTGAAAATCGATTTAATAATATTTTCAGAAAGTATTTTATTGGCAACATTAGGCATTATAGCTTCAATATTATTCCAATAGTATTTTAGAGCCTAAATTGGTATGTTGCCGAAGAGCAACACCAGGCATTTAAGGGGTAATAAATTACTAAAACTGTTTATTACAGGTAAAATCGTACAGTCTATTTTTTTATATCTCAATACAAATGAGTTTTCGTCAATCAAAAGGAATAACTTAAATTACGAGTTAGCGCAAAAATTATACTTGTTTATTTCCTTAATGAAATAGTTATTAGTATTTTGCTGACATTTGGTGGTAAAAAATAAAATTTTTAATATTTTGGTGAAATCAATTTGCTGTGCAATCTACAATTTTGAACACAGTTCTTGCTATTATTTGTTAATTGCATTTTCAGGCGATTGGATATTAATTTATAAATTTGTAGCAGTTTATTTTTAACAAATTAATGACAGATCTATAAATCAGAGAACAAGTGTGTATTTGGCGACAAAATATACATTTGTCATCAATAAAAATCACATAATTTTAATAATAAATAATTTACTCATTTTATAAGACAACCATTACCTGCTAATCTTTCAAAAAAAAAAAAAATCATTAGCGCGGAATCCTAGATGGATTAAACATATTTTTCTTATTCGCGTTATCTGTTAAATATTGAAGTTAGAATATAAATATGCATTAAAAACTAATGTTATTCTAAGTTTACAAGATGTTTTTCTTGAGCATCGTTTAAGAACTTTAATTTTAAGTATTTGTTTTTAGAACAATATTAATGAAATGATTCAAAAAAAGGTTTTAGTAATTAAGCTTTTTCATAAAAAATGTCTTTTTATTATTATACTATATTTTGTTATTCAATATTTAAAACTTAAAGTCATATTAATAAAAGTTTCCTTCATTCTATAAAATCCTATCACACGTAATTCATTCAATGAAATCCCGTGATAGGTAATGAAGCTAGGCTGTCATGGTGATTACGTCCTATTCGAGATGAAGTCATACTATTTCTGTATTACTGAATTTAATATTATAGAATCGTAATAAAATTAAATTTATATGCATACTTTTTTGGAAATAAATGCAAATAAATGGATTTGGTATAATCGGCGCTTTACTGTATATTTTACTATTTAATATCTATGCGGTACAGAAAATTTGTTTTTCTTGTTAAGTATTAAACATCAATATTCAGTAAATATTATTATTTGCAGGTATGTGCTGAGCATTTCTTGGATAGCAATTTACGTAAAGTTGCCGAATGTATCGACCGTGAAACAGGGCTTTAGAATAATTGTTCCACTCTGCCAATTCAAATTAAAAGATAAAGCAGTACCATCCTTATTTCCACGATACCCAAAATATATGGTGGCTGAAAAAGTTTTGAGAGAGGCTCCTGAAGAAAGATGCAAACGAGTGGATAATGAAAATTTCAGGAAACATTAGCTCGAAGTCTAAAAGACGAAGAAGAATACAAGAAGAACAACAACTTTTGTTCTCTGAAAGTACTATGCTGTTTACTTAAACAACAACAAAAAAAATTGCCAGAACCTTGGTCTTATATAGCAAAACAAAATTCTCTATCATTCTGTATAGTAGACCTATCTCCTGCTCCATGTATAAAATTTTCAGTTACAATCAGTGACGACCTGGAGGTCAATGCATTTCACGGATCTATCAGGATTTTTAAATTAGACGAGAAAAAATTCCCTTTAAAAGTATCCAATTTCAGTGAAATATTATATGTATTAGAACTTTTTGAATACTCAAGAGACTCTAACAAGAATAATAGTCAGAAAAATGACCAATCACTATTAAAAACGCTCCCCGACTTTATAGAAAAACTTACAGAAAATTATGATGGTGAGAAAGAATCATTTTTTATATTCCTTAAAGGAGCAAATTAACATTGGATCCGTACCCAAGCAGAACAGGAGCTATTCTCCGGATATGATGGTATTTTTCCTCCATCCTACTTACTATATCTCCTCATGCGTATAAATTTATAAGAAGTTCTGAAAATTTAATACTTCCCCACCCAAGAACGGTTCAGAGAATATGCTCATCCTTCTCTATAAGCCCCCAATTTGATGTTTCTTATTTCAGTCATATAAAAAAAAAGTGAAATGCTGAATCCAACTGATCAAACAGTTACAATCATACTTGATGAAATTTTTATTAATCCATTCCATGATTTTAAAGGTGGTAACATTGTTGGTATGGCACATAATAAAAATGACATTGCAACAACTGCTCATGTGTTAATGTTGCAGAGTCTTCTTTCTTCATACAAAGGAGTTGTAAAAATAATTCGTAAAAGCAGCGTAAAAGTATCCTTTACATACAGCACAAAAATCATCACCATTGTCCACCATTGTCAAAACTATCACTACTGGTATCCAGAAGATTTTCTTCACTTGAGGAAGACTCGCTTACGCATCTCTTTTACTTCTATTTTTTCGAAGGTTTCTTTTTATTTATTTTACGTTTTCCCTATTTTCTCTAACCTATTTCCCACATAGTTTTCCTTCTCTCTGATGCAGTTAAGACCTCTGCTGCTTGTTTCTTACGCCCAGATGGTTTAGGTTTTCTGACCTGAGGAATAGGCCTGGTTGCATCTAGACAGGAAATCCCTTTTGTTGTACTGTCGGAGGTAACTTCTGGTGACAATCCACTGCCAATAGATCTGTTGTTGAAAGCGGCTACTGGTGTAGGCCCATATGATCTGTTGGCGAAAGCAACTGCTGGTTGTCCCATGCGCCGCTTGTGGAAGCAACAGCTCTATCATTAACGGAACCCTCCGAGATATCAAACGTATGTTCTTGAATTGCTTGGGGGTTATAGGGATAAATGCACGTAACCGAAAACCCAGAAGTGCCATTTCCTAGTGTGTCTGCCTTGCTCCAAGCTGTATTCAGAAGAGATCAAAACTGAAATCTTGAAAGATTACGATATGTTTTCTGTGGATCCAGGAGTTCAGGGCTTGCGGTTATCTTACGGTATTATGTATTTTAATTGTGAATTTAGATTGTTCTTTATAATATCTCTCGTTAGTGCATTAATCATGAGTCACACGCGATATTTATTCACAATGTATATTTTACAGCCGGAAAATGGTATTTGATCTTGTGAGACCCCCGTAAAGTAACTCCGGCTCGGAAAACCTCGTGTAGGTTCGTGGGCCTGATACCTTTATAGGTGTTCGGATCTTGCGGGCTGTCGGGGCGTACCGCGTCGGGAACGAAGAGAAGGGGCATTTTGGCTCTTCTATCTGGGTGGTGAGGATTGTCGTATGTGACCAATTCATCTCTCATTTGGGAATAACAGGCGTGACGTGTGCTGTGCATTTCGCCGGTCTGACCGGAGTTTTTGAGAGGGGCCACCTTGATGGGTCACTCCTGGCGGCGACCCTTCGGGATGCTCCGCGGTGTTTAGCTCCCGGGTCGATTCCGAGCAGGGACGCGAGGGCTTGAGAGAGACCAGGACCAGGAGATGGGACCCCGTCTTACCTCAAACCACACTCGTGATTAATTCACTTAAATTGTTCACAACATAATTTCAGAAATAAGGACGTCTTGTATAAAATAACAGAAACAGTCAAATAAACCATATTAAAAGTTATATAATTTTTTTATATTGCAAAATGTCACTATTAGTTAACATTTTTTATATATATATTTTTTTTTTATAAAAAAATTCTTACAAAGTTTTGAAGTACTTTATTTGAATCTCAAGAAACAAAAAGCAAATCTGAAAAATAAAATTTCACAGAAACAATAAAAAAATTATTTTTTTATATGTTCATAATATTAAGCTGCTTGAATCGGATTGCGTTTTAAAAAATAAAAAGAAGAAAGCATTTAAAATAATTCTGAAAAATATCCTTTGAACTGGAAAACATTCTAATAAGATTGCTAATGTATTTTTCTGTGTTTTGCAATTACTTTTCATTAAAGATATGTTTTAAATAACAATTAGAAATCCAATTTTACATTTATTTCTTCATAGATTAACGAGATTATTTATTTTTCAAGTTTTAAATTAAATTAAAAAAAGAGAAAAAATTACTGAATTAATTTTTTAAATAAATAACTTAAGCAGAACAGATTTGGAAAGCAGTTCTTTTGCACTTTTAATTATTTTTTAAACTACAATTTTGGAGAATGTAATCTGCTTCATTAACCTTGTAATACTTCAGACTAAAGTGGATATTTGTCTTTATAAACTAGAATATTATTATTTTTTTAATTAATATATATATTTTAGAAAGTATTGTTAATGTATCATGGCACATTTTAAAAACAATGCCTTTATACTATCAAAGACTGTGTATATACAATATACATTCTTCATATGAAAATAATTTAATCCGAAATTGTATAGAATTCTATTAAAGTGTTTTAAAATGAAATATTTGAAAATATAAAAATGTTTTGCAATTTAAAAAAGTTTAAAAAAAAATTTCGCTTTGTGTTACAAAAATATGTTGAGTCTTATCTTAATTATCTATTTATTGTTGTTTCTTATTTGTTTGTACATTAAAAAGCAGACTTTTCGCAAGCAAAGACATTTTTATATTTTTTTAAATATTTATGAGTATTTACAATTAGAGGCATAGATGTAATTGGAATGGATACATTTGAAGATACTTTTTTTTTTGTATTTTTATTATTTTGTTTCATATTACTTGTTCACAAATGTCAAAGCAAAACGGACTTTTTATTTTATTTTAATTATTTATAAGTACTATTTACAATTACGTCATATATGTGTAATGCAATTGAAACAGAACATTAGATTTTACATTTTATGTCCTTATTTATTTTAATTAGTTATGAATTTTGATTATTTTTTTATCTTATCCCTAGTGATTTAGAGGAGATTAGGGAGGGTTGACCCCCTTTTTAAATTTTATTTTTTATTTTTTTTAAATATTGAACGTAGAATAAAGTTTTATATATAATTTTATTCGTTATACAATTAGTTATCAAAATAAAATTGCCACATAAGTGTAATATATAAGAACTTTGAAAAATGATTTCTTTTAATCTTCAGAAACTAATATGCCAAGGCTCCCGACATATGGGAGGGTTGACCCACTATATGGGAGGCTTAACCCAATTTGTTTAATATTTAAATATTTGTGAAAATAAATAAAATCAGTTCAAAAAAAGCAAAATAAATTTTTGCTACATGCTTTAATTTTTAAAAATATATTTTTGAAAATATGATGCTTAAACAAACCTGTTTAGACGCAATCGCAAGTCAGAGGAGAAAAATTTTGTATTAAACAGAATTTTGTCTGAGCAGGTATATTTGTATAGCAGGAGAATAAAATTTTAACATTTAAGTCAGTATTCCGTTAGAGACAGGTTCCATTTTCATAGTGTTTCATGCATTATTTTGTTCGCTTTTATGAGCCACTGTCACGTTTTTTTCGTCTCCTTGTCCTACTTTTTGTGATACTCGACCTGATAACTCTAGTTGTCATATAGTTTGGCTTTATCTCACTTTATTCACCCTGGTGAAATTTGTCTACATACCTTTAAAATGTTTTTTCTATCAATGCTATGTTCTTTTGATGCCAAATGAGCATTTAACTTATCATTAACATATCTTAACCCTTTCAGGTGCAATGTAATTTCAGTACTAAAATGTTGAAATAAATGACTGGCATCGGAATTTACGAATAAATTTATTTAGAAGTAAGAAAGGGGCTATGTTTCACAGAAATATTAAGTCGAAAAGATTTTAACAAAATTCTGGTGCAAATATGGCGTTTGGGAATTAAAATTAAGTGGTTTCATAAACATACTTCCCTTGAAAGGGTTAAGACTGCTGATTTCATACTGTCTAGTCCTTTTTGTCTTTTCCGCTGTTTCTATTTATCTATTGTAAGTAATATTTAAATGGAAAATATTTCCTATCAACTTTCTCATTTATGCTTCACTAAATTATTTCTTGCAGTGGATACTATAGCAATTTTTCACATCCTTCTTTAATCAGTTTTAAATATTTTCTTTTCCATCACTCCATTTTACTGTAGCTTTACAAAATAAATTTACATTCTTTTTTTATGTATAACCATTAACACTAGAATTACCGGATTTCTTGTATACCTTGAACTACCGGAGTGGGTCATACGTGACTCATGGATTTCAATTACATTACTCTTGTTTGTTATGCGCGTTATCGACACAAAATAAGTTCTGAGGATTAATACAATTATTTTAATTGAGGACTAATACAGTTTAGCATTTGAAGTATTGCAGAATAAGAAATTTAATGAATAAATACAATCCGAAAATTTAAACTTTTAATTTCGTAATAGATACTATGAAATGTACTATCAGTTTGTATGAAATAAAAAGTAAGAAATATCATTTAAATAATGTTTCTACATATTAATAAGATGTTAATGCACAATAAAAATGAAATATGTATAGCTGCATGATTTTTTACTTGCATTACGCTATTTTCCATTAAAACACGTAATGCAATGGTCTTCGTTTCTATTCGATTTTCTTTCTATTTATTCTAAACATTCATTTCAAAATAAATCTAGCATCAAGGTGGTTCAGTGTAACTTATTTCTACTAATCATCAACATCCTTTAAGGCACAAAACGAACATTTAATTACAAAACGGAGAATAAAAATGTATGAAGTTACATTCGACACATTACATCTAAAGAATACTAACATCAGCAAAAAGATTAATTCGTTTCAGTTCAAAAGTAAACAGTTCTAATAGAGCATGCGCTGGCTTATTAGCTGTTAGAAAATTAGCCGGAATATCCCGCCCGGCGTTGGACGGTTGCCCAACATCATCATAAAATGGCAAAGGTACTACTTTGATGATATTTCGACGTAACATACCTGCAGAGGTCTTGAGATCAATTACACGGACATGTCCAACATCACCTTTATAACTTTTCAGAATTCGAGCTAGTTTCCAATCTACAAACTTGTCATTTCCTTCCTTCAATAACACAAGCTGTCCAACTTTAAGATTTGGCGAGGACTTTTTTCATTTACTGCAGACTTGCAATTCATTTAAGTATTCTCGACTCCAGCGGTACCAGAAGTGCATTTTTAATATTTAAACTAGTGTCCACCTAGAAGAAAAAGGTAAAGAGTCTAAAATGGCCTTATTTTCAGGACCATTCAAAAGAGGACCTCCAATGAGGAATTGACCAGGTGTTAGTGGTTGTAGATCATTAACATCTGCAGACAAGGGGGTCAACGGACGTGAATTCATAACTGCTTCAATTTGCGTCACAAGTGTTGACAGCTCTTCAAAATTTAAGATAGAGGATTTAGTTATCTTCAAGAGGATTCGATTCATGGTTTTCATATTTGATTCCCATAATCCGCCGAAATGTGGGGATGCAGGGGCTATGAAATTTTATTGAATTGGTTCTTCAGCACTAAATCGCTGAATTTCTTCCGAAGAACAGATTTGATAGAACGATTTCAAAAGAGCACAAGTACCCTTAAAATTTGTGGCATTATCACTCCATATGACACAGGGTTTAGATCTTTGAGCAATGAATCTTCTCAAACAGGCTAAAAATGCTTCTGTGGTCAAGTCTGAAACAACTTCTAGATGAACGGCTTTGGTAGAAAAACAAATGAATATAGCAATATATGATTTTAGGGTTATCTTTGAACGTTTTAAATTAGGTTTTGTTATAATAGGACCTGCTAGATAAACGCCTGTGTTCTCAAACGGTCTAGATGGTACAATTCAATCACGGGGCAAGTCACCCATCAATTGTTGAAGAGTTTGGTGATTTGTTCGAAGACAAGTCACACACCTATTTATAATTTTCTTTACTTGACTTTGACCAGATGGTATCCAATAAAATTTTCTCAATAAACATAGAGTTGTCTGAGTACCTGAATGTAGAAATTTTTTATGGTAATAATCAATTAAAAGTTCAGTAAAATAGTGAGACTTTGGTAAAAGTATTTGATGTTTCTGCGATTCTGATAAATTAGAAAATTTCAGTCTTCCACCGACTCTTAACAGTCCATCTGCATCTAGAAATACATTTAAGTTCAAAATCTTATTGTTATTTGGGAGTGGACGTTTTTCCTTTAAACATCGAATTTCACTTTGGAATGCGGAATTTTGAACAATCTTTATCAGCTTCTTGGTCGCATTCTGTAACTCAGAAGTATCTAAATAATCATATTTTCTAATTCCTGAGTTCAATTTACAGGTTTTCAGAAATCTTAAACACCATGCAGCAATTCTTATTGACTTCATAAAAGAAGAATATCGATTAATCAAATCAATGTTTAACTGATTTTCATTTACAATAGTTGATTTTAAAACAGCGTTTTTCTTTAGTTCTAACTGATCTTTAACTTCAGAAATATCTAATTTATCGAATGTATTATCCAATTTTGGACAAAGAGACCTGTCTTGCTTTAACCACTGGGGGCCTTCCACCAAAGATGGTTATTTTCAAACTCTGAATCTTTCAAACCCTAGTAACTAGATCGGCAGGATTATCTTTTCCAGGACAGTGGAACCAATTTAATGGATCACTAACATTTCTGATTTCCTTTATCCGGTTTCTGACAAACATTTTAAATCCTTTTAGCCCACCTCTAATCCAAAAGAAAGTAATAGTAGAGTCAGCCCAAATGTAGCAAGTTGCAGCAAAAGCTGATTCTTTAGCAATTTTATTACAAAGTCTAGCAAACAAAAGGGCTCCTAAAAGTTCCAGACGAGGTATAGAGAAAGCTTTTAAAGGGGCGACTCGACTTTTTGGTGCCACAAAACTAGTAACAATGTTCTTATTCTTTAACACTGCTCTAAAGTATACTACCGTACCATATGCCTTCTTTGAAGCATCTGAAAAACTATGTAACTCAAAATAATCAACTTCATCGAGGGCAATATCAGCCAAATAATTTCTGGGAATGCTAATACAATTTAGTTCTTTTATTTCTTTAAACCATTCATTCCATAAATTGTCTAAATGTTTGGGTAGGTTTTCATCCCAATCAAGTCCTAAACACCAAATTTCTTGAATTAAACATTTAATTCTAATAGTATAGGGACTTATAAATCCAATTGGGTCAAAAATTCGGCCAACAGTTTGCAATAAATAAAGTTTAGTACTAAGTTTATTCGAAAGGAAATTTTCTAGATTTTGAGTCGTAAATAAAAACATGTCACTATTTGGGTCCCAAGCAACCCCTAAAACCTTGGAAGGTATCAAATTCTGATTAGTGAGATTTAAGTTATCAGAAAATTCATCAATATGTAAACCATATTCCTTCAATTTCTCACACAGTTCATGCGAGTTGGTTTTCCATTTTCTAAAAGTCATACTAGCTTCTTGAAATATTTCATAGGCTTCCTTACTAATTTTAAATGCGTAATAAATATTTGGTTGATTGTAATTAAGGGGGTCCGGGACACATTTTCAAAAAAAAATATTTATTGAGTTAAAATTTTGAAATATTTTGTGATTGTTAACCATATCATTTTCAAACAAAATCGCATGATAAAACTTCTCATAATTTAAAAAAAATTAAATTTTAAATTTTGTTAAAAAAGTGGGGTAGTTTAATATCGTTATAACTCGAAATATTATTTAAAGAATTTCAATTTTTTTTTTCATTTAAATAAACAGAAATATATAAATTTTAATTTAGAGCCAGCATTTTAAAAAATATTAATTTTTAAAAAAATTAAAAATATTTAACGAAAAAATTACAAAAAATGTGGTGCAACTATTTTTTAAAAAAATCACATTTTCAAAAGTAAATATTTTTTTTCAAATATGCTGGCTCGAGTAAAATAATTGAAAAAGATATGTTCCGAGTTTCAACCCTGTATCTTTAACGGTTCTCGAGTTATAAGAATTTAAATATGACAAATGTGAAAAAACCTATCATGAAGAAAAACTTAATTTCACAAGAACTCGTTTCCTTGAAAACCATAACTTGAAAGGCAGATTTTGAAAACAAACCAAAACGAAAAAATTAATATTTACTGTTCTAATTAAGATAGAAACATGATTTAAACATCATTTTAGGCAGAAAACGGCAGAGAAATTTTTAATCCAATAAAAAAAAAAAAAAAAAAAAAAAAAAAAAAAAAAAAAAAAAATGAAAATTTGAAGATTTTTGTGTCCCGGACCCCCTTAAATCTTCAACGTACAACGATGAGTTTAAAATTTCAAAAGATTCAGGAAATGTTTCTACATACCCTTGTAGATGATGATTGATGGTAGCAGCCAGAATAAAGGGATTTGATTTCACACCGAAGAGCATTCTCTTTAGTCTGAATATTTTAAATTCCTTACCTGGATCATCGATCGATGGTTCATCGTCCCAAACAAATCGTGTGAAGTCCCTATCTGGTTCATCAATCTCGATCTGCAAAAAAGCCTGTTGAATGTCTGCAGTAATTGCTATGGGAAAGTTTCTGAAATTTGATTAAAAGGCTGAACAATTCGGGAATGAGATTAAATCCGGTATATAAACAATCATTAAGTGACAGTTCACCCTTAGCATGGGCACTTCCTTCAAAGACAATGCGAACTTTAGTGCTGGACTTATCTTCACGAATTACTGCTCTATGTGGTAAGTAAAATGAGTTTACATCAGATGTATCACCAACAGGTTCGATAATATTGTCTGCTAAATAACTATTTAAAATAGCTTTATATTCTGAGAATAACAAAGGGTCATTTCTAAAGCTCGTTCTCAGTTTCAAAAATCTTCTGTATGCGACTTCGCGATTGTTATTAAGAGACATTTTCAAATTTGTCTTCCATGGAAATTTTACTTTATACCGGTTATCCTTAAAAACAATATTAGACTGAAAATCAGTCATAATGTCATCGTCCACATTTCTAACATTTTGAGTTTCGGATTCAATTCCTAGACCTTCCAATTGCCAAAAATTTCTGATTTGATCGGATATATCCTTTTCTTCAACGATAATTTTCATACTGAACAATTCATTGGCTGACCCCGTATAACCCTGTAAGCACAAGTCAAAAAGTGTTTCGGTAGCTACGAGATTATTCATTAGTCTTTTGATATTAGTTACAATATTATAATAATTATCAGTGCTGATTAAAACTGCAATTTGTTTACTAGTACATTCATAACTACCAGCAAGTTGTAAACCTTTTAATTTATTATAAGTTTTCCTAATGTGTTTATCAGGAGTGGGTAAGCAAGCAGCAAAAATTTGATCTGTTTCCAGAGCTTCAACTTCAGTGTGTAAAGAGGGATGTTCTCTATTTACAAGTTTTAACTTTACTACATTATAAGTTTTCTCAGTTGCCCTTCTGGCTCCAAAAGCATAAACAGATAAGGTTTCTATTATAATAACCGGCAATTGTAATTTTTGTGAAATATCGAGAATTATAAATGTTCTCATGCTACAATTATCTAATAAGACACGAACTGGTTCATTATTATCATTTTTAGGATCTTTTATTATAACAGAACAAGTCTGCAAAAATATGTTGCAATGCGTGTTTTCATTCTGTACATTACTAGTGGAATTGTTTCCACAATGGCAAATAGATACGGCACTTTTATCAACGTTTATTTTGGAATCATTTCCAAATTGAAAACAAATAGCCCTATTATGTTTCTTACCGCAAATATCGCCCATTTTGGTATTCTCTTTAATTCTGTGCTTACATTGTAAACATAAAAAGCATCTTCCCTGCATTTTAGTATTTCTTTCTTGTGATCTATGGTTAAATAATTACACACTTTACTATTATGATCAACACTATTACAAAATAAACACGAATTCTTATTTACTGAAGCCATTAATTCAGTAGCTGGAACACTATTTTGCTTATATCCTTTAGAATTATATTGATATCGCGGCTTATATTTCAATTGTTTATCTGTAAATGTTGGTCTATATTCAAATTTATTATCATTGGAAAATGATTTCGTACCATGTAAGTCATGGATAGTTGATACCCGTTCTCTACTTTCAACTTCATTTTTAAGAAAACTCATAAGTTTATCAAATCTGTGGGTATTAACTTCAGTAAAATTGGGCAAAGTAACCCACTGTATGTATCAGGTTTTACACCTAAGTTTTGAATTTGCACTAGAAATTTATCGTATAAATTTCTTAATCCACCAGTGACAGAAGAACTTTTCAAAACTTTCATATTTAATAAATTGTTTAAGTGAGCGTGTACGAGCATGTCATGTCTACCATACCGTTGCTTCAAAAGCGATACGGCCGCTGCATATTTATTTTCAGTTAATCCAAAACCATTAATCGTGTTTGCAGCTGCTTCTGCAACCAAACTTTTCAATTACATAAATTTTTCGATTTCAGTTAGACTTCGGTTTTTATTTATCGCTATCTCAAACTGGTTCCAAAATTCTAAAAATTTGTCTTGTGCCCCAAAAATCGGTTTATTTGTAGCTTTAGTAATTTCACTCTTTTTAGTTCAGTAGCAGCATGACATGTTCGCACTGAATCAGTGTTATTACTATGTGTAATATCTGCATTAGAAGATAAACTTTTAATTTTAAAGTTTAATTTATTTCTGTAACTTATTATTTTCTGTTCATATTCATCAATATTAAATATTTCATTTTCGACATTTTTCGTATTTATTAGGCTTAAAATGTTATTATCATGATCCTTAATAGTCTTACATTTAACGTTTAACTTATCGGCTAATTCTTCTAAATTTTCTAAAGAATATTCATTACTAGCTAGATACTGTTCAATTTCTTCAAATAATTTAATTAATAGCGTTCGATGCGTATCACGCATTTTTCGTTCCTTTTCGTTCATTTTCATCAAATAAAATATAATAACAAAAATCAGTACTCACCAGTTCCAAATCGTAACAAAACAAAAATATTACGCAGTAATCTTTTCTCATCTAGACTTGTCGGCGCGATGCACCACTCATATTCGATTTTCTTTCTACTTAATCTAAACATTAATTTCAAAATAAATCTAGCATCAAGGTGGCTCAGTGTAACTTATTTCTACGAATAATCAACATCCTTTAAGGTACAAAACAAACATTTAATTACAAAACGGAACATAAAAATATAGGAAGTTACATTCGACACATCACATCTAAATAATTCTAACATTAACAAAAAGATTAATTCGTTTCAGTTCAAAAGTAGACAGTTCTAATAGAGCTTGCGCTGGCTAATTAGCTGTTAGAAAATTAGCCGGAACAGTTTCGCTTTTTGTAGTGCATAATCCACACACAAATTTTAAACATCTTTCGCAATCAGTATTAGTCTTATTATCTTTGCAATGCTTTATCTGACAACGTTTTCGTTTGTTTGAAACCTCTGGGATGGTTCGTGGACGGATAGTTTCATGTTCCTTCGCAATATATTTCTCTCTTAGCTCCTCTGCTAATTTCAGAATGTATTCTCTTCTGCTCATATTACAACCTGTTGTTTCTTTAAAATCTACTCATGCATTTATGACAATCTAATATATTGAAAAAAGCATGCTTTGGCCAACGCCTTGATGCAGATTTCACGGAATATTTCCTGGCCATTTGATCACCAACATCAACTCCATACTTTATGGAATTGTAGAAATCTATTATTTCAGGAGTTTTCTTCAAATTTTGAATAACGCCTAGTGATGAATGCAATGTGCTAAGTAGAAGTACATTTTTTTTACATTGGGAAGAAACCCGAATTGCATATTTATGTGCCAAGAATGTTGTTGTATATAATTCTTTTTTTCGTTTTCTTCAAAGATTTTGGAACTTCTTTTTTTGCTCTATTAATTGTTCCTACATAGCTCAAACAATTTTCTTTGAAACTTTCTAAACGTTTTAGAGATGTAAACAACTATCACTTTTACATGTTGTCCTGTATTCAGATAAGGCTTCATTAACCGAAGAGCAGTATTTTCACCAACACTTAGATCAATTGATTTAGAATCATCTTTTACTAAATATGGAAAAGCATTGATTATGTATTTAGAGGTCACACCTACAGCCAACCAAAATTAGTTGCCAAATTTATCAGGTTTGTTCGGCATGTACTGTAAAAATCTACAGCGTGGCTTTGACGGAAACAGCTGCTCATCCACTGTAATGTTTTCTCCTGGTTTGTAACACATAAAAGAGTTTTCTATAAATGTATTCCATACATCTGATATAAGAGCAAATTTATCATCTTTCAGTCTCTCAGAACTTGACATTTTTACATCAAAACGAATATATATCAATCTCATGATTTCTAAAAATCTGTTCCTGCTCATTGTTGGAGGGGAAAAATTGTGACCCCAGGTCTTTGACCAAAGACTCATTATGGAAATTTCTTTTGCGGCTAAAGCTCCTCGAACATACAGAATTGCAATAAAAGCATCAAGTTCATCAAGGCCAATGATCCATTTTTCATTATTTAGTTTTGATCTTACTTCTACTTCTGTGCATTTCTTTATAATATTAAAAATTTTATAATGAAAAGACTCCAGGAAGTCATGCGACTGTTATTACTAACATTTCTTTTCGAGTAAGGTGTAGTTTCTGGCTTTTGTTTTAGAATATTTTGGATAGGTCTTCGACCAGAAGAATATGAAAATTTTGACTCTATTTTCCATATAGTTCCATCTTTCGATTTTATTTTTCCAAATTGCTTTCAAGAGGTAATTCATTTTCTGTAATTCATTTTCTGGTTGACACCTATTGATAAAACTCTGAAATCCTTTTAAATATGAAAACTGATGGGTGGGTTAAGCCTCCCCTATGGTCCACCCTTCATATTCTCCACTACTCATGAGTCCCACTCGAGATTTATTCACAATGTATATTATACTTACCCCAAGCCATACTCATGATTAATTCACTTACATTGTTCACTCACATTAATTCACAACATAATTTCAGAAATAAAGAAATCTTTTATAAAATAACAGAAACAACAAACAAAAAATCAAATTCAAAGATAGATAATTTTTTTATCGAGCAAAATGTCACTATAAGGTAACAATTTTTATAATTTTTCATAAAGAATTTCTTACAAAATTTTGAAGTACATAATTTCATACTTTATTTGAATCTCAAGGGGAAAAAAGCAAATAAAAAAAAAATAAAATTTCACAGAAACGATTAATTAATTATTTTTTTATACATTCGTAATATTAAGCTGACTGAATTGCATAGTGTTAAAAAAAGACGATGAAAGCATTTAAAATTATTTTTTAAAGTATTCTTCGAACTGGAAAACATTTTAATATGTTTTCTAATGCATTTTACTGTATTCTGTAATTATTTTTCTTTAAAGTTATGTTTTAAATAACAATGAGGAAAGCTGTTTTATATTTTTTTCTCCATAGTTTAACGCGATTGCTTATTTTTGAAACTTGGAATGAAATTTCATGAAAAAGAAACAATTTTTACTGAATTAAGCCTTTAAATAAATAACGTAAGTAGAAGAGATTTTGAAAATAATTTTTTTGCACTTTTAATTATTTTTTAAGCTAGAATTTAGGAGAATGTAATCTTCTTCATTAACCAAATAATACTTCCGCCTAAAGTGGATCTTTTTATTTTAAAACTGGAATTGTATTATTTTTTAAATTAATATAAAGGATGTTTATAAATGAATATTAGGTATTTAACGCTTTGTAATATTTATTATATAAAACTTAAAATGATACTTAATACATAAAATGAAAGAGCAACTGAAACAGTTTGTTGGTACCTATGTATGCGTATTCGCGTGAAATGATTCTTTCGTCACCCGTTAGAAAGCGCTAGTAGCAAAAATGGCGACTAGTGAGCAGAAATCATTTTGAGTTCTGCAGTTAGCAAAGACCGAATCTGTAGTTACTGTGCAGCGTGAGGTCCGGATTAAGTTCAGATGTGATCCCCCAAATAATAATAACATCCGTAGATGGTATCATCAGTTTGAAAACACCGGCTGCCTTTGCAACAATTACCCCACAAACCCTAATCAACGTTTTGGAAGAACTGAGCTATCGACTTGATTTGTGCCGTGTGACGAAAGGTGATCACATTGAACACTTGTAAGCTTATAGGTAAAACTGTTTGATTTGCTCTTTTATTTTATGTATTTATAATAATTTTAAGTTTTATGTAATAAATACTAACAAGCGTTAAAACGCTGATATTCATTTAGAAACACCCTGTGTCTATTTTTAAAATTTGCTCTTAATGACTCATGTGACATTTTAAACACAACGCATTCATATTATCTAATAATGTGTTTATATATACGCCATCTGAAAATAATTAAATTTAAAAAAGTATAGGATTTTTTTAAATGTACTAAAATGAAATATTTGAAACTTTAAAAGTATTTTGTAATAGTTATTCCATAAGAATTTAGGTTTTTTTTTTTATACTTTTAAAAGATATATCGCTCTGTATTACGAAAAACTGTTGAGTCGCAGTACTTTATAGGAATTAAAACTTTTTATGTAACATAATTAAATTTCTATTTAAGTTTTTAAGTAATGGCACTTAGTATAAACGATTTTGTAAGACTTTTTTAAGTGTTTACCTGATGTACTCTCGAGAAAAAAACAGGCTTTGTACAAAAACTGGTATATTACCGTGCAAGCGCTGGGTGCACATCTCCAAGCTCATTTAGTACGCTTCAGGCTAGGCAAGAAGTCGTCCTCACTGTCCACATCAGCATTCGAACTTGTAACCTAAGATTCAGGCCAATGGGAACAGCCAGGGACAGGAGATCTGGATCGGACGACTACATTCGGAGACTCACACTGTACACTAGCCTTTGAAGTACGCTCTTTTTGCTCCACTACCTCACCCCCTCCACCTCTTCGTTGTGTGAGGTGGCACTCTCATTCAGATTCAAACCTTCGTGCTTTTTCAACATGTCTGACACCATGTTATTTGGCTGAGGTCTGAGTCTCTATGTATATAATGGTTCAGCACCGAAGAAGACGATTTACAAAACCTAGCCCGTAAAGCGTCTAATGCATGTGAATCGTTCTTGCATTTGAAAATTAGAAGTTACAATAATACGCTAGGGCCTTATAAGAATAGTAACCCCTTTAATTTCTGCGCTGAAGGGGTACATATCAGCCCAAATTTTCAAAACATTGGCAAGCCAGACACAGTGGGAAGTGTCTACGTCAGCTATCAGAACATAGTCTTGGTTGACGTATCCATCCCACCATTTGTTGAAACTTTTAATAAACAAAGGACTAAAATACCTCACTGCGTAATCCTTACCGATCCGGGGCGGACCGCAAATCCAGACTCCACGGGAATTTGGAAGCGGGTCGTTATTAAAAAGATGACAAGAGTGTAAACACGTCTTGTAGCGGATATAGAGCACCGGATAATCGGCCTTAATGGAGGTGATCTCACCGCGCTCAGCCTTATCGAGTACGTCTCTAAACGCATTAATTTTTCGCGTATCTGTTGGAATAGAGCCAAATTAGGTGAAATCACATCCTTTTTACAATACGACGGAGCATATGCCATAGTTCCTTTAGCTCTTTCAAAATGAGCACCAGGAATTCAGCGCTTAAGTTTGCAGAGGTTCCTTCTATTCTTAAAACAAATAAAGCTTTGGAGATGTGCGCGACGAGTATCCGGGTAGGTCTCTCTACCATATATAAGATACTCCTGTACATTGCTATCAAACGCAGGCTCGGTAGAGAGATCAAAAGATGTAAAACCCAGCGCTTACACTTGAACATCGCTAGCAGGCAGACTGATTTTACAAGCGTATACGCTCTCTATATATACCAGTTATTTATCTAAAGTGCGATTAAAAACTCAGTCTAACATTACGCAGGCGCTCAGCAGTTTTTATGCAAGCGAATCAAACATACTATCAACACAGGTTCGATTTGCGCCTGACTAAGCAGAACTACATTCCAGAAACTCTCGAAACACGCACATTCAGCAATTTACAAGTGCGAGATCACTTTTCCAGGAGTCAGGGCATTCTAACGTTTTAACTGGCCTTTTAAGAAAACCTTAACTGTTTAACACGTTCACGCCGGCACGATGGGTCACACTCGACTGTCTCAGAGTAGTCAAGTCTCCGGCTTTTTGCACACCACTGTTATTTTAGAGAAAATATTGTTCCTTTAAATCGCCCAATTGTTGTAATTAAATAAAACAACATTTTCTGTATTAAAATACTGGTATCCAAAAAGCCCGAGACTTGGCAGCTCTGAGACAATCGAGTGTGAGCCTCCGCGCCGGCGTGAACGTGTTAATAATAATGATAATAATAATAATAATAATAATAATAAACAATAATAATATGAATTGAAATTTTAGAACTGGGCGAAAATTGTCCGTGTCATTATTCGAACCAGTGATATCATGAGTGCATCTGCAAATTCTCTGTTGAGCTATCCCTGGGGAATTTGGGAGACCTAATTCGCGCAGCTAACCTTAGTGATCAAAGCATCTGGTCTCTTATGTGAGTCAACTCAGCACAATAAATCGCAGGTAATGGAACTGCTGTAAACGCCGAAGAAGTAATTACACTAGATTTATTGTAACCTGATTAATCTAATTGTTAAATAAATCATATGAGTTGTAATTTTCCAGGTCGGCGAAAAATGTCTCGTCCAGGATTCGAACCAGGGATATCTTGACTGAAGGTGCCGTAATAATAATATTAAATAATAATAATAATAATAGTAATAATAATAATAATAATAATAATTATAATAATAATGGTTTTTCTACATAAAAAGTAAATCTTCTTGATGTGGTAATAAAGAATGAATGCTTGAGGTTAGTAGATATCTGACGCAAGTATTATATTTTAGTTTCAGATCTTTGATAGAAAAATTAGAGATCAACAGAAAATTATTTTTCGTTTTCAGCCCATAATCTGTGTTTCACCAAAATTTCGTAAGGCTTACTTTAGCTAAACGAATCAGCTTAATTTAGATTAATGAAGATAGCGACCGATTTCACACTATAAAAAATAAACGGTCATATACGAATATTATTCGCGCTCAGAGGGTTCCGTAGAATATATATATGAATTATTAACTGTATTATTAAAAAAATCATTGCTAAAAGAATGATAAGACAATGCAAAAAACTACAAAATTCTAGAAAAGTATGAATGGTTATACCATAAAAGTTCAAAGAGATATGAAACCTAAATAACATCAAATATTGCTATTCTGTGTAACTCTTTTTTACTTTCTGCTATCTTTAATTAAGAAAGTATTTGATTCATGAAATATTTCGGCTTCCAGTGTTCCATGGATTTATACGTTTTGGAAGATCCTGAACACGATTTGATGTTTTTTTAGAAAATGGTTGTGTGTGAATCTGTATGTGACAGACATTTTGTGTGTGCTGTGCCTCAGGCACCAATGCACGGAATTTCACAAAACTTTAGATTGAGATCAAAGATCAAAGACGATTGATTCTTCAATGCCTACGTGGGGCGTAATGCCCACGTTTACTTTACATGGAAACAGCCTATACAGGAAGCATCAAAATTTTCTGTAAGATAGAAAGATCATATCGCAGCAGGGTGCGGTGGAATGAAGCGGATGGTGATAGGAGCTTTCTGTAGATGTGCTTTGATCATTGTCAGATAGTCAGGAAAGGTGAGCAATAACATGGAAGGGGTGTGTGAAATGGGCCAATAAAGTTAGACCTTGATATAATCTGGTGATTATTACTTTTTGGTGTAAATCTCCCAACAGGTGGTGTTGCTATGATGCATTTTGAACGATTTCCACAATCTCAAGAACTACTGCACGTATTTTAATCATTATACAGATTCAGTCATTCGTTGATATAAAAAAGTGCTGTTTAGTTCCTGTTTGCGGTTTAGTTTTGCTGTTTAGTCGCTCAACAGGTAACGTTGCTATGCTGCATTTTTCATGATTTCCGCAATGAGGTATCGTAAGAACTAATGCATGAATCTTCATCAAACTTCAGATTTAGTTAGTCCATTGTATAAATTGGTCCTAATTAGTTTTTGGTGTAAATCACTCAACAGATGGCTCTGTCATGCAGGTTTTTTTTTACGAATTCTGCTATAGTTGTATCTCAAACACTAATGCACGGATCTCAAGACTAAGAACAAAAACGAAAGCAAAGAAATCCGCGTGAATAACTTGCACAATAAGCACATGAATTTGGATATGTATATGAAAACAAAAGCTCAGTTTTAATGTATTCTCTTACGTTTAGTAGGAAAAAATTAAAACATTTAATTTTGTTTTTTTATTAATTGTCTGAAAACAGCACGTGGAAGGCGTGTACTTGTTATTATCGTAGATGACGTCATTCTGACAAGTAGAATTTCAGTTGTAAATCGCGTCTCTTTCTGTGATTAACGCATGATTTATTAACGCATGGTCCATTTAAAGCGGTGTCCAAATATGTCTACTCTCCTCTATAAGCATAGAAAATAATAAAGAATAATAAATTGCTAAATGGAAATTCCAAAATTGCAATTTAAATGCTCACTGAGAAACTGGTATCGCAACATATGATCTCGTTGAATGTATTTTTAAAAATATATAAAACTGTTACAGAACGGCTTACAACATCAGAACTTTTCAATGGAACATAATATTAATCAAAGTTATATTTTAAATCAAAGGAACATTTTGCATTTGAATGTGTAGAAAAACTATAAATTAGAGAAAAACACATTTCGTTATGCTTTGAAGATTTGGAGGTCAATTGAGACATCGACAATGATTGTTTTTGTGTTGTTTTGAAGTACCATTGATGAGCTAAAAGGCTGAAAAAATTGTTCTTCGAAAATAAATAACGTTCTAAGATATCCTAAAATTTTAATTTTCTTCTCTTTTAATAGTTTGGATAAATTGGAAATTACATTTTGAAAGAAAAATTTCCATGTTTTGCTGAATTGCGCGTATGAAGTATATTTTCTTACTGCAGTGTTTTAAAATCATTATTTTTCTGTTGAACATATATGAAATAATTCCCAGTCTACATAGAGAGTGAAAATATTTTTGGAGTTATTATTTTCAACCTCGTTCTAGTTATCACACCCAGTAGAGTACTACACTTTTGAGCTACTTAAGCTTCAGAGGATTTGTTTTACAATGATAAAATCTACAATTGAGAAGAATGCACAAATTCAATTATAAGATTTATATTAACAGAGTTAGAGAAAATATTTAAGATTTACATTTACTCATTTATCTGTTGTAAAATACGAACAGTTTCTTTAGGAATAATCATTCACTTTTACACATTTTCAGTTTTGTTTTGATTTTGATTTCAGGGACAAATAAAAGCTTAGTCTGTAAATAAGTACAAAAATGATATTTATTAATTAGAACAATTATTCAGCGATGCCTTAAATAATAATTTTGGAAAATTTCATTTACATGGCGGAAAATTAGTAATGTCTGTATAAAGTAATATATTTAAGTATTTATGAAATTCCAACTTAAGTCATTTAAATATGCTTATACATGCATTTCAGCATTTAGTAATGTGTTAAGTACGCCCAATTAGTATAGTCCTTACAAATACGTAACCCTCTTACAACAACAATTTTCCTTTTGAAAGAGTGCTTTCAAAATAGCAATAACAAAACAGAAATTCACAGAAGATCTCGTTTTGTTTAAAAATACATAAGACAATAGAATTTCCATATGGCAGATAAATGCAGAGTTAATTAAATAAAATTTGTATTTGTATTATTCACAAACGTTAATTATAGATGAGTGATTTTAATACAAATATTCAAAAATTTTCAGAATGATACTTGATAATTTATATTAATATCAAGAAAGAATAGTGTAATATTGTGTGCTGGCGGATGCAGTATAAGTGTATTGGGTCTGAACATTTTGTATTATACAATAATACTATAGGTTTAATGCACATTTATTTTAATGATTTCTAGAAAGTTAAATTATGTAAAGAATAAAAGTTATGTTATAGGAATGTTTTTCATCATATCTTAATTAAAATATGTAGAAAATTAGTACATGTATCAATATACGTATTAGTACAAGAATGATCCAATGTCTTTAGACTATAAACATTCACTATCAAATTTCATGGTTCACAGTTGAAGAAATTGGTTTGATATTCTGGGATTGTAATCTCTCCTAGTAAACATTTACTCTACAATTCCGGGGAAGAACGTTAATATACATATTATTTCAATATAATAATGAAAATCAATCACCGAATAAAACAATTATAATTTTGTGCTTACGTAACAACAAATATTGTCCCAAAAATTCAAACCGAGAACTAAAAAATAAGCAAGAAGGCACCAAAAAATAAAATAAATGTACAATGTAAAATAAAAGAAAATGTATCTTACAAAAAGCATAAATTAAAAACCACAAGAAACAGATAAACAATAAATAACGTAGTATTATGTTACACAAAGAAAGCCGAAAATTTACATAAACTAGTCGAATGTGCCAATCCGAAATCTTTCTTCTATCTCATACTTGTTAATACTTCAAAATTCCCTGTCACACTGTCAAAATTAAATGACAATCTATATCTACATGAGAATTCTAATGGTATACGTTCCATGAAGTGCCGGTATTTAAAATGGTGATAGAGACATGGAATATTTCAAGTAAATCATTGAATTTCGGCACCCATACTCTTAGATGTCATTAACCAAAATTCTAGACCCGAAGATCATAAAAGCGACACTTGATGCAAAGCGTACACCCAAGCATAATAAGGATCTATTTATGTAAAAATGTCACAGAATGTTGAATTTGATTAAATTTGTGGATTAGTTTTGATATAACTATCGAGAAAATCGTGAAAAAATGCAGCATAGCAGGGCCACCCGTTATACGATTACACAAAAACCTAATCAGCACCAACATATATCAAGAGCTAACAGAGTATGAAGTTCGATGATTTATTCGCGATGATTCGTCCATTAGTTCTTGAGATATGACTGTCGCTAATATTGTGTAAATCCTGAAAAATTCAGCATTCCCGCGACACCTGTTGGGCGAAATACGCCAAAACATAATCTGTTACAACTTATGTTAAGGCCTAACGGAATCTGTAGTTTGAAGAAAATCCTTGCTTTAGTTGTTCAGATAGAGCTGTAACCGAAAATCCTGAAAAATCTAGCATGGCCGCGATTTTCGCGAAAATCCAATCAGCACCAACTTATCTCAAGGTATGTCTGTATATAAAATTTATTAAATTTCTTGCAATAGTTCTTGAAGTAGATCTATTGCGAAAAACGTGAAAAACTACACCATAACAGAGCGATCTACAGTGCAATTTACGCCCAAAACTAATCAGCACCATTTTACAACAAGGTCAAAGGGAATCTAAAGTTTTATTAAAGTTCGTACATCGGTTCTCTGGATAGAGCGCTCAGAAATGTTTTGTCACATATAGATAGACAGACAATCATTTTCTAAAAAAATTCAATTCGTGTTCAGGACTTTCTAAAACATATAAATCCATCGAAAACAGAAATCGAAAATTTTCACGAGTCCAATACTTTGCTCTCGTAATGATTCAAGGAAATACAAACATCTTTTGGAAATAACTGTAAATTCAAAAGACTAAGGAACAAGTTCAAAATAACAAAACAATTTGTAAGTTGAAACGCGTTTATTAAAAATCCACATATATAGATTTACGTTGTTTTATCTTAACAAGAAAAAAAGTATTGGTTTCGTGATTAATTTCGACTTCCGAATTTCGACGGATATATAACTTTTATAAGATCCTGAACACGATTTGACTGTTTTTAGCAAATTTCTCTTTCTGAGTCTGTTTGTTTGTATGTATATATGTGACACGATTTGTTTAGGCTCTCTATCGCAAAAACTAATGTACAGTCGTGGAAAAAAAAAGTAAACACCCCCTACTAACTCCTCAATAAATTATCGTAGAAGAGCGTTACTAGTACCGAACGATTGGAAATAAAGTTTATGTTTAAATGATGTGTATAATATTTGCTTAGGGGGCCATCTACATATTAAAACGAACCGTAACATCGTTTTTTTAATAGCAGTACACACTTCTGACAGCATAAATAAACTCTACACCCTTCAATTAGCCTAAAAATAAATTTTTATGCAATTTGTACGATAAATTTCCGAGAAATTAATTATTTTAAAACGAATGTATTTTAAGGGCTGTATCCAAAATGAAGTTCGGTAATCGATTGCTAACCGAGAGAGAGTCTTGATCAAGTCACCTTAAGCAGTCAATGAATCCTGCTAGATTACAGGACAGCAGAAGAAATTTCAAAGTATTTAGTCACTTCTATCACAGACGGCCCCTTAAACCATCATTTTGCAGTTTTTTAAGCATAATTTGAAAACCACTTGGAAGAAAAATGTGAAATTTTGCATTTCCATAAAGCAGGACTTAATAAATCTAAATCCATCAAAAAAATGTAGGTTGCAATTCATAATTTTTTCTAATATTATTTTCATAATTCATATCACAAAATTATAAAAATTGCAAATTCAATATATTTATGTTGGGTATATTAATATTATTGCTACATAAAAAATAGCACACTAGGAGCATAATTTCAGGAGATATAAATAATAATATGAAAATGTAATTTAACTTTAGAAGTACTAAATTTTGAATGTTTATAATTCAAAAACTTATCATTCCAATGACTTGAAATTTGGTGTCTAAGCATAGTTTGAACCAAAGATTTGAAATATCTCGTTAAAATTTGGTATTGCCATTGAAGAAAATGAAGTTTGGATTCGTTTTAATATGTAGATGGCCCCATAAGCAAATTTTATATACATCATTTAAAAGTAGACTTTATTTCCAATCGTTCGGTACCAGTAACTTTCATCTACGATAATTTGTTGGGGAGTTAGTAAGGGATGTTCATTTTTTTTTCCCACGACTGTACGTAATTTAATAAAACTTTAAATAGAATTAGAAATTGATACAAATTGGTGGTGATTAGTTTTTGGTGTAAGTCTCTTAACAAGTCGCGCTACTATGCTGCATTTTTCATAATTTCCGTAATAGCTCTATCTCAAGAACTAATGCACGGATTTTCCTCAAACTCCGGATTCTAGTTAGACGTTGACATAATTTGTTGTTGATTAGGTTTTGGTGTATATCTCTAAAATGTTGCGCGCTTCTATGCTGCATTTTGTAGAACTCACACGATTTTAGTGATATTGATATCTGAAGAACTAATGCACGGATTTTTCTTTCAAACTTCATATTCTGTTAGATATTGAGATACGTTGGTGCTGATTAAGATTTTGTGTAATATATATAATAGGTGTTTCTGCAATGCTGCATTCTCTGCTATTTTTTCGATGGCAATATCTCGAAAACGCTTGCACGGAATTAAACAAAACTGCACTCTGTTACACTTTCACATATTATCCATCGGGTGTAAGGTGTATATGCTCTTGTGGTTGGGAATTTTGCTTGCAGACATTTAAGATGGTGGGTACCGAAATTCAAATATTTGTTTTAGGAATGTGATGCTTATATCTCATTTATGCTTATATATCATTCCTACAATTCAACAAAAAAAAAAATCCTCATGAAGCGAATAGTTTCACATTTAATTTTTGTCCTGTGATAGCAAATTTGGAAATATTAACTTGTATGAAATAAAGGAAAGTTTTACGATTGGCATATTTGTTTAGTATTTGTTGCATAAAGTTTTAAAATCACTTTTAAAAAATACAAATGATTGTAAAATGTGAAAGTCTCCAAGATAATTTGTCAGTATAGTAGATACATATTTTTAATTTTCCTATAGGATTTATAACACATAGTACAATATAAAAACACTCATAATCAAGAAGATTCGGTACTTTCCGGTTAGCCGGGCGCCAGTGTTATACATACTTATATATGTATCTATACATACATGTTTACATATATATATGTGTGTATATATACAATATGTGTATATGTATATATATATATGTATATTTACATATATGTATGTATATAAATATGTATATATAACACTGGCGCTCGGCTAACCGAAAAGTACAGAAGATTCGCTTGGTTTTCCGTAGGATGTAAGTTGCCAGAAGGATATAAGAGGTGAAGGAAACAAATGAACCGGTCATTTCAAAAACCACATGATTCAAGTATTTTCCAAATGTACTTTTTTTTTTGTCGAAAATGCTTTAAAGTGTGATCACATGTTACCCATGATCTGGGTGATAACTACATCAGACAGTGTATTCCTTCCTCTTCAAGCAATGCCTTCTAATTTTCGTTCATTGCTTAAAACAACATAAGTCAGTGACTTAAGTCTTTTTTGTATACAATGCCCTATTCGGACTTCAAAGAAATGGCCAACGTTACGTGAAAAAAAAAATGTTTGTCGACAGAATCATACGGGAAAATTATTCTAAAAGAACAAAAAAAAAAAAAAAAAAAAAAAAAAATGAAGAAAACACTTGATTCTTCGATATACAAGAGTTTTCACTGTGATTTAAATTTCACTGTGATTAAGAAAAGGTACTATCATAGCCGTGGAATTTATTGATGGACCCATTAAAGATTCATTTATCTTGATGAAAAACATTTCAACCCCTGTGTCACTTCTATCAGCCAAGGCCTATGCGTCGAGAGTATCAAATAATAGTAAAAAAATAGACGATTTAATAAAAGTTCAGGATAGCATTCTGGAAGAGCATATGCTATTTTATCAAAACATATTTATCTGGACAACTGTAAATGTTGAAGATAATACAATTGAAAATAATGCAGAATGATTACGCACCATAATGATATTAAAACATAAAAATGTTCCTGTATAAGTGTTGCCTTCATTAGTTTTTTATTCTAAATATGTTTAACATGACTGTTTTGTTCAAAGTGAATACCCACTAACCTTGTTTCTAGAAAAAAACAATACAAGTCAGGTTAGTTTTTCTGATATCTTCTTATTATTATTCATAACTTGTAAAGTTTTTTTTATATTTAAAAACTTTGAAGTCCAAACTCTATAACCAGTCCCAAAAAAAATCATAAAAATTCTTTTACTTGTAAAAAATACAGTTTTTGTTAAGCTCTCAAAAGTTCTGATTATGTGACTCAAGTGGTTTTTGAAATGACTGATGCAAACGTTTAACTGCTCACCTTAAATTTCATGTTTTGATCTTTGGTCATATGTATCTAATTTAAATCAATCTTTGCAAAAAATCGGTCTTTTGTTCATTTCAGAAAAATAAATATTCAAATGTATAACTGTCAGAACAAAAATCAAATAATACTGTGACACAATTTGTTATCTGAACTTACAAAATGAAATCATCGTGTACTAGAATATTTGGGAGTATTTAACTCAGATTGTTTCCTTTATATTCTTTAAAGATAACATTTTTGGAAATTTTTACTCAATAAGAAATGTAAAGGTATAACTGATTCATAATTTTACTACTGGATTTATAAAAAATGGTACAATATATAAACACTCACAATTAATCAGATTTGTTTGGTTTTGCATAGGAGTTAAATTGCCAGAAGGTGATAAAAGAAGAAAAGGAAAGAATTGTTTATTAATACATGCAAATTATTCCGGAGAGAAACATTCGCCTTGCATACAATATTTCAAATTAAAATAAAATTTCACAGTAATTGCTTAAGAGGCGGAAAGGCCAACATAGCGAATAAGATTCAATGCCGACTCGAACACAGGCCATCGATATATCGCATTGACGTTCTAACAACTAAACCACATGGAACGATACCCAGCGTGAAAAATTTCTCACTATCATATGTTGGAAAGGCTACAAACGCAGCACAAGATGGAATATTTATCGTGAGCCACCGACATGAGGCAAACACGAAACTTAATTAAATCCAACATCGATAGAAACTATATTAATGCATGGATATTATTCCGGAGAGAAACATTCGCCTTGCACACAATATTTCAAATGAAAATCAAATTTCACAGTAATTGCTTAAGAGATATAAAGACCAACATGGTGATAAAGATTCCATGCCGGGACAAGAACTCGGTTTAGTCGATAGAATGTCAGTGCGCTATATTGATGGCCGGGGTGCTTTTTCGGGAAGGCTCACGTTTTGAGCACTAGCCTTGGCGAATTGGCGAAAGCGAGAACGTTCAGCCAGCTCTTATCGCCAAATGCCAATAGTGGTTTTGTGTTTTGTTTTGATCCGAGATGACGGAAGACGAAGTAGCATATCTTAGAATAACAATCCTACCTAAATTAAAGGAATATTTTCAACCATGTGTTCTACATGAAAAGAAATCTTCTAAAGAAATTGTGTTACGAACTGATATTTTCACAAAGGATGAGACCGAGTATTTTAAGAAGATACTCTCAGAACTTACCAACACCGAATGGATCGTTTACAGAAATACTGCGAACTTTTGATTATTGCTAAAATTTTGATTATTTGATCCTTTCAAAAATCTACATTCTTATTCAATTGAGTATTATTAATTCTCTAAACAAAAACTCATTACCTTCATAAATCTAGATATTTGATTACATATAAAGATGGATTTATGGGGATGATGAATTAATGCAGTTTCAGTGCATTTTGATATATATAAACACAGATTTATACAGATTAAGACACAGACTTAACAGATTAACACACCTGTGGCAGAAAATTACTATATTTTCTGCGATGAACTTATATAATTAATTTAATACCATATCATTCTGCAGAAACAGTGACAGTTCCCAAAGTCGAGTGAAAATAGGCCAAACCAGGAAGAAAAAAAAACCTGTCACACCCGCAACCAGGATGTCTTGAAATTGCCTTTTTAATGTGAGATGAATTTCTTAAGGGTGTTGTCAAATCCAAAAGGGCAACTTTCTGACATAAGTTTTAATCTATTTTTGTTCGAAAATGCATGAAACTAGCTGGTGTTGTTGTTCAGAAGCTATGTCATCGAGCTGGTTTTTTTTCTGTTTTTTTTTTTTTTTTTTTTTTTTTTTTTTCAAACGCAATAGATCTTTCCGAAAATAGTGTCAAAGTGGACGTTTTGAACCGAGTTTTCGCGCGAACGGAGAATAAGTACTCAAGAGCGGGCGAAAAACGTGTTTGCCACGTGATCAAAAACGCTTATAACTCAATAGGTAATTTATGGATAAAAAAAATGAAAAAAAAAAACAGTTCAATTCCAAATCGCTTCCATGGTCAGGCTTTCTAATTTTATACCTTTCCGTTAAAAAAGGAATTTGTAAATGTGTCAAAACGTTTTGCGCTTGTTGAGCAGCGCAGTTAAGAACAGACTTAAGGGGAAGTGGGGGAGAAGGAATATTGAATGACTACCTTTTGTTACTTCAAAGTAACAAATAAAATCACTAGAGAATTTTTTTGACAGTGTATGATAGTGAGGCGTTGTAGATTCAAATAGTTAAATTTAGCAAAAAATCAATTAAGCAAATTAACAAATAGAAAAAAACAAACCAAAAAATTAAAAACTTCAATATTTGAGTTTTGTGGTGGCGGTGGTGGGTGGGGGACAAAAACAAGCTTTTCTTTTTTTTACGTTGGGGGGGGGGGGGATAGAGAATTTGAATAATTGGTCCTTTACTTATAGTTACCTCAAAGTAATAAATAGGACAGAAAATTATAATTTAAATGTAAAAAATTAAAGAAAAAATGAATGTGTACACTAAAGGTTAATCCTGATTTTTTATCTTTCATTCTATTTCTCTCCTTTTCTTTTTTTATGGTAAATTATTTATTTTTTATTTAAAAATCAACAGATAGAGCAAAACAGTAAACTTTACGCAATGTTATGGATAAGCGAAGGGATAGTTAACATTTCAGACGTAATTTTAACTATTCTTTTCTGCAAGGCAACAATGAATTTAAATAGTCAAAAAATAGTGGGCTGGAGGAGAGGGTGGGGGTGGGGGGAGAAGAGAAAATTCGGAATGAGGGTTGCCTCAGACGATTAATCATTATTTTATTGCCACTTCAACTTAATAAATAGTGCAATATGTGTGCAGAATGACGAAAAATGAAGTGTGTATGTGGGGGGGGGGGGGGGGGTTCATTCGAGAGAAGAATTAGATGATTCATTCAAATATGACGAATTACTATTTTAAAATAACAAATAAAACAAGTAGGACAAAATAACATTTAAAAATATGGCAAAAATTTGAAAATAAAAAATTGAAGAATTTTAAAGATTTTTAATTTTGTGCACTAAGGGCAGACCAATGTTTTTTTTTTTTTTTTTTTTTTTTTTTTTTTTTTTTTTTTCATAAAAACTCAAATAATGATAAAGATTTGACAGCATTAAAATGTATAATTGCAATTGATTGAATTGCATGCATCAACTTGCAATTATTTTAACTGATTGATTTAATTGCAGGATAAATCTAAATAATTTATGATTTATCATTCATCTAATTATATTTTAGTTTCAACTTCCTATTAATTTCTAATCGCAAATAAAAATTAAAAACAATTAATTTTTAATGAATTATTTCACTTAAAATATGTTTTATTAATTAAAACAACACGTCACACAATTATACCGCTTAATTAAAAAAACTTAAATTAATTTAGTAGTAATCTTAATAAATTAATTTCAATTGTGTCATAAAAACATGATCAATAGAATTATATTTATTACAAGAAAATTATTACGCCTGATTTTCTTTTTCCTAAAAAATAAAATACGTTTTCAATTTCTTCGAACATAGTGAATTAATGAAATAAAAGAATATTATTGAACTGAAAAAAATAACTTATGTTTAAATTATATACAATGTGAAATTAAAAGGATTTTAATCTGAAAAAGTTCATTGTTTTAAGCAATGTTTTAATTGTAAACCGCGGTGAAGTATTATTTCGTCATACTTTATTCTCTGCTTGATAATATTTGCGGAAAAACAAATGAAAAAAAGCACTATCTGCTAGCTCTCAGCAAAGGAATGGGGTTGCTGTTCGCTACGCGTATGACGTCACGGACAAGAAAGGGTGCGTATCGTTGAATTCATCCCCGCGCCAACCGTTGTTCTTGCGATAAAGTGCTCAAAATGTGAGCCTTCTTGAAACAGCGGCCGGGGTTCGAGTCGGAATCTTTTTCACTGTGTCCTTTGCGTCTCATAAGCAATTACTGTGGAATTTGATTTTCATTTGAAATATTGTACGTAAGGCGAATGTCTCTCTCCGGAATAATTTCCATGTATTAATATAGTTTCTATAGGTGCTGCATTTAATTAAGTTTCGTGTTTGCCTCATGTCGGTGGCTCAAGGTAAATATTCCATCTTGCGCTGCGTTTGTAGCCTTGCCAACATATAATAGCGAGAAATTTTTCAGGCTGGGTATATAAGCTAAATGCGTCTAAGTCATCTATCGTATATCTGTTAAAAATATGTTTTTCTACACGAACTACTCTAAACTTGAACGAAAATATTTAAATGATTCAGTTATTTCACGTTTGAGTATTTTTATTTCTGTGTATGTTTTGTACATATTTAGCACAATCTTTTACTGCAAATGGCAAAAAATTAACGAAATATGTACTGCGAATAAATTACATTATGTCTTCACATTTTTAATATTACGTATTCCTAAGTTGCATAAATGTATTTCTGAAGGAAGTATTTTAAAATGTTCGAATATTAAGAGTTCTTAAACTGCTCGATTTTACATCATCTGCTGAAGTGTGGCATAAAAAAAAAATAATTGCTGAAATTCACTGTACTTCTTAAAATTTATTGCAACGAATATAAAACAGCACAATTTTAGAAGCATTCAAAGTTATGCACAATTGAAATACAAAATCTGTCATTTCTAAGCGTATTTTCAAGCGTTATGAAGAATATTCTACATTCGTTTCTTTATATAGTTCAAAAATAATAAAATGTGTAAACATACTTTCTGAAATATTATATTTGCGTTTTGAATGTTGAAAAGATAAGAAAAAATTTTCACAAGAATATTTTCTATTTTATGTTATAAAATTTGAATAACATAACAAAATTTAAGAATATTATTTTTCATGATATATATATGTAACTCGAAATATTTGTTACAAATTCAATTTAAATAAAAATTGAACATTTTAGAATTTTTTGTTGTTTGGGATATATGATAATTATTTAATAAAGTTATAAAGATAGACTATAATAAAATGCATTTAAACAGTGGAATTATTCCTAAATGTGTCCTTTACTTTTTATAGGATTTTTTAGATAAAACTTAAAAGATAAAAGCACAATGTGCTGGCAATTTGGACGCCAGCAGTTTGTGCTGTAAAAAAATGCGTCCACATTGCCAGTACATTTTTCTGTTAATTTTACGCAACTACTGTGTTTTCTATGTTAATATAGTAAGAAAACCAAAGAAAGATACAGCACATTCACTGTAATCGAGTTTGTTCTGGCAAATTTTACAGTGTTTTTTTTTTTTTTTTTTTACAGTATATACATCTGCTATAGGACTCTCCTTTTTATATGGTATTTTTTTACTATTCGTCAAATTCCTCCCCAATGACATATTCCATCTGCAAACTTACAAGGGATTTTTTATTCTGTGTTTCTTGTTAAGCAAGCAAGAGATTATTTGGTAGTAAAGTGTAATTAAGTGTAATATCACCTTGTAGCAGTTACAAGAGTTCAAGTTAGAGACTGCAGTAATGCATGTCGACGTCCCATTTCGTCCAAATCATCTACTATTGGAGAAATCATTTTATGCGTATTTTTTTGCAATACGACTAATGCCTCCTCAACGAAATATTCCACCTCCCACATCTTATTAGTTTAAGAAACTACTTTCTTATTTCTTACACTAGAATTTAAAGACACACCTTTTCACACATTTAATCAAGTACTTCATTTATTTTTAGTACAGTAGAGTGCCGATTATCTGGATCTATCGGGATCAAGGCCGATTCTGTTAATGAAAAATCCGTATAATTGAACAACTTTTAAAAACGGCTAAAGCAATGTTTTTTAGGTAGCTTTCCATTGCCCTTTTACCAGGATTAGGACGGGCAAGTGCACATTTTAACATTATTGCAAATGACGTGTTTAGAAGTTATATTTTAACCATTTTTAAAACTTTATTTTCTGCAAAATTGGTACAAAGTAAAACATAGACATGCACATAGAAATTATTACATGTATACATGCATTCACCGTACAGTACGTAGATTGGAAAAATCATTGTGATAAACTAAAGTAATTCTTCATTGTCTTCTGCTTCATAGAGGGCATTCTTTTTTCTGCACCTATATGGGTAGTACCTCCTTCCGATAACACCAATGGGGCAAAAGAAGAAAATTTTCGAACCCCGTCAGAGAATCTAAAGATAAAGAGTGATTTTCGTGAGAAATATATATATATATACCTTATCACGCATCAGAATTTAATCTTCTTAGTTTCTCGAAACAGATTATTTTATCTATTGCTCTCTTTGCATTTTTTGGCGATTTTATTATTTCAGGATTAGTAAATGGTTATTTAACGATTAATGTTCGTGACATCCAGACAAATTTATCCTACCGTGCCAAAAGAAGATTTACTTCAAAAGATGGGAGAGTTTGGAAAAAACGTATGGCGTTGGATCTATCCGGTTAATCGGCGCTATACTCTATTAGAAATTCAAGGCACACCGCTACACTCCTTTCTATACGTACCGGAGAAACGGGTATAAAAAAGGGCACATTTTGTGTGTCGAATGTGAATCCCAATCGAACACAAATAAAGTTGCCATTCATTTTCAACTTTTTCTCCTTATTATATTTATGTTTCTTAAAAATGAAATTTTACTAAACAACGCTTATAGACCTAACTGTAAAACCACAAATGTTTTAAGAACCCGTCAATAAAAAAAAGCATAATATCGAACTTTTTTCTAAACGTTATTGTTTTATATATGATATGATACTTGGAATTTAAATGTGTTGTATATTTTTTAAATGCATACCACTGATTTTATAATTTTTGTAATAATACTCGCGTATATTTTTAAATTTCTGATGATTTTTTGTAACGTCTTTGTAGAATTATTAGCAAAGCTATATATAAAAACTTTTTTTCTTAATTCTCAAGAGCGTAGGAAATTCTCTTTAGCAAAATTACTATAGATTTTTACAATTTTAATTGTAATTTATATCAAATATTTTTAAAGCATATTGAAAAAGTAGGACATTTTCACAATGTAAAAATATAAAAGTTGAAATTGTTTCTTGCTGAAACCCATAAATTTCATGTTCATGCGAAAAAAGATATATATATGTAGGATATTATAAATGCCATGTTTTTATGAGAAGGAAAAACAAAATAATAAAAAAATAACATTTTAAACTATGTGGAGCCTGAGATTCCTTTAGAGCGTTGTTGTTCCATTGACGATGGTTAAAACTGATTTTTTTATTCAAGTACGTCTGCTATTCAATAAAAATCTACATCCCTGCAGAAAAAATTTGAAAATAGATAACATAGTTTATGCTAAAGTGCTTATTTTTCTTATTAAATACATTTTAGAATTATTATATCAAGATCGCAAGTGTGCATTCATATCATAAAAATATTTTTTTGTATAATTAACAGAGATTTTTTATCTATTTAACAGAACACATTTGTTTTGACAGTATTGTTAGCTCCACTATTTTCTCTGTTTATTTATTTTATTATTATTTTTTAATTACCATGATAAGCTTGAGGTGAATATATTATAATTTGTAGTTTATAAATATTGATATAAATGTACATTATTTTCACGTTATGATCTGTATGAGGAACCCGGAAGTATTCGAAAAATATGAATTATGGCATTAAAAATATTTAATATCTGTCGTTACTAATCTTTTTAAAAACACACTACTTTTATATAGTATGCTATGAGAAGCAGTTACATCTGATATTTACTTGATCGTAGAATCCTCGCGTCCCAAAAATGGGCTTGTAAAGGATTCGAAAAATTTGTTTTGAGAAACCACTTCTTACGTCTATAGTATTCCTTATACTAAACCGATCGGGAGAGCACCACATTTACAAAAGACTTACCGAAAAATTCTACATAAAATATTCTAAAAGTAAAAAATATCTTTAAAATAATTTAGTCCATTTTGAAATTCAGCGACTTTAGTTAAACATCTTGTTCTTACGCAAATCTTATCAGTCCTTCATTAGTCGGCTATAACTATATGCACCCAAAATGAAATAATTTAAATGTAGAATACTAGTACAATTTAAGAATGCAATTATTTCATTTTTTTCTGTTTCATATTATAGTTTGTATGAATAGAAATTTAAATTATTTTCGTTATGCATGAATCATTTTTTTTTTTTACCATTAATCACTAATTCTTTAAAGTTCTTTAATCCTAAAAGTTTTCTGTTATGATATAGTATATGAAGAAACTTGTTTGAGCCGTGTTTTATAAAACACGGCTCTACTAATGCTGTTACAAACGCAATGAAATCAGCATGAATTGCTGAGGTGCACTAAAACATGCTTTGTGTAGTATATGAGTCAAACTACAGAGTTCGTTTATATATGTTGGTCTTCGGGGGAAAATCTATTCTTTTTTATTTACTGGAGTTTTCCAGTAACTCCAGTTACAGTCTTAGTTCACCTTACAAATTTTTTGATGATTTACAGAGTTTTGTTTTCCCTATCGGTTATACCATTGCTTCTCTCGATGTTGTTTCGCTCTTTACTTCAATCCCTTTCGATCTGGTCTGTAAAGTAATTAAAAATATCTGGCCCACTCCTACACATCCTACTGATTTTAATGTCGAAGAGATTGTTCAATTGGTTAAGTTTTGTTTGACCTCAAACTGTTTTGTATTTAATAATTGTTTTTATAATCAAATTTCTGTTACCACTATGGGCTCCCCCCTCTGTGTTATAATTGCTGAACTTGTAATGCAGAATATTGAAAATACTATTAATTCTGAACTTGGTCCATGTATTCTTTTTTAGAGACGTTATGTCGACGATATATATATATTTTTTTTGACAGTGAAAGAAGCAGATTTAGTTAATATTCTCACGATTTCTTACTCTATTGGTTACCCTATTTAGTTTACTGTTGAAACTGAAAATAATGCTGAATTACTATTTCTAGAAATTCTAATCCGCAGACACACAACTAATATCTGTCAATCTATCACCACTATTGTTTACAGAAAACATACTTCAATTGGTCAGTATACTAATTTCAATTCAATACGCCCTTTCAGCCAAAAAATAGCCGTTATTAAAACTTTAGTCTTCAAGGCCATTAGATATTGCAGTTCCAGTAATGATTTTGAAATAGAGAAACGTAAAATTTATCTCGATTTGATTAATAATAGCTATCCTATTGGTCTTGTTAAAAAAATCTTTTAAATTTTGTAAATTCTACTCCCCCCCCCCCCTTTTTCAACGTAGTAAGCAAAACTCTTTTATCTGTATCCGTTATTATAAGAACATTTCTGATAAAATGTCTGGCATTCTAAAATCGTTCAAGGGAGTTTGAATTGAAAAACTGTCCAGCATTAATTTCAAATGAATCACATCCCTCTAATTGCGAACGCCAGTATTTTGAAATCGGGTTGCAACAGCTACCACGGTAGATTACTCCTTGAGGTTTGGTTCACTCAATTGCGATCGCAGACTTTGAATGAAGTTCTTTCTGTCCCTAATTTATATTGTCTGTTTTTAAAATAACTAACTTTAACTTTTCTTGATTTGTTCCGTCGTTTGCTATGCAATGGATATTTTGTACTGATGATGCCTCGTGTGTCGCTTGGGGAAACATTTAAAAATTGTATTTTTAATTTTTTTAAGTATATTTTTTTATAAAATTTTTATTTTTAACTGTGCTCAAGTCTGTCTTAATTTATTTTATTTGGTGTTTTAATGGTTTTTAAATTCAGATGTTAAATTTATATATACTGTAAAATATATTTTGTACTATTTCAGCGAAATTGTTATACATTGCTGAGGTTTACTACAAGAGGCTTGCAGTGGAATATCATGTGCACTGAATTTATCGTTCATTTACAGGAAATCATAAAATATACCAGATACAATGACGTATCCGAAGCGTTTTCTTTTAGAGAAGATTGCTGAAAGTGCGTTTTCAGTTATGGTATGCGTTATTAGTTTTTTTTGTATGCTAGTACGTGATGTGTATAGTGTTTATGGCGATATACAAGACTATTTAAAATAATTCGTAAGCAATACTGAGAATGAGCATGAATTGCTTCAAGATGTTTTTTGATTTGAAATATGCATTTTCAAGTTCATTTATATTTATTATTCAACGAGATGTTAGTAGGATGTCAATGAATGCATTTACCGGGTATCCCAAAAATGACTGATAGTTTTTAAAATTCCATAACTTGCAAACGGTAACAGATATTTAAAAAAAAATGCAGGGGTGTTATGTAAGATGTCAGGAGTTTTTAAGTTGCGATTCTCAGTTTCAGCTTCAAATAGCATCGATAGATGGTGCTGAAAGCAATAACCGCTAAGTCCAGGCGCGATTTTTTGGGCTCTCTCTTCTCCCATGCGAAAAAAAGGAGATTAAATTGTACTGAATGGATCCCGAAGTACGAAAAATTGGATCTGGAATGCGCGCCTATTGCTCTCAGCGCCATCTTTTGTTTGAAATTCGAACTAAAATCAAGAATCAGAGTGCAAAAACTCCTGACATCATATATATATATAACTCTCCTGCAATAATTTTTTTAATATCTGTCACCGTTTGGAAGTTATTGAATTTTAAAATCCATCAGTCATTTTTGAAACACTTGGTACATGACAATACATAGGAATGAATACATGACGGATGACGATTTTTTGGAAGTAGGATTTCAGTTGTTTTAAGTGTGCCTTTGCCTAAATAAAGTTTCAACTTAGTGTGTTAACGTGTATAAAAATCTATTGAGGATATACAGGACTGTACAAAAGAATTCTTGTATGTTTCCGTCTATTTCTATAGATTGCTAAAAGTGAATTTTTAACTGTGTTATTAGTTATTTTTCTATACTGAATTTTACAAGACTGTGTAGAATATATTCAAATCTACAGATCATACGCAGAGCTGCACAAGAGAGTTAAATTTTCCAGCTATTGACGGTAATCTGATTTTCAAATGTGTGTGTTCCCTAAATGTTCTCTTGGTATCTTATTTTCATTATTAATCCCTTGGAAAAGAGCGTCAGGTAAACGTGCTGCACAAGGTACTCCGTATCCTTGATTATTCAAACCCAGGGTTCGTAAATATCATGATATTTTCGAAAATATCAAAAATATCCGATATTATGATATATATCCGATATTTTCGATATATATCCGATATTTTCGATATATATCCGATATTTTCAAAGCAGCCAACTTACCGCTATTAATAAATGTTTTCGAGCATAATATAGATTAGAAACTAAAATATATTGCACTTAACATGAAAACTTAACCAAAGAATATTCTAAAAATGCATTTTTCTTTTTCTTTTCTTTTCTTTTTTTTTTTTTGTTTTTTTTCACTTAGATCAAAATTGAAGATGAAATAATTGAAAACAGTAACAGTTTGATTTATACACTTACAAAAAAACAAACTATAAGATTCAGTAACAGTATCATGCATAAAAAAATCATTTACTTTTAAAACAAAAATTTAAATACAAAAAAAGTTTTTTTAATTGAAAAAATTTAACATAAATATAAGTATAATATGTTTTATTTCGTATTTCCTAACATGCTGAATCGTTCAAACTCAACTGATCCAAAACTTGAGAAAAGATTCTTTTCTAATGAAATTGTACATAATTGCTTATTTAAATTAGTCAGTTTATCTTTCAATGGTTGTTCTGAATTATGCCCCACATAATTATTAGTTCAACATTTTTTTTTAAAAAAAGGTTAAAATCTAAAGTTTGAAAAATATATTTATTTTCTTTTTTGGCTAAACTAGTCACAACCAGAAGAGACAAGTTCTTTATCTACAGATTCACAGTCAATAATAGTTGAAAATTTATTTCATTTACACTGAAATATTACGAATTACGACTGAAAATATGAAAAATATCTTGCGCACATTCATATTTTGAAACTAAATATCAAATGCAGAAAACATGAAACATCTTGATACATTGAAAATAAATATCATGTAATATGAAAATATCAAAATTCTAGATATTTTGAAAATAAATATTGGATATATATTCATTGATATATATCAACGAACCCTGGTTGTATATAAATGATTATGAAAATTACATTTTATTTTTCAATGTCTGTTCTGAATTAACTGTTTAACATAATTATTAGTTATACATTTAAAAATAAAAGTTTGAAACTTAAAGCTTGGAAAAGATTCATTGCTTCTTCTTCTAAAAAAGTCACTGCCAGAAGCAAAAGTTTATTATCTACAGAATGACACAGCCAATAACGGGTGGAATCTTCATTTACACTTGCTTTGAATGTGAAAAATATCAAAATTACTTCGCACGGTGATATTTTGAAAATAAATATCTAATATTGATAATAGATATTTAAAAAATAAATATCGGATATATATCAAGATATATATCATGATATATATCCATTGATATATATCAACGAACCCTGTTTAAACCAGTTGTTTTTTATTGTAAATTTTGCATTATTTAATCAGGGGTACTTTTGCGATTTCTGTTTTGAAAAACCGGTGACAAAATATTAAAAATTCTGTAAAAAAGTTCTTCTCGAAGGGGTAAATCGGCGATGCTTTTTTAAGGTATTTTGGAAGTTTTGGAAAATGTTTCAAATCTATGCTTGGGGCATGATTTTTTTTTCAATTTCTTTCCACTACTGGTTAAATGAGCACCGTTAAAAACCTTAAAAAACTTATTTGAAAGATTTCTTTTTCTTTTTCTCATTTTTCTCTTTCATCTTTTTCTCTTTTTCTTTCGACACTGGGATCTCATTAACTTTTTCAAGTGAATGATATTGTGTCATTTATTTTGTTTATGAATGTTTATTTGCAATATTGCATTTTTTATGGAACATAACTTCTACATTTCATATATTTATTTAGCTTTATTGAAAAAAAATTAAAAAGATTTTTTTTTAATTTATAAATCATAATAAATTAGTACTTATCATGTAAACAACACAGAAGAAAAGTTTTTTTTTTTTTTTTATCAAGATTTATAAATAGCATGTTTTGATAATTAGGAATAGCTTAGATTTTCGAAAGAGGATTTTCATTGATGTAATTAGTAAACAATGTCAGTAAAATAATTAGACTATCTTTTTTTTCTGATGACAAATTTCTTATCAAAGTAAAAGCAACGAAATTAAAAAAATCAGTAGTTAATTAAATAACTTATTTTGGTACATACATTTATAAATAAACATTTTTTAGTTATACTTTAAAAAGGGAATTTATCAGTTATATCTGAATTTATTATCAAATATATACAGATTTATTTACCCATTCAGTTAATTTTTTTTTCCAAATCCACGCATCCTTTTTTAGCTTAAAATAAAATATTCACAATATCATTCTAAGAACACAGAGCTATAAAATGTCTTTAAAAAAAGTATACAAAAAAAGTGCGTAATATCTGAATGTATTCATCACATCTGATTAGGCATAAAAAAAGCAAACAGGATTTTGCATAAAAAGTGAAAAAACTGTATTAGATACGAAAAGTGGACTTAAATGAATTGTTATCACAAGTGAAAAAAAAAAAAAAAAAGCGCCAATAGCGCCATATATGGACACTTTCTAAACCGCTTATATTCGTTCGGGAGAATTATGCTGTTTTACACTCCCAAGGTTGGATCTAACAAACGCCCCTAGATAAGCAAAAAAGCCTTGAACGCGTCCCGAAAACGTCACACAAAGAAAAAAATTCAAACAACTTCCATGTTTCGTTTTCTTTGACTCGTGAAAATATTAATTATTGTTAAAAAATAAGAATTAACAATTCCACGAGCCTTCGAATCGAAATATGTATGCTGATCGTATTTTTTCTTAGTTTTGCTTGCTTTCTGTGACGTTTTTGTGACACGTGTCAAGGCTTTCTCACTTATCGAGGGGGCGTTGATCAAATTCGGTATCTGAGGTGTGATAAATCAGAGCACTATCATTTTTGTTACTGGGAACCTGCTTCGATACGATCTGGAAGGCAGGCAAAATATGGTGAAGTTGATTCTTCTGCGTATTGATATTTTTATAAGGTAGATAGTACGTTTGTTGGTGTTGTTATAATTTATTTCGAGTTGTAATTAATAACGTTAATTTTTGGGTGGTTTTTTCCATGGTTAATGGATTAATTAGAATAAGGGTTGATTAATATAATTTATTAAAGAATTTTTCTCTGCTTAAAAAATGACTAAAATATTTTCTAATTAATTTGTTGCTGGAAAATTATAATTTTTTAATTGGCATTTGTGGATATTTTATCAATTTGAGATTGTAGTTATGATTGTAAAACGTTAGTGTTTATAGGAGGGGGACGGGTCAGTTACACATATTTTCAATTTCAGTGATATGAATATATTTTTGAAGTGAAAAATCGCGCCTTACATTTTTTTTATTTAATTGACAAAAAATTTTTGGACCTGTTTTGAAAAACAAAGTAAATAGATTATTTTCGAATAACTTAAAACAATTACATTAACAGAGTGTACAGCTAAAAATTTTGCGTGGTGTGTGTGAGAGCGGTGGTATGTTAGTTATTTATGACTGTCGATTATCTGCACGAGGGATATAGGCCCTATGGGGAGTGCCCTCATTGAAGATCTTTTTAAGGGGACCTAACCCATATTTAAGCAAGGTTTCCCAAAGCTCGAAGAAAACCACGAAAACTCCGAACGGTTAGGCAGACGGCCGCGATTGGGTTCGAATTCAGCACCCCCCGTCTACTAGCTTCAAGAGCAGAACCTCTCAACCACTGGTGAAGCGTGTGTGTGTGGGGGGGGGGGGGGGGAGATTTTCACCGAAAATCGTAAATTGAAATTAATTTTTAGTTCTGTATTTTTGGTTTATGCGTCAAATGTTTTTTTCTGAAACTTGTGGTTAAAGGCATTGTAACTAGCGGCTGTCCGAAAGGGGATATCTCTCCCCTCCCCCAGATTTTGAACTATAATAAACTAAATTGTATTTTTTTCCGATTTGGAAGACATAGTAAATTTATTCTTTTCATGTAACTTTAACTAATTTAAATAAAAGAGAAAATGCAGCTGTGACTTTTCCACTGGGGAGGTGGACTTTTCCCCCTAAATCCACTATGGAATTTTTATTTGTTTTTTGTTTATGTTTTCATTTTTTAATTTAAAACATGAAATCTATCCTTCTCACCGCGGCGAACTGATATACCTGTTCACTAAGCTGTAGGTTTTACTGAAATAGTCGTATTATTTAAATTAATATAATTGTACATATACAGCTATAATCCACTTTCCAAAAATTAAGTTAAGATTAATACTGGCAAGACTTATATGACTATACGTAATAAACAATTTTATATCAGGTTGAAAAAAAAGCATATTTTTTTAGCCGATCAATAAATTACAGAGAAAACAACATTACGATTTTGCCCTCGCTTTAGCTCGTCGTTCAGGGGGTTAATAAAGGAATGTTTATTTTTTCTACGATTTTCAAAGACATAGTAAATTTAATGTTACTGAATTTTCTTTTTTACCGATTTGAAAGACAAACTGCTTTTTTTTTTGAGAAAATTAAAGCAATTAAAAATGTAACAGAAAGATGAACTAAGAATTTTCTTTCTAGCGGGGGTCCCATGAATGTTATTTTGTTCCATGAAGTCTCCCGTGAATGTTATTTTTTTACATTCTGCATAGTTGGAATATACAAGCTTTTTTTGCATAAAAATACACAATTTTTGCAAACATAGAATGTGTACTTATTTTATGCAAAAAAAGAGCACTGTTTTTGAAAGTATAGAATATGCACTATTTTATGCATAAAAATGCAGATAATTTGCGCAAAAATTGTATACTTTCAAAATATTTCAAAATATTTCATTTTTATACACAGACTGTGTAAAATCAAGCCCTTTTTGCAGTAAAAGTGCGATCTTTTTCTAAATTTGTAATCTTTTAAAACTAATTAAAACATTAATGTTCAAATCGAACTTTTTCAATTAAAAGACAATTTTTTTTTTTCCAAATAAAGTTTTAATACAATTTCAGTTTTATATTTTAAGTAAAATATGTGATTATCTTAAAGAAATATTTAGTATTTGTCTATTTATTTTCATATCTCTTTTACATAAAAATTGACGCTTAATATAAAAAAGGGTTATTTGTGTTAATCATTTAATGCTAGAGAAATTAGGTTCGATCTACCGCTTAATACTACAGAAATATCAATTGCTTTATGTAACAAAATTCCCGTTTAATGTTGTCTTTTTGAAGATATTGAGAGTGAGAATTAGAGACACAATTTCTCTTATTTTCAACCCCCCCCCCCCCTCCAAAAAAAAAGTCAAATAAATACAAAAGTAATAATAAAATATCACTATAACTCTAGAGAAACTCAGATGTGGAATGTATGGCGATCCCCAACAACCTGTATGTAGCTGCATACCTTGAGAGGAAATACAAAATGTAATTATGACCATGATAATCAAAACTAATGCAAGGGGGAATGTATTGAAAATATACCTAACAATGCGGAAATGAAGGGCGCGTCGAATGTTTTGGAATGACGTATGCAACTTCACTCTTACGATTTTAAAAAACCGAATTACCGAATTCTTTTAATTAAATTATTCTACCTTCATTTAGAAGTCATCATTTCTTCAATTATAAGTTTTCATTTTATCAAATATATTAGATGCTATTATTAATTAACAGTATGTTCCTAAATAATACATTATTACTAATAATTGGGTGCTGTAATCAAAAGCTCTTATGTCTAAGGTTGTCATATAAAGCACCATCTATACAATTTTCATATCTTGTTAAATGATTGTAAATCAAGTTAACTATCATTTGTGAAATTACTTGCACTAGTTTTTTATTAAAAGTATATATTAAAAAAAATAATGATACTGGTTTTCAACTCAAAAAGGTAAAATTGAGTATAACATTTTTTAGATATAATATGTATATGATAGAAAAAGAAACATGTTAAAATATTTCTATCCGGCATGAGAGTTTTACGTCGCAGGCATTAAACGTATAATAATTTGGGAAACAGTCCCTCACGTACTAATATTTCGGCAATAAATAATTTTTCCTAAATTAGCATTTAAAATTATTTCTATAAATAATTAATTACAACCCAAATTGCCTATTGGACTTAAAAATACCGCAAAAATATGTATTTTACAAATTCAAGATATATTTCGTCAGAATGAATTTGTGTGTCTATTTGGTACGGAAAAATGATTTTTGTTTTCTGTGAAAGAAAACACACATTTTCAGCACATACAAAATCCCACTAGATATGCCATATTTCTCTATAAGTTTTGAATTAAATAACACGTTGAAATATTTTAGTTTTGAATATGTATTTAAATATTACTTCCACTACTTCAGAATCTTTGAATAGGAATAAAGATACGAAAAAAAAAACCCGATATATGTCGGATTTTCTTATTTTTTGTCATTTTCTACTTATATAGAGTGCCCTAAAAGTTCCCGTACTGACGATATATGTATTTATTATTCACAAAACAAGAAACTTTAAAGCGATTACTTTTATGCCTAATTATAAAAAGCAATTTTAACATCACGTAGGAAAAAATAGTAAACTTACATTTATAATAAATGTTCAAAATGCCGACCACTTTCTAGGAGACAAAGCTGGACTCGTTTGCGCATGTTTGTAGAAACGCATTTTAACTTCTTGTATCCTTTAATTAATGACAGTTTTCAGATAATTTATTGTTTGAGGATTATTTATATAAACTTTGTTCTTTAAATATCCCCACAGAAAAATAGTCCGGGTTGCTCAGATCATTAGGATCGATGTGGCCAAGAAATTTTGAGATGTGTCGATCGCCAAAAAATTCTTCAAGCATGTCCATGGTTTCATCACTTGTGTGGAAAAGGTTTCACCATATTTTTATAACGAAGAATTTCGTTCATTCAGTTTTAACAATGCAACAAATTGCTGAACAAGTTCACTTTGTACAAAACTATCAACAGTTTATTAAAAAAAAAAAAAAACGAAGCCCGACAGTCATTTTGCATGACACAACACACCGTATGCCGATTTTTTTAGAATGCAAAGGTTTTTGCATTAATGAGTGAGGATTGGTCGTCACCCAAAAGTGAGAATTTTCAGAATTCATTAACCGTCTAAATGAAACCATGCCTCATTGGAGAAAAATGTTTTCTCAAAAATCTTGATGTTGCTGCGAATAAATCTCTGAAACAACAGGCGATAATGAATCCTCTTCTCTAAGTCCGGTGGCTTTTTCTCCTGTACTATTTTTTACACGATAAGAACAAAAATAGTATGTTCTTAAAACCTTTTGTGACTATATACGAGATGCGCCCATTTCGTATGCCAAACGCCACACGGATTTCAAAGCCCTTCGTTAAGTGTTTTGCTGGTGTAAGAACTTCCGGCCTTCAACTCCTGTGCTTCTCTTCTACCGAAACTCTATTATGAAATCGTCGAACAAGCCGATATAACACATCTTTACTCGATATTGCATCATTTGGATATTTATTTCGTCAATCATCTCTATACCTTTCATACGATTTAAATTCACAATAATTTTCGAGCAGCGCAAATCTCTGAATGTGGTATAAACTCATTTCTCTATGAAGTGCAAAATAACATAGAACTTTATTCTTGCACTAAAAGAGTTCGAAAAGAACCAAACAAAAAAAACATAAGAACTGCTACAATGATAAGCAGACGATAAAATTTAATATGTCAAGAAAAACCACGGATAATGAGTTTTTTAAGTTGGAGTGCGAGAACTTTTATGACACATGGTAAAAATATAATATGGAAAAAAATATGGGAAAAAAATATGAGAAATATATCCAATTTAGAAATTTTTATAAAAATGGTATAATTTGAATTTTTTCTATTAATTATGCATGTTTATATATCTAATATCTAAATATACATAGATATATATATATAATGTGCATAAATACGCAAATGCTAGTTTATTAATTTGTTTTATAGTAAAACTCTTATATGAAATAATATGTTATAGTTACAAGAAGAAACTATTATATTAAATAATATTTTATCGTTACAAAATGAAACTATTATAATAAATAATATGGTACAGTTACAAGAATAATTTGCAGTTATAAGAGAAATTTTAAAAATAAGCACAATAATACACTTATCATTTAACGTGTTATGGCGCAAAGGTTCTAAATATTTAATTCATTTTTATGTATGTTCATAATATAATGATTCAATATTTTTTATATAATGTTTTATCGCATTTAGCCACAAAAAGGTCTCAAGCTATTTTAAGCAGACAACATATTTCGTCACAGAAATCGGAGATTGTTGACATAAAAATTTTAATACAAGTTTACGACAAATCAGAAAACTGTTTGACCCTACCTAACTGTTTTTAGGAACCGCACATATTGGCGTAAGATGAGATTGGCGTTGAGTCGACATAAGAATGCACGTATGTCCACCCACATATCAGATTAGCTACATACCTTCCAATCTGTGCAGGCTTACGAACTTCGTTATTGACTTCGTCCTTGTATGGCTCAAGTATACTTTTGTAAACATATTTATTTTAAAAAGTAATAAAATCAACTAGAGAAAAGTTCGTTGGTGGCTTTTTTCAAGAATACCGATTATGAAAAAAGATTCAACCACTGTCGTCGTCTATATTGTTCCAGTAATCGGCCTCTAAGAAATACACAGAAGAGATATTTCTGAAAGCTGACTATAAGAAATCAGTCGCTCCACTTCCTTCTGTCAAGGAGTATCATTTGTTAACAAAAGAGAAATAGTACTTTTTAACTCTTCAATATCAGTGAAAAGAAATTTCCGTAAAAGAAGTTTCCGCTGTGTTTTACGTTAAAGAAAAACGTTTTACCATTTTATATGAAAAAAATGGAACAATCAACTTTCTTAAGAAAAGACATTGCTTCAATATATTTAAAAGATGCTATTTCGATGTTTTTGGAGCTCAAGAGAGATTATCCAGTCGTTTAACCCTTCATCTACTGACGGTACTTATAAGTACAATTAAAATAACTTGCTATACAATTCATTTAATACATCGATTAATAGTAATACAGTTTAGAATGGGTTATAGATGCATTACTTTATCTTGTTCCAAAAGCATTATTGGTTACACAAAACAAAAATATTCTTAAAATGATGATTTCTTATACATTTGCATCATTTCAGCTTTCTTGACGTTGAGGGAGAAGAGGGAATTTTTCAATTCGGAAATATTTCAATATTTCTATTTCAAGAACATTATATTTGTGCAATTCCTAATTCTACAAAATACTAAGAAAAACATTTAAAATAAAAGATTTGTGTGGGGTTATAAATATTGCACAAAATCCCTATAAATTCAAATTAAATTAATCCTTCTAAATCCTTCAATCCTTCTAAAATTTATTAAATGATTATGTAAATCTTCTAATTCAGTTTCAATAATTCACGAAAAATGCTCTAGAAGATAGAATTTTCATGAATTCATAATTCAGTACATAAAGGGTTAAAAGGAAATACAGATAGCCAGGTGGAGACAGATAATGCGGTCACTGAACACTATTAGCCTCTATGCCCATAGGAATTCTACAAATAGGACGCAACTGACAACGGTATAACTTATCAAAATTCCTGCAGTCGAATTATGAACATTGTTTTTAAGAAAGCCATGTGAAAACTAGGATCATTTTGTTTATGAACTTTTCCTAAAGGACTAAAATTTTAGTAGTACGATTTACCTTCTGTGAAAACTTCTAATTGGACTATAAAGAGTTTTCAAGTGCACGGTCTACCTCTGTTTAAAAAAGCCCCCTTGGTGAAACATCTTTATTATCCTTTTAAACAAATCTAAATTTTTTATGCTTAATGTCGACTTATAAATATAAGTTTTAACACACTCATTTCCTTTTGGTTTTGGAACTTAATGGCAAATTATATAAATAATGACACAACTAAATTCTTTAGCCTGATTAGTATTGGCGTATTTGCACGACAGAGTGCTTTATACTGTGATTTAAAACAATTTTTGTATATGTATATGCTAATTTGAAAATCACGAAAATCATGTTCTTATAGGCAATAACTGAAAGTATTTTATATATGTTTCTATAAAACTAAATCAACGAGATCTAATTCAGTAAAATTTATTCTAAAATTATTAAATAAAAATGTAGTATAAAACACGAAATAACATGTGCTATAACAAAAATAAAGTATTCATTTCATCAAATTATTTATTTGTCTTGCTTTATATTTATGTTTTTTTGCATGCGCGATTTTCTATATTTCCAGATTCTCCATTTTCTTTCCGCTAGTTACTCGAGAGCATATTACTTTCCGCATATGTCTTCATTGTATATTTGCATATACCAAATTATTAACTTCTTCTCAATTTCAACCTTAACAATTTTTTTTATTATTATTATTGAGGAATTTTATAACAAATTATGATATGGTTCTACATTGGACATAAAAATTATATTTTACTATTAATTTCTGTATTTTATTTTTGAATAGATTGGAGACTTGGTCAAAACAAAGAAAATAAGACGGAGGAGACAAATTTAACCATTTCTGGTAATTTTCTTTAAACAGAAAATCACAATTTCAAGCGAAATAAAATTTTCATCGTCTTAAAACAGAAAATTCCAATTTCAAGAAAATCTCAGAGAATTATTTATTGAGATCTAACGTTCTGCGGTAAAATTGCTGCTATTTCTTTATTGGTTTTGAATAACGCTATCTGCTGACTTATCTTTATTAGAAGAATCTCTCCGTCACAACAATCATTATTTTTAAGTGGTGAATTAGCTTATCTCTAGAAATTTATCTGTAATAATCTCTCATAAAGACACTGATGCCAAAAGATCCGCTGTCCTCAAACAATACAGGAATCGAATATGGCGTATGTATACCTCACTCTCACCCCCAAATCACCAAGCATATACGAAAGCCTCACAAGACCAATCGGTTTTCACTTACGATGTGATTTATTCAGCATTGATTTTATTCGTTTATTAAAAACTAAACATCCAACAAATTAAGCATGAAGGATGCATCTTGTAAAGTTATTTGATTTACTGCTCTCATTCTCAAATTGAAAATGACAAACAGTTTTTCAGCAAGATCACACTAGAGCACACGGGGCAAGAAGAAAATATATAATATGCAAAATTTCATACGTGACATTTGCCAGGCTTCTTAAAAGCTCTGTAAGTCTGTAGTTCTTCTTGCTTGTAATACTTCATCATACCAATAAGACTTTCTGTGTAGTCTGTATCAAAGTCTAGAGGTTTACCTAAGGTGTCAGATTTTTGAAGTACTTTAACACACCTTTTCTGGGGGAATTGGCGAAATATTAGGAGATGAAATGCTGCCATTTTGCTGAAAGTTTTGTTAAATATCGTCTCCTATGAATAAAAGAAAACGCTAATCACTCTGAAAATTTTACTTTATTCTTAACATAGAGCTATAATATATACATATGTTATGGCCTTTTGCTTTCTGTGAATATTAAAAGAAATATGAATTAAATCGTTTGATCAAATTATTTCTTGTAACTTTGTACATTCTTAGATTGATATTTTGTAAATAAATTGTATATTTTACATATTTATATTACTACTACTTGTTTTTTTAATTTTTGTAAATTAACTTGCTTATATTTTTAGATTATATCGCATGGAACCAAACACATTCTGTTTTTTACTTATTTATATGTAAATAAAGATATTTTAAAACTAAAAATTACTTTTTCCGATACTTTGCTTCTTCTATATTACAATTTTTCATGTTAAAGCAGATAAAACAAATCCAAAGGGAAAATTAACTACGTGAAAAAAGAAGTCCTACTCCACTGAATGTTTTCTAAATTAGCTCATTTTTTATGCAGGAGTACTCCCTTGCTTCACATTAAGCTATTCACGTACTTCTGTCTCGTTTGTAATCATACGTTTTATAAATTACCATAAAAACCTTTTCAAGATGTATTCTTTTATAAACAACTTTATTGAAATGTTCTTTGAGAATTTAGAAAATATTCCAAAATTAATTTATGCTCTTTTGACATTTTCTTAGTCATATTTTTAATCTTTTGCTTTCAGCTATGCGTCACCAAAGTAAGATTTTTTTTTTTTTTTTAATTCAGTTATAAAGCATATAGTGCTAAATTTATTTGAATGTTTTTTTATCCAAATAAAAACCAATAAAAAGGACAATTAAAAAATAATCTCATTAATACATAAGAAATATATTGATTTGTTATATAATATGTTTATTATGTTTAATTGCATGCATAATAATATATTAACGTTTCTAATGATATGTATGTTTAATTTCTCTATAGGGAGAGAGTTGATTTTCACTATATTTCACTAAATCTTATGGTTGTGTTTATTACGGCCAATTATCAACACGAGGGATATAGGCCCTAAAGGGGGGAGTGCGCTCCGTGGGGGTCTTTCTAAGGGAACCTAACCCGTATTAACACAAGGAAATCCAATGTTCGATGAAAACCACGGAAAACTCCGAACGATTAGGCCAACTGGCGCGATTGGGTTCGAACCCAGCACCTCCCGTCTGGCAGCTTCGAGAGAAGAGCCTCTCGGCCACTGGTGGGGCTTTCACTATAGAAATATATTTTAAATATAAACGAGATAAAATAATTTTGTAGTACATTAAATTTATTTGTTTTTCTAGGTAATTTAAATATTATAAAAAATTATTTATCTAATTTCTAAATTTTAGAGATTTCATTTCAACTAAACAAATGTAATAAAATTTCAGGAAAAAAACATTGTAAGTTTATTGCATCAAACAGAATAAACTAATCTTACAAATAATCAAAGTTTAATATAAAGTTTACAAAACTAGGAAATTTTTACACTGAATTAAGTATTAAAGACTTACCATAAATATTACAAACCGACTTTTCGCCAATTCTAGAGGATTACCATTTACCGTTTGTTTGTTTGTTTATGCTTTTGACGGCCAATTATGAACACTAGGGATATACGTCCTAAGGGGAGGAGTGCCCTTCGTGGGGGTCTTTCTAAAGGAACCTAACCCGTATTAACGCTTGGAAACCAAGATTCGAAGAAATCCACGAAAACTCCGAACGATGAGGCCGACGGGAGCGATTGGGATCGAACCCAGCACCTCCCATCTACCAGATTCGACAACAAAACCTCTCGGCTACTAGTGGGGCAACCATTTAACGGAACCCTAAAATGGAAAGTAAATATTAGGATGCCATTACTATTGTTGATGCACAAGGTTTCTACAAAATGTAAGAAACAAGTTTAAATTTCAGTTGTGATTTATTAATTTTTTGCTCACAGGATATCAAAGCCTGAGAGCTAATGTGCCCACCCGTTCTGTATGTATGTATGTATGTACGTACGTAGGTATGTATGTATGTACGTACGTAACGCGATAACTCTTGATAGAAACATCCGATTTGCTTCAAAATTTTTTCCTAGGTTCATTGTGATAAGGCGCTTCCCTGATTAGTTTTGGGAGTTCATTGGTTAAGGATAATGGGGGAAAAACGGGGTTAGTCCACCTCCCTTAATTCAGAAAAATGGGTTTTTCATGCAGAATCATTCGATTTGCTCCGAATTTGGTATACCGGTTTATTATGTTAAGGAACTTCCCTGATTAGTTTTGGGGGTTCATTGGTTAAGGATAAAGGGGGAAAAGGGGGTTAGTCCACCCCCTTAATTCAGATAAATTGGTTTTTCATGCAGAATCATTCAATTTACTCCGAATTTGGTATACCGGTTTATTATGTTAAGGAACTTCCCTGATTAGTTTTGGGGGTTCATTAGTTAAGGATAAAGGGGGAAAGGGGGGGTTAGTTCACCCCCTTAATTCAGATAAATGGGTTTTTCATGCAGAATCATTCGATTTGCTCCGAATTTGGTATACCGGTTTATTATGTTAAGGAACTTCCCTGATTAGTTTTGGGAGTTCATTGGTTAAGGATAAAGGGGGAAAAACGGGGTTAGTCCACCCCCCCTCCCTCTTAATTCAGATAAATGTGTTTTTCACGCAGAATGATTCGATTTACTCCGAATTTGGTATACCGGTTTATTATGTTAAGGAACTTCCCTGATTAGTTTTGGGGATTCATTGGTTAAGGGTAAAGGGGGAAAAACAGGGTTAGTCCACCCCACTTAATTCAGATAAATGTGTTTCTCAAGCAGAATGATTCGATTTGCTCCGAATTTGGTATACCGGTTTATTCAGGCTACCAAAGCCTGAGAGCTAATGTGCCCGCCCGTTCTGTATGTATGTATGTACGTACGTACGTACGTATGTATGTATGTATGTATGTACGTATGTATGTATGTATGTATGTATGTACGTAACGCGATAACTCTTGATAGAAACATCCGATTTCTTCAAAAATTTTTCCTAGGTTCATTGAGATAAGGCGCTTCCCTGATTAGTTTTGGGAGTTCATTGGTTAAGGATAAAGGGGGAAACGGGGTTAGTCCACCCCCCTTAATTCAGAAAAATGTGTTTTTCATGAAGAATCATTCGATTTGCTCCGAATTTGGTATACCGGTTTATTATGTTAAGGAACATCCCTGATTAGTTTTCGGGGTTCATTGGTTAATGATAAAGGGTGAAAAGGGGGGTTTGCCCACCCACTTAATTCAGATAAATGGGTTTTTCATGCAGAATCATTCAATTTGCTCCGAATTTGGTATACCAGTTTATTATGTTAAGGAACTTCCCTGATTAGTTTTGGGGGTTCATTGGTTAATGATAAAGAGGGAAAAGGGGGTTAGTCCACCCCCTTAATTCAGATAAATGGGTTTTTCATGCAGAATCATTCGATTTGCTCCGAATTTGGTATACCGGTTTATTATGTTAAGGAACTTCCCTGATTAGTTTTGGGAGTTCATTGGTTAAGGATAAAGGGGGAAAACGGGGTTAGTCCACCCCCCCCTTAATTCAGATAAATGGGTTTTTCATGCAGAATGATTCGATTTGCTCCGAATTTGGTATACCGGTTTATTATGTTAAGGAACTTCCCTCATTAGTTTTGGGGGTTCATTGGTTAAGGATAAAGGGGTGAAAACAGGGTTAGTCCACCCCCCTTAATTCAGATAAATGTGTTTTTCATGTAGAATGATTCGATTTGCTCCGAATTTGGTATACCGGTTTATTATGTTAAGGAACTTCCCTGATTAGTTTTGGGGGTTCATTGGTTAAGGGTAAAGGGGGAAAAGTGAGGTTAGCCCGCACCTCTTAATTTAGATAAATGGGTTTTTCATGCAGAATGATTCGATTTGCTCCGAAGTTGGTATACCGGTTTATTATGTTAAGGAGCTTCCCTGATTCGTTTTGGCGATTCATTGGTTAAGGATAAATGGGGGCTAGTCCACCCTCTTAATTTATATAATTTTTTTTTTTTGCAAGATTATTCGATTTGCTCCAAATTTGGTATACCGGTTTATTATGATAAGGAGCTTCCCTGATTAGATTTGGAGGTTCACTGGCTAAGTATAAAGGGGGAAACGGGGGATAATTCCCCTTCACTTATTTTTTTCAGTGGCATTGTTCTTTAAAATAAGAGTATAATATACAATTAGTGTGAATAGTCTGTGAGCTCAATGCCATCAGTTTAGCTGGGCACTTTTCTTTTTTTTTTAATCTGTTTTAACTTTTATTGTTATTTAAACGAAACTTGTCTCTTCGGTGTGACACTTGATATATTCAGTTTGAAAAGAAACTTTGCCGTTATTGTTATAGTTAACAAGATACATATAATGTCGAGGCAGTGTCGAAACAGTTGAAGTTACTTTTTAACACAGACCGTGAAGAATAAAAGTTACACCAGAAACAGATACATTAAACAGGATTTATTTTAGATTTGAAGACATGATAAATCGAGGCGAGGGAGCCATAAAAAGAGATTCCAACAGGAACTAAAAGATCTTCTTAAAGCACCATCAAAAACTTTTAAATGCGCTAGGCCTTTCGAATTTATTTTTCGGAATTTATTTTTAAATTTATTTTTAAATTTATTTTTAATTTAATTTAATTTTCATGTTTTTCCCCCCAATTTGCTTTCTTATTCCCCTTCTACTCTGTGTTATTTTGTTTTGATTATACTCTTCTGTGATTGGCTGTTGCCTTTTACTTTCCTATTGGGTGTTGATGTCTACTTTACAATTGGCTGTTCCTTTAGCTTGTTTGCTATTTCTTATCTCTCATTTCAGTCTTGCTACTGTTTTCGTAGTAGAAGCAGGAATTCCTTGCGACTGACCAAGAGAGATTCAGATCTTTTGAAAGGCCTAGAGAATTTTAAAATTTTTGACGGCGTTTTTTCTTTTAGTTCTTATTGATTCACACCAGTTTCAACTTATTTTTTTTTATTCCAACAGGTGCAGGTATTATCAGAAAGGCGGTTCAAATCATATTTTGCTATCAGCGAGAGCAGTATCTCCAATATATTCGCCAAATGGTTGCCACTTGGCATATACAGGGTGACTCTAAAATCATTGTACAAACTTTAATGGTTGGTACAGGACACTGTAACAATCATTTATTGTATAAAAATATATCGGCGCACGTTGAGGCGTTGAGGGGCAAACAACAGGGGGCCAATTTAGCCCCCTTTATTATTTAATACATATACTTTTGTTTCTTTATTTAAGACAGACATTTCATGATTACATAAATAAAAATATCTTCTTTTGAAATTTCCGGTATGAAATCGAAATTTTTGAAAAAAAAAATCGCAAAACTGGCAAATCTGTCAATCACAGGATGTACATGAATAGAAAGACAAAGTGTTTATTCACAGTGTAGTTTACAGGTAATAAATAATACATACAATAACATATCCGTAGCTGCTGCACGTGTGCGGGAAATGCCTGACATCTTTAGAAATGTATGCCAAACGTTACATCGATGCTGCGAAACATGTATCACAGTTGGTGGACGCAACTGTGAACAATTATTGCAATATTATTTTCTGTATTATCGATGTGTGTTTTATTATATATTGTAGTATGTGTGTTTTATTATATATAGTAGATCGATTTAATAGTAAAATCTATTCGTCGATGTCTGGTCCTCCAAGGTTGTCGTATAGATGGCTGGTGACTACACAATATGGTTTATTAGTGAAATATTGCAAACCCAGGTATTTCATGGAGTAGCTCAGTTGTTAGAGCAACAATCTGGAATGCTGGAGCCCCGGGTTCGATTCCTGGTTCTGACTAATTTCTCACTCTAATTGGGTTTATTGTATGTATGTCTGTATAATATTTATATAAACCGTTAACAGTTTATTGCAGGCGTTATTTAGGTATGTATGTGTTTCTTATTATTGTTATTATTGTCTTATATGTATATTGTAGTACGTGTGTTTTATTAATTCTAATTATATCGCGAGTTTATTATATTTCCATTGTTTTCAAATTACCAAATGAGATTTACATTCTGAGTTATACAACTGAAATAAGGATGAAAAAAATGACATTTCCTCAAAAAGTTTACATTTAATCTTAATGAGTTAATAAAACAAATGATGAAAAATAACGGTTTCCTGTTATTATAATAGCGCCTGAATTACGATTACGCAAAGATTGCCGATAGGATTTGTCAAAGACTATGGCAAAGCTCTCATATGCATCATTTATATGCTCAAGTGCTCATATAATTGTCATTATACGCCATTATATCACCTATTTTACGTTTTATATGTCATGTACATAGTATACGTCTTATAAAGGTGCCATATGCGATATATATGACTATAACTTCAAAAGTAGCAAAATAAATTGCAATTATTTAAACGTATTTTAAGCTTCTATAACTTTTCAAAATCTTTCTCTTAAATATTAATTTGAAAAAAGATTTTAGTTAAAATTGCTTAAAGATGAAATTTTGATTTTTCAAAAAATGTATTTTATTATATCTATATGTATATATTTTTTTATATATTTCATAGTTTTCTTTAAATTTTCATATTCTTAAGAGTTTATTTATTAGCAGAAAAGCAAAATTCATTAAATTTGTGAAAAGTAAAAGAAACATTGCAGTAAATCTCTTAATACGTCTTTACTATAAAATTAAAAAAATTCATTATTTTTAACGTTTATGGAAAGCATAACGTAATGATGATTCATTAAATATAATTAACTATTAGGATCAACGAGGTAAAAGTTTTGATAGAACGTTTGCTGATGGAGTTTAGATTTACTGGTCTTAACGAGAATTACATGAAAATGTATGTATTTCTGTCAATCATTATTTTAACGGAGATATGCTTCCAGCATTTAAAGTTAGAAACATTACCTATTACTAATGTTTACGCAATTCCTCTGACATTTAAAAGCAGATATTTCATATTTCATATTTCTTACCGACATGTTTATCTCATACATAAGGTATTTTAAAATATTTTGAATTGAATCTGGTTTTAAAACACTATTAAATGCATTTTATATCTTTTAAGGTTACAGATTATTTCGTATATTATATCTTTAGGGAAAAAAATTAACCCCCTGACCGCCGAGCAAAAGGGAAAATTCTAATGTTGTTTTCTCTGTAATTTATTAAAAATCTAAAAAAAGACGATTTTTCCAACATGACATAAAAATTTTAATTAAATACAGGAATATAAACCTTGAGAGTATTATTCATAACAAAATGTTTTAAAACTTCATTATATTTGTAGAATTATATTTATTTAAATAATGCCTCTATTGCAGTGAAACCTGCAGCTTAGTGAACGGATATATCAGTTCGCGGCTTCGCGGCGGTTAGAAGGTTAAGGAATACCAATTTGAGTATTATTATTAACGAATCTTCCTGACCACATGTCATTTGAAATTTCATTAAGAGCATTTTCATTAAGTGCACTGTCACAACTTTGTTGTGGTAATGCAATTTTTTTTTTTTTTCCTCATATCTGATTATATGATCATCTTTTGACTTTGCTACTGACAACTAGTGACTGAAGAGTTTTTCCAGCTATTCCAACTTTACAATGTATTCCATATCAGCCATTTAAAGACTCGATTTTAATAATTGTTAAAAATACAAAATTAATACTACACAGACCTCTGGCACATGTAGGAGCCATTAATAAAATTATTTTTAAGAATTTCTAAATTATCCATAGAATGTTTGAATAGTTTTTTTACTTATTATGCTGAATAATATAATGAATAATTATTTCGTGAATAAAATAAAGCAAAATTGGTATAAAAAAATTTCCTGAGCTGAACACGAAATTTATGAAATAAAAAAAAGAACATATTTTGCAATACTATTTGCGGAATCTATAGTGTTAATTTAGAAATGTCATTTATTTTATTTTATTTAATATATATATATATATATGTGTATATATATATATATATATATATATATATACCCTCATAGCATGCATGGTTACGGTGACGTCGTTGTGACGTCACTGTGAGTCACTGTGGTCACGTCACATCTGTGACCAAAATGCCACCACTCAGTGATGTCACATTGTGACTGAGATGTGAACTTCTTAGAAAACTTTAAAAAATTACAAAAAATATTCAAAACATGTTATTTATGTAAAATTATATTTTCTGGCAATTAAAAAAAATTGTGACGTCACTGTTATGTCACTGCATGTAACGTACGTCACGTCACATATGTGACGAAAAAAACCACCATATTGTAAGTCACAGTGTGACAAAAATATGAACATCAAAAATCTTTAAAAATGAACAGAAATATTTTAAACATGCCCGAGTTACAGCATCATACGGAATGGAAACATATTAGTGGATAGGAAATAGTAAATTCGGACACAAAAAGAGGTGGGGTGGGGGGCATAAAAAGGAAAATGCACGGTACAAGTATCAACAAACTAGATTTTCATGCTATATTTTATCAATTTGTTATCTAAGACAGTGAAAGTATACTTTTTTTTATGATTTCAATTTTATCTACCATTGCAATTTAATCCTTCACTGATTGTTATTATTATAAAAGTGTTTCTCGGAAAAATGGTACGTACTGGCGCAATTTGGATAACATATTTAGAATTAGGAATATTAAATCTGTACACTTTACATATTTAGTTTGCAGGGAGAAAGTTTTTTTTTTTTTATTATTATTATTATTTCTTTGTCGACCAGTGTTATTCGAAACACTTCTGTGGTTTCAAACTAAAATTTTCTATTACAGTTAAGTCTGTAGCTTTTAATGAGCACGTAGAAAGAGTATTCAGAGTTTAGTCATATATGCATTCCTTGCTTTAGAATTTGCATTCAAGTCATATTTTTACCTGTTAGTGTTTAACTATTTTAAATAACTATTTTTTTAAAAATTCTACTTCTTTTAGACTTTTTAAATAAAATTAGCATTTTCCGAAAAAAATATTTATACAAATTTTATACAAGACCCATGATATAATGATTCGTATTTTAAATTCGTGTTTTAGAGATACGACTTTAAAAAAAAAAGCTATTTTACAAATAGTTTTATTCTACAGAAAATGAATATAAAAAAATGACAGATTGACAAAGAAGTTTTTTTATCCTGTATACTCTCTTTTCATTTTTTAAGAAGATGCCTAATTTGTATTTACGTGTAAAACAAACTTTACTTAAAAGAAAGAAAGAAAAAAGGCAGGTGTTTCATTCAAATAGAAAATTTTCATTACACTCACATAAAGATAAAATGATTGCGCATTTAAACTCTAAAAATCTGTTGTCTACAAAAAAATATATATAATAATACAGTATAAGCACCTGCTTGCTAATATCGTCCTCGGTCGATTAAACCGCAGAATAAAGTAAGGATCAGAACTTTTGACGCGGGAAGTATGTCTGACAATTTTGTCATTTTGTCAGAAATATGTCTGATAATTTAGGATAAAACACGGATATTATTAAACTATTTATGGAACTTAAAAGGTATGTCTTATTTAATTTAAATTTTTTATTTCCGTTTGATAGATTATTATCATGAATTAAATAGTTGTTGTATGTTATATGCAATGTGACTGATCTGGAATTCTTTTCCGATTCGATGCTTTAAAATATCTTAATCTGTCATCGCTAGAAGGGAAAAAAAAGCTGATGGAGAGACTGATTCTAACACAGTATTTATCGTCATTAATATTTCGGAGTTAAATATGATATTCGATTATAATGATATTAGGAAACTGTTTAAATTTTGAAATTAACATTATACTGGGAAAAAGTCTTTTTACTTTTGAAAGAATTTTTTTTCATTGCTAATAATATTTTAAATTAGTATTTAAAATCTTAAATCTTCATACCAATGTTTTCAGATTTAACATTTGCCAAAATGATAAAATAATAGGAATTCCTTATAGCGTATGGAAAGATTTTTGAGAAATTGTTAAATGCATTTAATTCATCTATTGTAGTTTGTTGTTGTTTAATAGTACAATTATAAACACTAATTATTTAGTGTTTTTCAAATTGATATATTTATTTTTTAAATTGTATTTAAGCATTTTTTTTGCTGTTTGTGATTTTAATCTAACATTTAATTGTAGACATTCAGAATCAGTTATTAAATTTTCTTTGATTGTAAACTCATTTTCTACGTTTTCGATACATTTATTTCATTGGCATTAAAAAATAAAAAAATAATATTTAAGCATTGAAATAAAGTGTTTTTCAGGCCCGATAAAGTTGAAAACTGTTTATGACTTCGGTTTGTCCGGCCGTCTGTCCGCGCTCTAACTCGCGTAAATATACTCGGATTGACCGAAAATTCTTGAATGTTATTGACGTTTACTATAGCAAGGTCCCTATTTGTAATGAAGTTTGTAGAATGTTTAGTTCATTTACAGGGACAGTCAAAAGTATTCCATTACATTACGGCCTGTGGGAAAAAAAAATCGTTTCAAATGATTTTTAATGATTTTACACGCTTTCGAACAGAATAAAATTGATATGCATTTATGAGGCGCACTAAAATGTGCATTCCGTAGAATATGCAATGCAGAGAATAGTTATTGTTTATTTACAGGGCTAAAAAAGGAATTCCAATACATAATGATATAGGGGTGGAGGGAATTGTTTGCGGCGTACTATATTTATGTTAATCTATTTGATATGTAATGAAATTGATATACGTCGTTGAGGTTTACATACTATGAATTATTTCATGTATAATACGAAGTGTATATAGCATTTACAGGGACACACAAAATATTTCAGATATTATATTGTATCCGAAGTACTGTTCATTAGCGATGATTGCTGGAAATGCATTTTTAATCATGATATGCGCTTTTATGATTCACTACATTTATGCATAGTACACGGTGTATATATATATGCTATAATTCATATACAGGACTATACAAAAGTATTCGTAAGTGTTACTGGGTATTGCTTAATGGTGGTTTTTAAATACGTTATGCATTTTTACGCTGCACTGTATTTAATTTACTAAGAAATGTTTGTAGAATATAGATAAAATGATATACAGGGTCACGCAAAGAATTGGATACGTTGCCGTCTATAGATTATAATTTCTGGAAATGTGATTTCAGCAGTTTTAAGAGTGTTTTAGTTTGAATTAAATTTTAACTAAATAGTGGCGTATAATAAAAGTTCTAGCTAAACTACAGGGTTGTACAAAATTACTTAAGTATGTTTCCATACATTAGTATTAATTGCTGAAAGAGAATTTCAACCTGTTATGCGTTTCCTTGATAAACTAAATTTTTCCATTATATAGTATATATATCAATCTACAGATCAACTACAGGACTGTTTAAAAGAATTGGAAAACATATTTGGCTATGGATGGTAACTGCTGAAATCAGTTTTTCAAATGTTTTATGGGTTTCCATGTTTAGTTAGTTATCTTGTTTACGTTATTTCCCCCGATGTCTTGTCAAAACATTGAAAAAGAGTTGGAAAGTGTTTTATAATCTATGCTTAACGCATGATATATCTTACTTGTTGTTTCTATTTCCCAGATCAGTTTTTTCCTATAAAACATACCAAATCTAATTAGCTCATATTCACAAAATACAATATATACGGGAATAAAAAATTTAAATAAATAGGGCTTATCATGTCGTTCTATAAATAACTGTTGTATTAATGTCCGTTAGACCCCATGTTCGTATTTAGTAAAGCAAATGACAAATCACAAAAAATTAAAAAGCTTATACATTCTTAATATTAAGCTTGAATTCAAGATCAAGCTTAGAACTTAATAAAAAAGATGTCAGTTGATAAGCATTGTTTTTTAAATGGAAAATTAAGAATATTTTAGAAGACTAGGACTCCAAAATAGGGATATCTTGCTAAAAAGTACGGTAAAAAAATAAGATTTTATATGTCAAACAAAACTTTAATTTAAAATTATCATAGTGTTTATGACAAGAATCATCACAATATTAATACTTGGAAATTTTTCCAGAGAGAAACATTCGCCTTGCATACAATATTTCAAATGAAAATCAAATTTCAAATTAATTGCTTGAAAGGCGCAAAGGCCAACATAGTGAAAAATATTCCACGCCGGGTCTCGATCCCGGGTCATCAGTATAGCGTACTGACATTCTACTGACTAAACCACATGGAACGATACCCATCCTGGAAAATTTCCCCCTATTACATGTTGGCAAGGCTACAAACGCAGCACAAGATGGAATATTTATCGTGAGCCACCGTCATGGGGCGAACACGAAACGTAATTAAATCCAATATCGATTGAAACTATATTAAAACTTGAAAATTTTTCCAGAGAGAAACATTCGCCTTGCATACAGTATTTCAAATGAAAATAAAATTTCAAATTAAAATTGTCTTTTAAGCAATTAATTTGAAATTTGATTTTCATTTGAAATATTGTATGCAGGGCGAATGGTTCTCTCTGGAAAAATTTCCAAGTATTAATATAGTTTCAATCGATGCTCGATTTAATTAAGTTTCGTGTTTGCCCCATGTCGGTGGCTCACGATAAATATTCCATCTTGTGCTGCGTTTGTAGCCTTGCCAACATGTAATAGTGAGAAATTTTCCAGGCCGGGTATCGTTCCATGTGGTTTAGTCGGTAGAATGTCAGTGCGCTATACTGATGGCCCGGGTTCGATTCCCAGCAGGGAATCTTTTTCACTATGTTCGCCTTTGCGCCTTTTAAGCAATTAATTTGAAATTTGAATTTCATTTGAAATCATCACAGTGTTTATGACAAGTTCGTCACAAATGACACATATTTCACAAATTGGTCACAATGGGACTTCAAAGCATTGTCACTTTCTTTACAGGTTCGTCACAAAGTTAATGCCAAAATAGTCCCAAATGACACCTTTTTCACAAATTTGTCAAAACCGTGACTTCACAGAGTGGCCACAATGTGACGTCATAAACGACCTCTAAAACGGCCATAAGAACCTCACATTCTAGTCACTGTGACGTCACATCGACGGTCACAAAATCACAGTGTGACTTCACAACGACGTCGCCGTGACGTCACCATGCCTTACAGGTACATATATATATATATATATATATATATAATATTTATTTTTATTGAATCTTTGAAAATAATTTTAGCATTTGCTATTTGAAACCATTATAAAATTTTGCAATGACATTTACTTGACACGTGCATGTCTGTATAATGCGCTGACGAGGAATTGGTTGCGAATATACACTGTTCATTTATTTTTATTTTTATTAATGAAAGGTTTTGGCAGCTATCCATGCTTTAGAAAGCATTCCATGTTAGATATTGAAAATGCAATTGTACTTGCTGTGAAAGATTAAAATATATATTTATATATATATAACATATTAGTCATATCGAATTAGTTAATATAGAAATTTTAGTTTGTTTATATAAAATGGGAAATAAGATAAAAAAATAAAATTTCTTAATATCTCCAATAATTAAAATATTAAAAAGTTTTTGCGTATTACATAATTTATAAAATCAGAAAATAAAAATTGGTAATTTGCATATTTCCATATGTTTTAGTTTACAATTCGTTTTCCCGAAATGATTTAAAACAACCTATTTTTTCGTTCAAAAATATTTTAAGGTACAAAATTTCGTTATGCATTTCATGACATGGAATGAGTAAATTTATATGCACGACTTTATATCGAAATTTTACAGTGTATCTATAATACTTTAAATGGAAGTACATATATTTCAGTTACATCATAAATGACTTGTTATCTCAATGTAAAATGTCGACTAGGAATAGCATTATTGTAACACAAGACGTTATGACACATTTCATTCCCGATTTTGAAATTTTTTTTCAAACATTTGATTTCAGCACTTGATTGTTAAGGAAAATTGCTTACTACGTGACAGCGGTTACATGAATACATTTTAAGTATTTCTAGAAATAACTTAAGGAAATGTTCTGACATCCTCAATACACATTCAAATGTTTGAAATAGCTTCAAAATATAATCAGCTTTCATAGATAAAGGACCGCTTCTTTGTTCGATGTAACATCTTTTAAAACAGAAAAGTGTTTCCTTTAACTGAATAAATGTGCTATAAATCGCAAATCAAACGAAAGATGCATTACGTATACACCGAAAAAAAATTCTGTCACTGGAATCTAATAAATAAAAAGTTCCTCCAGAAAAAATAGTTCCCTGTCATCCTTATAAATTCTAGTTCCTTTTGCTAGAGATTTCTACTTATCCCTATTAAAATTCAAGGACGTTTACTTATATTGTCATGGACATTAATTAAAACTTTCTTCAAATGAATGCAAACACAAGAAGTGAGTTTTATTAACTATTTTTCTAGTTTATAAATTAATTCTAGAAAAGAAGCTATAATTTCTTGCAATGTAAACGATTCGTAATGTAATGTATCTCTTCATCACCTAGAAACTATAAATTAGAAATTCTCGATCGCTTCGTCTACTCAGTTTATTTGTTTACCTTGTTCCCATAACACGAGAATCTATATTTCTCGTTTAAAGATTTTTTAAAAAAAATGATAGCTATTCGTTCTGGATGAAAGCGGTATATTATTTTCTTTCAGTGTAATGAAGGCGTTCTCTGTTATTTAAATGTTTGTCTATTTTCAGCACTATTTGCGTGAGCTTTTTTTTTTCTTCACAGATTTGCCTAAATACACTCTTACTAGAACACTAATTGATATTCTATTAATCTTAAATATTTGTAAAAGATAAGACATTAAAAAATGAAAATAAAGCACAGTATGTTTGGTAAATAAGCTTTATTAAAAATAGTAATAGAGAAAGGCAATAGGAAACATTCGAATACGAATTCAAATTTCGTATTTTTTTTTAATTGATTATTACGTATTAAGTTAAATCAAAGATACCATTTATAAGTTATATATTATATTCTTTTTTTTAATAATTTTAAAATTTATGTGAGTATTTGTACATAATTTATTCTTACCCAATAAAAAGTTTTTCCTCTCTAGAATAAAAAGAGGCAAAGTTAGATAATAAATATTATACTTTTAAAACCTTTTGCTAAAGCGGCCAAAAAATATTTATACTTTGAGAATTTGAAACACGTCGAAGGAAAACATTTAAATGAACTGATTGACAGAATGTATAAAACATTAACAATACTAATTACAATATTAATAAATATTATACTTGCAATAAACAGACTAGGGCCTAAATAGTACTAATAACTAATAAATTAAACTAAAGTAAAATAACTAATACTTACATTAAGAGCAAACTGCAATGTTCGCCTGGATGTAAACGTGGGATTTATATCTTTTTTGGAATTATGCTATTTATTGTTTCCAGTAATTATGCTATCCTTTCATGTAATTTCTAATGATTTTCTTTTCATTTTCACTTTTTGTCTTAAGTTTTGTTTATAGAGATTACACTTTTGTATTTTCGTTAAACTTTTCACAATTTAGTGATATGTATAATTTTTGTAAGTTTAGTGTTATTTATTTTCGTTTTAAGTAATGTGAGAAAATAAAAATGTGATTTGCTTGAAAAAATAAACAGCCTAGCATTTTACTCCATGCGGCAACTGTACCACACCCCATGCGGCATCTTATCCAGCACATAAAAAATTATGTTAAAAAAGGACCTGTGGGAAAATAATTATGCCTACCTTATTAAGAGGGTTTTAACTTGTTTAACATAGAAATTATATTCTAAAGGGTTTGATCAATGATTCCTGGTACTTAGTTTGTTGTCTTTTGCGTTATTGTACATTTTACAAGAAGAAAAGAAAAACTGCGGCAGCTGTCCCCACTTTACTATATACAGTTTAAGATAAGATTTAAGTTGTACAAGGCATTTTTATAAATTCTGGAAAAATTGTCGGATCCGGGGGCACCGGAAGATAAAACTTGATTTCGAAAAATATATGCAGTTTTATTACTGAGGACCATACACAACATTTGTGCGATATTATATTTTCATTTTCGATTTTTGATTTTTTCACTCCACCCCAATTTTAATTCCTTCTCTTTTCAACAACGGAAGTAAATCGATTGGCACCAAAGTGAAGGAATTTCATAAAAGAATTTAGGGCACGTTCTTTCAATTAAAAAAGTTCTTCTCAAAATTGGCTCAATAGAAAGGTCTGGCCAGAACATTAAAAAAACCGCCTCGTCTTTTAACTCATAAATGCCGTGTGTTGCCTGCGGCAACATACCCAATTTAGTGTTCTCAAATACTATTAAATTTATATAAAATTTTATATAAAATTGAAGTTCTAATGCCTAATATTGCCAATAACATAAATACTGAAAATATTATTAAATCAATTTTCAACATGTACCTGGCAGAACTCGATCTTGTTAAGAATAAAGAAAGATTAATTTTTTCAACTGTTTCTACACATGATTTTGTTTTGGTCAGAATCTTGCGAAATAGCCTATTTTGCTCTGCAGAGAGCAAGTAAAATATATTCCTTTACATACTGCTTAAAATTCATGCGTGTTTAATATTATAAAATTTTATCAAAGGAAATTTTTTTTTTTTTTAAAGCCCAGAGTTGTTGAATGGCAATAAATTGTTTCTTTTGCTGTAAACCATACATAAAACAATATATAAATTTTTAAAGTATTTTAACCATTATTTATTTAAAAAATGAAAATCGAAAAACTTTTTTAAATTGATATTTGAAAAATCAGGCAAATAAGGGTTAGATACAAAAATTGGTCAGACCACTTTTCCATTTCTCCGCATTCCACTTTCTCTAAACATACATCGAATGTCACAAAATTAACATATATTACTAAAGAAATGCTAATTGTATTTGATATATCTAGCATTTCTTTTTCGTATACTTTGAATCACAGAATTATACGGATAAACTACAGGGTGGTTATAATTAAACTTCCCCTATAAACAGCATCCTACAGCGCAAACGGGTGAACGGAATGCGATTCAATTCAGTATATAGACTATACACGAGATGCGCTCACGGAAATTCGAAAAAAAAAAAAAAATAGTTCCGAAATGTCCACCAGAGGGCGGGTTTTCCGGAAAAAAAAACATTAAATTTAACACAATAAACGGCCAAAACAGCAGGTTTTACATTTTATTACTCGTAATTCTTGTTCTGGAGTGCTAATATTGTTTTTGCATTCCGTTTTGGTTGTTTATTGTGTTAAATTTAATGTTTTTTTCAGGAAAAAGCGCTCTCTGGTGGACATTTTGGAACTTTTTTTTTTTTTTTTTTTTTTTTTTTTTTAAATTTCGTGAGCGCATATAGTGTATAGCCTATATACCAAATTTCATTGCATTCCGCTCGGCCGTTTGCGCTGTAGGATGCTGTTTATAGGGAAAGTTTAATTATAACCACCCTGTACTATACTCAGTGAGAACATACGAGTAAGCCGATCTACATAACATTATTTATATGGCTTTTAAGTGTATTTTTTATCACTTTTAACTTAGTTTAGATGCTTTTACGTGATTTTCAGTATGTTATTCATAAATGGTTGCTTGATACAAATCGAAATATGTATCCTTTATAGCAATGAATGTAGTCGTGGAAAAAAAAAGTAAACACCCCTTACTAACTTTCCAAAAAATTATCGTAGAAGAAAGTTACTGGTACCACACTATTGGTAATAAAGTCTACTTTTAAATGATGTATATAAAATTTGCTTAGGGATCTATCTACATATTAAAACGAACCATAACTTTGTTTTTTTTTTTCAATAGCAGTACACACTTCTGACAGCATAAATGAATTCTACAGCCTTTAATTAGCCAAAAAAAAAATTTTATGCACTTCGTATGATAAGTTTCCGAGAAATTAATTATTTTAAAACGAGCATATTTTAGGGGCTGTATCCAAATTGAAGTTCGGTACTCGATTGTTGACCCAGAGAACCTCTTTCTTGATCAAGGCATCTTAAGCGCCACTCATTGAAGACTGCTAGATTACAGAATACCATAAGAAATTTAAAAATATCTACCTCACTTCTATCATAGACGCCTCCTTGAACCACCATTTTGCCGTTTTTTAAGCATAATTTGATAACTACTTGGAAGAAAAATGTGAAATGTTTGATTTATATAAAGCAGAACTTTATAAATCTAAATCAATCAAAAAAATTGTAGGTTGCAATTCATATTTTTTTCGAAAATTTATTTCATAATTCATATCATAAAATTATAAAAATTGCAAATTCAACGTATTTATGTTTGGGTATTTTAGTATTATTGCTACACAATAAATTAGCACATTAAGAGTATTATTTCAGGAGATATTAATAAAAATGTGAAAATGTAATTTAACATTAGAAGCACTAAATTTTGAATGTTTATAATTTAAAAGCTTATCTTTCAAATGACTTGAAATTTGATGTCTAGGCATAATTTGAACCGAAGATTTGAAATATCTTATCAAAAATACGTATTACTATTGAAAAAAATGAAGTTTGGGCTCGTTTTATTATGTAGATGGTCTCCTAAGCAATTTTTATATACATCATTTAAAAGTAGACTTTATTTCCAATCGTTCGGTACCAGTAACTTTCTTTAACGGTAATTTGTTGAGGAGTTAGTAGGAGGTGCTTACATTTTTTTTTTTTTGTTCTACGACATTGCAGAAAATGGTTTTGCACACAGTTTATCATATATTTTAAGGTGGAATTCAATATGAATGTTTGTTTGAGCTGTAATTGTTTGGAATGGGATTTAGTGATGTTTTGAAATTCCTCATAAACGAAACTGAGATACATTAATCAGGTTTAGAACATTCTCTGTTTGAAAAATCTATCTTTTTTATTTCTGGCAGCCACAAGGACATAAAAATGAGTTGTCTACGACATTCAATAGAAACTTAATTTAGAATGTGCCATATATTACACAGAAAGATTAAATTTTTGCTTGCTATATAAGCTAAAAAATATATACAGGAGAACCTCGATTATCTGTAGTAATTGGTACCGACAGTCTTTCGGAAAATCGAAATTTTCGGATAATCGAGAATGCTTCAATTTTAAGATTAAGGAGAAAAGTGCTTAATAAAAACAAGGCAACAGCAAAATAGAAACAAGGATAAATTACCTGAATTTTAATTTTGAAATTAAGTACCTTTTACATATATCACAAGGGTTTGAAAAAATGTTTTGTTTATAGCAGTTTCGATTGCCTTTGCTTTGAAGCTCTATCTCGAACTTTTTTAATATTATTAGTTCACCAGTATCACAGTCTTTCTGTTGCTTCAGTCATGCCAAACCTTTTGCAAAACATTCAAAAGCTTCAGAATTGCTAATTTGTTCGTTTTCTTAGTTCCACTCCGCAGCTTACGGGAACTCAAGTTAAATTCAAAGGAACTCTAAAAAAAAGGGATCGAAAATATTTATATGTACTCTTATTTCGGCAAAGATCGTTGGCATACAAAGAATATGGTAGTTAAAAAGCTTTTAAATGTATTTTATATGCAAAGAATGTGGTAGTTAAAAAAAAAAATGAAAATGGATTTCGGTTAATGAAAAGTTTTAAAAGTTTCACAAATCAATAAAAAAAAAAAAAGTGTTTTCCGCATTTTTTCGTTTTCAAGAAATGTAATATGTGTTTGTATTCGAAAATTGTGGAACAAGAGAACACAAATTTTAGGACGGATTTTCTTATAGTTAAACTATGATATATTCCCTGAAATTGTCTAATTTATTAAATTGGTTATATGTTTTCAATTATATTCTATGTTCCAGAGAAGTGCAACAAAATTGCTAAAATGAAAATTCTAAAGTGATATATATTTTTCAAAAAATATATACTTACATATATTATTATTTTTTTTTTAATATGGTGTCTTAAATTGACAGAAACGCGCAATTTTTTTTTTTTTAACTGTTCGAGGTACGTATATAATGCAACTCTCAGAAGTGTTCAAAATCGAGTATGTATTATGGATATGCATTATTAAAAACAAAACAGTCTCTAATTTTTAAAAAGTAATCTTTTAATTATTTTACATGGTCCTTAGTGCCTGTTCTTTATAATTAGATTAAATTTAATCCTTTTTTTGACAAATACATCAGTAAAAATATATTCATTTACGACCAAAACTCCAAGATTTATACTACATTGTTTGATGGATTTTTTTTTTTTTTTTTAAACAGAAAAGTACTTAAAAAGTGGGGAAGGATTGTACTTTGTGTCGATATATTAAGAAATAGAAACAACGTATAAGACACAAATAAAATATCTTAAAAAATCTTACAGCTGTTTCAAAACCTCTAAGGTTTCATCATCAGTGCTTAAAATATAAAGTAAAATTAAAACACTGTGTAAAAAAAGGGGGGGCAGAGAGTCAGAAAGGCGTAGCTCTCAGATATGCTACCAACGGTGAAATGCGACATACGGCTGACAAACCGCTGCGTAGTCGATCTCACGCGCCTTTTTCTCCTCCAAGTTTCAACTCTTCTGGAGCAATTGGGCGATTTTGATTGGTCTTTCTGCGTATGCGCGTTGAACTCTGCTGAGATTGACTCCGCAGCTGTTTGTCAGCCGTATGTCCTATTTCACCGTTGGCAGTAGAGGTGAAAGGTACGCCTTTCTGACTCTCTGTCCCCACCCCTTTTTTTACACAGTGTTTTAATTTTACTTTTTATTTTAAGCACTGGTGATGAAACCTTAGAGGCTATGAAACAGCTGTATGCTATTTTAACATATTTTATTTGTGTCTTTATACGTTGTTTCTCTTTCTTAAGAAAAGTACTTCTTTGAAATTCAAGATGAAATTCAGATATGATGATAAAAACATAATATATACGTTTTAAACTGCCTTTGCAGATGTCCTGATGATAAAATATGATGTTGAAGTCTTCAAAACTTCTTAATCATACTTTATCCGTAGGTTCATATATGTACTATAGTTTTATGTACCATTTAGCAATTATATGTGTTTTTAAGAATACTTATTTATGAAATTACAAAATGTCGCATAGATTATTTAGAATAGCAAAAACAATAGGGAATGATGCAATAGTTATTGTTTTTTTAAATATAATATTCATTATAAATAACAATTATCCCGTAACTGTATTTTTGAATGTATAGTTTTGACATTTTATATGTTTTCTATTAACTTCTTTTACTTAAATTTACTAAATAATATTTTCCTACTTATTATTTTAAATTATAAATTGAAAAACACACAATGAATCGCGATTTTACTATGTCTGAATTAGAACTTTACTATTTATATAAATTAGTAACCTTTTACATAAAGTATTAAATATATATATATATTCTGAAACTGTAGTAGCAGAAACATTAGTTAAAAAATTAACATTGGAAAATTTAGTATGTGTTAAAGGTTGCCCTAGTGCAAATGAACGTTTACAAAATTAGCTCATTATTTTTTGCGCAGATTAATCCCACGATGCACATTAAGCTCATCACGTATTGTTGGCACGTTTCCTTAATAAATTACTTAGACTGTTTTTGTAGAAACGTGTTTAAAAGAGAAAGATTTCAAAAACATTTTCTAAAATTGATGTTCCCTTTTTAATTACTTATAAAATGTAGTTTTCTCTTATCAAAAGAAAGCCCCACACCTCCAATATATATATATATATATATATATATATATATATATATATATATATAGGTATTTTAGGATTCAATTTAAATACACTTTAAGAAAATTGCAGACAGAATCACTCAGAGAAAAAACAATAATATAAAAACTAGAAAACAGGAATTCAGCTTTTTCAGAATTTAGTGTCGCCCCCGATAAATATATATATATAGAAAGTACAAAGCCTATTTTCGTTTTAATCTTTAAAACAACACTTTTATTTTATATAAAATTACGTTGTCCGCATCAGTTGAACAAATTCCCCATTTACGATCCAGTCTTAAACAACATCTACAGTAAAGTACGCATAGGACGTCACTATCGCTGAATAATACACAAATCCATAAAAAGGTATATCGTCACTCAAGAAAATCGACACAAAAATTGGTTATCTAATGATTCATATGCCTTCATTTGTTCGTAATATTAATATATATATAATTAAAATTAAATTTAGTTTATAATAGCTCCATGTTTTACCAGAAATCATTCATGTGTACTTTTTCAAAATAGAACGTATTTTAATTACATTTTTTTTTCAGTTTTTATGATTACATAGCAACAAAAGATATAATTAATATTTTCCCTTATTTTCTACAGAAATGGAGTACTTAAGTTGCCAAATATAAGCAAATCGCGCTAAAAACTGCAAAAAAAAAAATAAATATCTCAAAAATAAATTGAGATGTATTTTTCAAACAGATTGCATTTAAAAGTACTCTTTTTTCCAATACGACTGTATAAAAATTGAAAATGTGTGAAGCTTGGAAGTTTAAAAAATTGCAGTAGAGTATTTAATCGTACAATGATACATCTGCTTTGCTTTACGCCTGGCTTATACAACTGAAGGTTATTTGTTGGAGATGGCACTTTAATTGCTGGGAGAAGGAAATAGCAGTCCGGGGACTAATAAAAATTTACCTATGTAACTTACAGTTATGTTTTTGAAATTAATATTAATATTGAAAGGAAAGCATATGTTATGGAAACTACATCGAATTTATCTCAGTAATATTTACATCAGAATTGAAAAATTTAAGAAAACAAAAACGTTTAAAGTTGTATCATGCTCATACTCGTTCATAATATTCGTGCTCTTTATTAGGACGATAAAAGTTATTTGCTGAAAAATATTTCCTTTTAACTTTTAAGCATTTTAACAATAAAAATGTCTGAAATAGTTTTTTAAAAGAAAAATAAATAAATAAACTACTATATTTTATATTTGTACATATCCTCACCGGCATGAAAAGTGACACATCTCGCGAAAATTCATTTCTCAGTTTATTCTGCTAATAGATCTGTCATAGGTGTGTCTTGCTACACAAACAGTTTCATAAGCGTAGTAATATGGAGAATCATTTTATTACGCTATATGTCCATCAGTGACCACAGAATAGGGTTGCAATGTGTGTGGTAGAGATGTGCCATTTGTTGAGGAATGACTCCAAAGGAACGTTTCCGGCAGTGAAACTGAAGGAACGATTCCATTCTGTAAAAAGGAATCGGTCCTTTTCGGAACGATTCCTAAAGGAACGACTCCTCGTAATCGGTCCTTTTCGGAACGGTTCCTCGGATTCGGTCCTTTTTGGAACAGTTCCTCGGATTCGGTCCTTTTTGGAACGGTTCCGAGGAATCGGTCCTTTTTGGAACGGTTCCTCGGATTCGGTTCTTTTCGGAACGATTTCTCGGAATCGGTCCAAAATGTACCGACTTCGAAAAGGACCGATTCCTCGGAGTCGTTCCGAAATGTTACCGACTCCGAAAAGGACCGATTCCTTCGGAATCGGTTCTTTTCTTGTAGACTGGCCAGTTTTAATAAATTAAAATACGCTATTTTATTTCAAAATAACAGATTTTGATTCTATTAAAGCTGCCTTTATTGCCAAAATATCCTTCTAATGTGTGTGCCCCTCCCCCCCCCCCTCCTCAAAAAAAGAGAAAAAAAAGAAAAGTAAAGAAAGAAAAAAGAAATTGAAGTGCGGGGCGGAGTAGGGCGTTTAATAAACATTACTATTTCATCTTCTTGTGCTAAATTAATCTGAAAGAAATAATTAAAAAAAATATTTTATACGAATTGGATTTTTTTACACCTGAGTGAAAAAGTGTCCGAGATGGGATTCGAACCCAGAAACTTTACGTGCTTTACCGTTTGAGTACCTGGACCCCGAGGATAATGGAACACCATGTGTACTTTAATACACTAATACATTTTCTAATTGGTAAATTTATCATACGAAATGAATTTTTTCTAAATGAATTCTTAAGGCTGTTCTCAAATCCAAAAGGATAAATTTGTGACAAAAGTTTTAATTTATTTTTATTCGGAAATGCATGAAACGAGTAGGTGTTGTTATTCAGAAACTATGTAATCGAGTTGTTTTTTCCGTTTTTTTGCAAACGCAATAGGCCTTTCAGAAAATAGTGTCAAAGTGGGCGTTTTGAACCGAATTTCCGCGCGAAAGAGGCATAATTTCTCAAAAATGGGTGAAAAACATGTTTGTCACGTGATCAAAATCGATTATAACTCAATAGGTAATTTACTGATCAAAAGATGGAAAACACAGTTCAAATTCCAAATCGCTTCCATTGTCAAACATTCCAATTTTATATCATTCCATTAAAAAATGAATTTGTAAATGTGTCAAAACGTTTTACGCTTGTTGAGCAGATTCCTTAAGAACAGCCTTAAGTAAAACAAAGAAAATGCTTGTTTAATTACTAGTGAAAAATATTTTTTTTAATCTGACTAGAAACAGTTTCGAATAATGTAAGAAATATATCACTAGGCCATAAAAATTGCATTTTAATAGTATAATAATAACTGATTTTCAATTATTTTAATAATTGTAGAGTTACGTACTTTCATGCATATTTCACTATTTCATGTTTTTTCGTCAAACATAATTTCAATTTGAGAATCCTCTTTGTCAAAATAAATGTATGACCAGCTACGAGCGCTCGAGTACCGCTTTATTTCCACAGTTTGGCGTCTTTTTTTTCTCTCCTGAAGAAGATGATTAAAAAAATCCCGAAACTCCCTAAGATTGTTGTTTTAATCAACTTACATTGAGGTTTATAACATAGAGTAAAATCTGTTAGAACAAGGAATTTTTGTAAAACGTTTCTTTCTTTCTTAAGATAATGAATATTTCAAAAAGCATAATGTCTAATAATAATAATAAGATAACAGTAACAGTGGTGGGTGGGATTGAAATAATTTAACCGCGGTTCGCTCTCTTAATGGCCGTTTTGAGTATAAAAACCGGAAAGAAAAATCGCGTGCTACATATAGATTATCGGACTTTCTCCAACATTGCGACATATATATATATATATATATATATATAAAGCTGCATATTTTATGCTTGTTTTGGTTTAGTAGATTTATGTTAACCCTCTTCCTACCAGAGGGGTTCAATGGCCCCGACAGGTACATTTATAATGATATTTCTAATATATTTTAAAAACTGAAATTTCTGTAAATATGGGTTTTTTCTGGGATGTTCTATTCTTTTGAGTAGAACATTCCAGAAAAAGTCACATATTAACATAATTTTCATTTTTTAAAATGTGAAAAATCAATTTGAATGTATCTATCGGGTCTGTTGCACCGGTCTGGTATGCGGAAGTTTAATATTGCATTTAAAATGTTTTACAATATACGAATTTAATTATTGGTTTCCAACGAATGCACGTTGTGATTTTGTACAGTTTTTTCAATTGTTATTTTACTTCTATTTCTTGCTAAATAATTAGAATTTAAATAACTGTGACTTTGTTTTAATTCAACGTAAAATAAAAGCAAAAAAAAATCGTTTATCGTAATAATTTCTCATAATAATTCAGATATCTTGATCGTTATTGATACTCGTAAATCCCGAAATCAATGGCACGATTAATGCCTGTTACTGTGGTGATGGATAATACATATCTGAGTTTAATTTCGATCAAAACAAGGCTTCCTTCATGCTAAACTAAATTTAATGTTTCAAGCCTAATACCAAATTTCCGTTTTTATTGAGGTGAAACTTACTGCAAATACGATACTAAATTTTATGTATTAGGTAGCTTTCTTTACAAAAAGCTACCTATTGCAGCCGTTCGGAGGAAAGCGATTTCAAAAAATTTTGGTATATTTTCATCGATAATGACCCCCAGACCCCGAAACCACCCTCCGTTCAAAATTGATATATATATATATATATATATCAATATATATATATATATCAATATATATATATATATATATATATATATCTGACCTATGTCACACTGTAACTCTCGTATTTATGAACCGATTTGGATGTAATTCGGTGTGTACATAGTACATACCAATGTCTCGACCGAGTTTGTTGGCCAGCTTCATCCGCCATTTTGTTTCAAAATGGCGGCCATTTAAAATTTTTTAAAAAATTTAAAATTTGAAATGTGGTACCAAAAAATTTAAAATGGAAAAATATTTTTTTCTTATGTATTTGACCTTTATACAAAGACTCCGTAGCAGTTTTTGTTTAGTATATATCTTAAAAAATGGCTGAGTTATAGCATTTTGAATTTCTAGCGAAGCTGACATTTTGAAACGTCCTGAAATTTGTCACGCGATAAAAGGCGTATTTATGAACCGATTTGGATGTAACTTCGTTTATACATAGTACAGACCAATGTCTCGACCGAGTTCGTTGGCCAGCTTTATCCGCCATTTTGTTTAAAAATGGCGGCCATTTAAAATTTTAAGAAAAATTTAAATTTGAAATGTGGTACCAAAAAAATTGAAAATTGAAAAAATATTTTTTTCTTATGTGTTTGACCTCGATAAAAAGATTCGGGAGCGGTTTTTGTTTCATCTATACCTTTAAAAATGGCTGAGTTATAGCATTTTGAATTTCTAGTGTGGCTGACATTTTGAAACGCCCTGATTTTCGCCACGTGATAACAGACGTATTTATGAACCGATTTGGATGTACCTTGGTGTGTACATAGTACATACAAATAACTCAACCGAGTTCGTTGGCCAGCTTCATCCGCCATCTTGTTTCAAAATGATGGTCATTTAAAAAAAATTTAAAAAAATTAAATTTAAAATGAGATACCAAAAAATTGGAAAATGAAAAAGAGTTTTTTTGTATTTGTTTGACAGTAATACAAAGATTCCGGAACAGGTTTTGTTTCGTCTATATCTAAAAAAATGGCTGAGTTATAACATTTTGAATTTCTATTGTGGCTGACATTTTAAAACGACCTGATTTTTGTCACGCGATAACAGGCGTATTTATGAGCCGATTTGAATGTAACTTGGTCTGTACATAGTACATACCAATGTCTCGACCGAGTTCGTTGGCCAGCTTCATTCGCCATCCTGTTTCAAAAGGGTTGCCATTTAAAAAAATGTAATTTAAAATTTAAAATGAGGTATTAAAAAATTGGAAAATGAAAAAGATTTTTTTTTATGTGTTTGGCCTTGATACAAAGATTCTGGAGCAGTTTTTGTTTCTGAAAATTTGTTCTTTTGTTTATATCTTAAAAATGTTTGAATTATAGCACTTTGAATTTCTATCATGGCTAACACTTTGAAACGATCTTGTATTTGTCTCGCGATACCACACGTATTCACCTATTTCGATGGAAGAAGGCATGTAGATAGTATACATCAATATCTCGACCAAGTTCGCTGGCCAGCTACATCAGCCATCTTGTTTCAAAATGGCGGCCATTAAATTAAAAATATATATATATATTTAAAGTGAGGTGCAAAAAAAATTAGAAATTGAAAAAGGTTTCTTTCTTAAGTATTTGACCTTGATAAAAGGATTCAGGAGCATTTTTTGTTTGTCTTTATCTTAAAAAATGGCTCAGATATAGCAGTTTCAATTTCTAACGTGGGTGACATTTTGAAAAATCTGATTTATTGCCTGCGACAGCACTCGTATATATCAACCAATTCCGATGTGAGTAAGCATGTGCACAGGAATTACTAAGGTCTCGACCAAGTTCACTCGTTAGCCTCATCCACCATGTTATCTTAAAATGGCAGGCACTTTAAGAAATCGCCGAATTTGGCAGCCAAATATAAGTTACTTTAAATAAAAGCAGCTTGGATAATGCTGACTAATTTCGCGAAATTCTCATTCATAAGGATTTAGTTTTGATAAAAATTAGTATTGAATCTCCTACATTCGGTTTCCACTTAATTGAGCTTCGTGTGTTTGAATAATATAAGTTGGCTTTTTTAAAATAAGGAATATGAAAGCTACCTCTTCCTCTCGGCACTGGCCGGAAGGACTTTTTTCCTTTCTTATTGTTATTCTTTTCACTTAGAAGATTTATTTATTTATTTTCTTTTATTTCTTAAATTACATAAAGTTTTTTGAAAAGCTCGAATTTAACAAAATGTTTTACCTATTTTAAATAGTTTTGACAATAAAAAGTTTAACTCCGAATAAAAAATAGTCAAATTCTCAAAAAATTATGGTTGGTATTATCTATAACACGTTTACAACAGATATCTTTCATTCAACGACCGAAACATCGTCAAAAGGATAGTTCTTTATATAGTATTACACTCTGTAATAATAATGGACATACTTTTAATTTGTTTAATTTAATTAAACCAATAAACCTTTTTTTCAGTTAAAATGTTAGCAAATTTCAAATTTAAAGAAATAGAAATTTGAAGTTTAGTGAATCACTATATCTTTTGGCGGAGATAATATGTACTATATATGAATAAAATCATATATATTACTATATATATATATATATATATATATATATATATATTATAGCATTAATATATACAGGGCGTCCGGTCTCAACGGTGTCCAATGGCTAATTCCTAAACCGTTAGTCATAGACATATAGTGCCAATTACAAAAATGTTTTAAATCAGGTAAAGAAATATTTTAAAAGTGATTTGGGTCAATAAAAAAATTTCTTAAAAAAATACGAAATTTAAATTTTTTTCCGGTCCCCCGGTCCTATAAGTTATATTTAGTGAAATTTTCCTTTTACACTGACAAGTAATACAAAAAAAGTCCCGTTATTCTACGATTAAAATTGACCGAGTAATAGCTGTTTATAGTTGGAGCACATTTTTTGCTGCAAATTGGGGGACATTCACAAATTTACTCGAAATATAATTTCGTCAGGTATAAAAAATGTTTGGGAGAAAAATTAACATTGTAATATAAATTTGAAATCTTTAATCATTCTGGCATATTAATGGAAAATATACAATTTGTAATAAACATTTAAGAAGAAAGAAAAAACAGAATTTTTGTTAAATAAAATGATTCTAAATTAACAGCCTCAATTCTTTGCAAAATTATACGTATTTTAAAATATTATCAGATTGCACAAGCCTGCAAAAGTTGGATTATGTCATGTTTTTTAGCTTTTGATAATTGATTATTATATATCCTATACCGCTGAATCCGAAATTGACCTTCATTTTTAACTATCATATCAGGATTTTTCGCAAATTACAAATTTAAAAGTTAAGAAGTTCAATGTTAAAATTGAATTTCCTCCCCCATCTCATCGGACCACTCAGCTGTTTAGCTGTAAGAATCCCAGGATAAGCAAAAATATCGAATAAATTTTGTAATAAAATAAAATAAAAAATGTTTTACATATGTTTTATAGTAGGTATGCACAACCTTTTTAAGAGAAGGGCCACTTACAAAAATGTCTGAGATGTCGAAGGCCACACCAGTAACACGGAGATAATTCTGTTTTGGGGAGGTGATCTACCTATAATCTGATAAAAAATATGGTTTCAGAAGGTGGTGTTTACCCCCCCCCCCCCTCCCTGGTTCTCCTACCCAGTCAATATATCCAATTCAGTTGACAAGAATATATCAACAGTTTACATTTGTATATATAATGCAGATATAACAAGGATTATTTTCAAGAAATGATAACATTCCTTGACTTTATTTAGGGGAGAAAATTTTGTTTTATTAAAATTTTTGCTAAAAAACAAACATAAGCATGAAAGTGGCTCGTGCCGAAAAAAATGTGAACTTTATGAACGAAAGGTGGAAGAAGAACCGGTCAACGAAATTTGACGTTTTTCTGCCCTCGATCAAGAAAATTTGAGATTTTTCAGTGCCTGATCGACAAAAATCGCGATTTTTCCGCCCCTGATCGATGAAATTTGCAATCTTCCAGAGACCGATCGACGAAATTTGCAATTTTCCGTGCCTGGTCCACGAAATTTGTGATTTTTTCGCACCTGATCCACAAAATTAGCGATATTTTTCCTGCCGGACCAACGAAATTTGTGATTTTTCTGAGCCCGATCAACCAAATTCACGATTTTTTCGTATCCGATCGACGAAACTTGCGATTTTTACGTCCCTCATCGATGAAATTTGCGATTTTCCGCACCCGATCAATGAAAATCTCTATTCTTAGCTGACACTCACAAAATTTGTATTTTTTTCCCGCGGCAAAATGATGAAATTCACATTTTTTTTTCTCGCGATAAGCGGGAGAATCTCACAATTTTTCAGCAGCCGATCAACGAAATTAGAATTTTTTCCGCGCACCATTGACAACATTCGCAATTTTTCCGTACCCGGTCAACAAAATTTGCTATTTTTCCGTGCCGGATCAACAAAATTTGCGATTTTTCCGTGCCTTCAACAAAATTTTTTTGTGCCCGACCATCGAAATTCGCGATTTTTTCGGAGCTCGATCGACAAAACTCAAGATTTTTCCGTGATCGGTGAAATTTGCGTTTTTTTCTGCGCCTCATTGACAAAATTCGCGATTTTAAAATTTCTGATCAACGAAATTCGCGATTTCACCGAGATTCATCGTCAAAATTTGCTATTTTTCCGCACCCGATCAGCAATATTTGCGATTCTTAACTGAGTGACGAAATTTTCATTTTTTCCAGCGGCAAATTGACGAAATTCGCGATTTTTTTCTTGTGACAATATGGACAAAAACTGCAATTTTTCCAGTTATTAACTGACGGAATTCGCGGGCCACAGGTTGTGCATCCCTATTTTATTGTATGAGATTTTCGCTATATTTTAACTTACACATTTGCGATTTGCAAAAAAATTCTAACGTGATGGTTAAAAATGAAGGTCATTTTCAGATTCAGTGCTAAAAATTGCGTAAAAATCAATTATCAAAAATTAAAAAACACAACCATCTCCTCTGCTTTATAGTATTCGATTTTTGTTATTCTTTAAATTTGAAAATTTATGATTTACGAAATATCCTGAGATGATGGTTAAAAATTAAGGTAATTTTCGGATTCAGTGCTAAAAAATACATAAAAGTTAAAAAACCCAACAATCGCAGTCTTGTATTATCTAATCTAAAACTTTTTCTTAAACTCCTTCGCAGAAATCTATCCGAATTTTTTTGTGTTATCCTGTAAAATATGTATAAATGGTAACCACCGAAAATCCTAATAATATTAGATTGTTATCTGATTTTGGCCAGTATGTAAAATGCAATCTCGATCGGATATTTAAAAGTGCGTTAAAGTTCGAGTACAAATTTTGAACTGGAAAAACATACATACGATTGTTGAAATAACATAAAAACTTATAAAAAAACATAATTTTTGTTAAACGAATCATAAGAGAAACAATCTCAAATCCTGACAAAATAAAACATATGTTATTTTAGTCAATTTGAGACTTTATCATAATACTTGTAGGATTTTTTTTCAAAACGCAGATACACATGAAGTAAGATCTTTGAATACTTTAAACGAGATGGTATATGATCCCTCAAAGCCAAGCCGATCTCATTTGTTTTCAGAGTAGAAAAGTGGCATAAGTCATGCATTTTTAAAGTTTCATAACTCGCTCAATTTTAGCGTTATATGAAAGGGACTTATTTTTGTCTTACTTGTCAGTGTAATAGGAAAAAATTACTAAATATAAATTATAGGACCGGGGGACCGTATAAAAACTTAAATTTCGTAATTTTTTAAGAAATGTTTTTATTGACCCAAATCGCTTTTAAAATGTTTCTTTACCTGATTTAAAACATTTTTGTAATTGGAACTATATGTCTATGACTAACGGTTTAGGAATTAGTCATTGGACACCATTGAGACCGGACACCCTGTATAATATTATCTTATAAATATCACTAGCCATAGCCATGCTGCTAATGAATCTGTTTACAAATCATCTGAAGGAACTTCTACCCTTTCGTGTAACACAAGTGTTCCATGACTTCATGAGTTATGAAGCTCCAAAGATCCCAATCCAAACAAACATATTAGCATCGCAATTCACTCACACCGAACTGAGGTTCTGTATGATATAAGTGGAGAGAGGGTGACGGCGGATGAGGGTGTGAAATTAGAGAAATTCCTGTAGGTTCTCGTGAAATTGGAGATTCAAAAAGAGTTGTAAGTTTATTGAAATTCTACGTAGTTCATAAATAGCATTGTTAGGGTAAAAGACAAGATATACATCAGTCACTCAGGAAAGACAGTGTGCAAAAACGTGCTTTACTTTTTAACTCTTTCCAATAAAGTTAGTGTTTATGAATGCGGTTTGTCTGTCCGTCAGACCGTCTGTTCACGCTCTAAGGCAAGTCACACACTAAGGCGACAAATAAGACATGTCGCTTGAATTCGCTAGTAAAACTGGTTTAAAACAAGTTTGCAACAACTTCGTTCTTTGTTTAGACCGGTTTTTGCACTTCATGTTGTGCTTAGTGTCGTTCTGTGATTTCAGTGTGTGATATACCTAACTCCCGTAAATATACTCAGATTCCCATGCAATTGATATATGTTAATGATGTTTACCATGGAATGTTTCGTATTCAATATGAAGAGTGTAGCATTAATAGTTTATTTACAGGGGCACACAAAAGTATTTCGTTACATTATGGTCAACGGGAAAAAAATCGTTTGCAGCGAATTTTAATGACATTAAGCTATTTCAAATGCATTAAAATTGATAATATATCACTGAATTGCACTACAAGATGATTGCTATAGAATAGGGTGTTTCACTTCTGAACCAGATCCTGAAGGCGGTGATAATAATGTTGATGAATTATGCGAAATATCCTGTGTGCGTAAAGTTAGGGAGCTGAGGAGAAAGACGATAAAGGGGATAAAGTTATTGAAAGTACGGACACTGCAACAAAAATGTAATCTACTTTAACTAGTTACATATCCAAACCAGTAGGGCCATCCAAATGAAAAATGAGATTCAGAATGAAAAATGAAATTAAGATTACCTAGAGGTAGATTTTGAAGAGGAATCTATGAGACTAAAAATTCCTAGACCCTGGTGACAAATATCAGAGCAATAATAAAATTTCCTATACAGGATGTTCACTCTCAACGATGTGCAACAGCTAATTCCTAAACCGTTAGTCATAGCCATATAGTTCCAATTACAAAAATGTTTTAAATGGGGGTAAAGAAGTATTTAAAAAGTGATTTGGATCAATCAGTAGAATCATTTCTTGAAAAATTATGAAATTTAATTTTTTACATGATCCACCGGTCCTTCAAGTTATAGTTAGTAAAACTTTCCTATTACACTTACAAGTAAGACAAATAAAAGTCCTATTATTCTACGACTAAAACTGACCGAAGTAATGGCTGCTTAAACTTGGAGCATATTTTTTGCTGCGAAATAGGGGTCATTTACAAATTTACTAGAAATATAAATAATCTTCAGATATATAAAAAAATATTTGATAGTAAAATTAACATTGCATTATAAATTTGAAATCTATAATCATTCTGAAATATTAATGCAAAATATACAGCTTGTACTAAATTTATACTAGGAAAAAAATAATAGAATTTTCGTTAAATAAAATGTTGAAAAGCAACAGCCTCGATTCTTTACACACTGAATCCAAAAATGGCCTTCAATTTTTATCACAACGTACAGATTTTTTACAAATCGTAAATTTGAAAGTTAAAAAGTGAAAAATTTTGGGAAATCTGATTCTGATAGTATAAAATAGACGTGATTGTTATTTCTTTAACTTTTGATAATTGATTTTTATGTATTTTTTTACTACTGAATCCGAAAATGACCTTCATTTTTAACCATCACGTCAGGATTTTTCGTAAATTTTAAATTTCAAAGTTTAAAAGTTCAAAGTTTTAATTGAACCTCTTCCCTTCCCACATCATCGGATCCCCGAGCTGTTTAGCTGTAAGAATCCCAGTATAAGCCAAAAATTGAATAAATTCTTGAATTAAATAAAATTAAATTGAATAAAAGAAGTTTTACATCCATTTTATAGTATCAGATTTTCGCTATTTTTAACTTTGAAATTTACCATTTACAAAAAAGTCTAACATGATGGTTAAATATGAAGGTAATTTTTACATTCAGTGCTAAAGAGCACATACAAATCAGTCGTAAAAGTTAAAAAATACAACCATCGACTCTATTTTATAGTATTAGCTATTTTTTCAATTTTGAAATTTACTATTTGCGAAAAATTCTGGCATTATGGTGGAAAATGAAGATAATTTTCGGATTCAGCGCTAAAAATACATAAAAATCATAATTTTAAAAATACATAATTTAAAAAATAAAAAAACACAACCATCGCAGTCTTGTGTTATCTAATCTAAAACTTTTTAGTAAACTTGTTGGCAGTAATCTATCCGAATTTTTTTGTGTTACCCTGTAAAATAAGTACATAATGGTAAGCACTGAAAATCATAATAATATTACATTGTCATATGATTTACGTCAATATGTAAAATTTAACCTCGATCGCATATTTTAAAGTGACTTGAATTTCGAGTACAAATTTTGAACTGGAAAGACATATACATACGATCGTTTCAAGTTAACCCGTTACCCGCTGATGTTGCGTTCACGCAACGGTCAAAATAATTGCTCATGCTTACATTAATTACTTTGTCACCACTATTTTACAATTAAAAAAATTGCCTTATTAATTGGCAGAAATTTTGATATTTTAATAAAGCGGGAATTACCTTTCTGAATTTGTGGTGACAAGCGACTTTCAACAAGAAATTTGAAAATTCCTACTTATAGTTTTGGCGGTTAACAGGTTAAATAAAAGCTTATAAAAATAGCATAGTTTTTGTTAAAAAAATTATGAAAAGAAACATCTTCAAATCCTTACAAAAATCTGTCGTAATACGATTTCTTTCAAAGCGCAGCTACACACGAAATAAATCCTTCAAATACTTTACGCACTTTGTTTACGACCCCTAGAAGCATGGCTAAACTGATGTGTATTCGGATGCAGAAAAGTGGCATAAGTCTTGTATTTCAAAGTTTCGTATAACTTCATGAATTTTAGTGTTAGATGAATGGGACTTTTTTTGTCTTTCTTTTAAGAGAACAGGAAATTTTTACTAAATATCTCTTATAGGGCGGGGGACCGTATAAAAAATTAAATTTCGTAACTTTTTTAGAAATATTTTTATTGATCCAAACGACTTTCAGAATAATTTTTTACCTTAATTAAAACATTTTTGTAATTGGACATTACAAATGGTCAGTTGAATGGAAATTACAAAACCGGTCTATGACTAACGGTTTAGGACTTGGCCACTAAACATCGTTGAGAGTAAAGACACACTGTATAAAATAATAATATAAATGGACGGTCATATGACGACATATTTTCAAGAGAAACCAATGATTACACTGAAAATCGAATAGACCTTGCACCGCCCTTAAATTTCCAAGATGAATTATGCTTTATACCATAAATCCTAAAGTTAGAAATAACTGCAAATTAATTGCACACACTGATCAATGAAATGAACTCTTAAAAACAAAATCATCTGTCCAAAACATTACAAAATTAAGGCGACTGGATGCGTAAGAAAATGGATGGGTACATAAGAAATTAAATTAGTAAAAAATATTATGGATAGCATGTGGTTCTCTTTATCTCGGAAGTGTTTTTTTCTCCTTGGAATCCTTTATTTTTCAAAATCGTTCTTTTTTTCTCGGAATCGTTCCTTTTTTCTCGGAATCATTCCTTTTTCTCAGAATCGTTCCTTTTTTCTCGGAATCATTCCTTTTTCTCGGAATCGTTCCTTTTTTTCGGAACGATTCCGGCTGGAACGATTCCTTAAAAGGAACGATGTTGCCCACCTCTAGTGTGTGGAGGTAAAATTACTCAACCCTCCAAACATCATCCTATGTCGTCATTCTTAAGAGTTTTATGATTTTATGTCCGTTATTATTCCTGCATGCAGAGCTAAGTGCTGTAATTTCATATTACAGTAAAACCATGCAAATCCCCCCCCACACCTCTTTTGCCTCTTCTATGAAATTTACTTTTGTCGAGGTGTGTCAATTTTCTTACAGGAGAGCGATATATCTTAAAATAAAATTGTTGATTTTAGTGATCATTTAAACAGCTATTTTCACGTACTGTAAACAATAGACAATTAATTTACGGTATTTATCGAAATTCTCTAATAAGAACCATTGATTTTTCTGTTGTGTTCTCTGAGTTTTAAGTATGATGCATTTGATCTTCTCGAACAGGTTTCGGGCGACACAGGCAACATAGATTTATAAATTGTAACTGTACAAATAAATATCATTGTGTCCTCCAATTGATGGTCAATCTGCACAGCAAGGTAAAGTACACATAAAGAAGCAATTTTGGTATAGCAATGTTCAGCCGGAAATGAAAAGTTTTGGCGAAAATCAAGAAAGGCGGAGAAAATGAAAACAAGTGTTTTATTGTCATAATAATTACAGTAAGGGTACCACCACCAACATCGAAAAATACCTGGCAGAAGGGTTAGGCAAATTTGTAATCTCAATTATCCGTAATGCAATTACAAGTTAAGTGCATATAATGGATTACAGTTGCACACATTGAAACGCAGAATTTTTTTCAAATAATGTGATGGATGCGGTTTCGGCTACAGTGAATATGAATTTTTTACTTCATATAATTTTAACAGTAATTAATTACATATAATTAAACTGTAATTACATTGCAGATAATTGAAATTTCAAAATTGTCAAATTCTGTCTAGCTGCGTCTATCAAGTAATTAATTGGCTTACCATTTCTAGATGTCTCATCTATTAGACAGTAGTTGACTTTGATGACGATCTCATTTCAAGAATAATAAAACTTCTAAATTACATTAGTATTCAATATTTGGAATAAAACATCCAAATTAAATTTTAAGTTGGATTTTTTAAGCGATGTAAAATTGAATTTCTATAGTAGCATGGTTCAAAATTATATGAACGTTTCAGACATTCAATAAAATCAGTGGTTTCTAGTCTGACTGAAGTGTTACCACTGCTTTTTTCTTAAATACCACAAGCGTTTTAATATGCTGCATTTTAGGTACTTCAACAGGCTCGAGCGACACAGGCAAAGTAAATAGATAAATTGTAGTAATACAAAAAAAAAATGAAAATGGAAATGTATAAGACTTTCCAACATGTGACTTCATGTCAACATGAGATTTATAGTATTTTTATATAACACCAATGAGGAATACAGATATTAGATGATACATGAATATTGCATATTAAAAAAAATGCGTGATTTTGCATTTGTGTTTAACAGCTTCTTTATTTTGAAAATTGTGAAATATTTAAAAAAAAAAATTGTTAAAATAATTTTATCGTATTAAGTTTAAAAAAAGTTATATTATCTTTTATGTATTTCTATGTTGACAATAAATAACGAATATCCTAAACACGTTCAACTTAAATGAATTAAAAAATAAATAGCTCCATAATCTTTATTTGATTATTTTCAAAAATTCATTAAGAAGGTGTTTCTAAAAGTGACGAAATTCGGAAAGTTACTTAAATCATAATGCAAAATTTTAAAAATATATATTAAAGAAAAAAATTTTGAACCGATATTTTACTTTACATTTTAAATTTTAAGCTGAAATTTGATATAAAGAGGGTTCTTGCATTATCGCATTATTATATTTCATAATCTTTCAAAAAATGAGATTACTTACATTTTCAGGATTCTCCATGTGGATGTAATTCTTAGAAAATGGTTTTTCATGCTGACGATAAATATAGGAAAATAATGATGCATAGAATTTTTCCTGTGAAAAATATTTTTCTTTATAAAAACTAATTTACAGTTTAATACACAGTATTATGCAATTAATTTAACCTGTTGTAAAATATAAATATATACGTCGGTATTTTATATTAAAAGGGTGAATTTTTTACAAATAGCTATGAAATAATGACACATACTTTAACTTAGGAATGGATACAATTAAAATATACCGAATCATTAATATTCGTATTTAGTACATGGTACATTTTATAAAATACCGGGTGATCCAAAAGTTTGTTAAAACTTTGAAAACTCATAAAAAAGGAAGAAATTATGATAAAGGAGTGCGGTTTGCATGGAAGGTCTCACAAGGTAGTCAGAATTTTGTACCAGAAAACAAAATTTAGTTAGTTTAAAAATCACATGTAGAGGGCGCTAATGACCCGAAACACAATCAACAGGACAACAATACGCTCCATTCATTTGTTCTTCCAATAAAAAATGTTCAACATGACCTTCAGAACATTCTACGACACTATTGTTGGCCTGTTCATTGTGTTTCGGGTCGTCAGCGCCCTCTACGTGTGATTTTTTAACTATTTTTTCTCCTAAAAAATAATATAATAACTGGCTAACGCTTTTCCGAACATCTAGCCAGCATGAATTCGAAAAAACATGAATGTTAACACAAAAAGTCTCAACCTACTAACGACGGTCACCAGGAAGAAAGAAATTTTAGATAAAACATCTAACATCAATATAAAGAAGAACAACAAACATAAGATGTTGTTACTTGCCCAATAAAGACAGCATTCAGCATTACGTAAGCCATTAAAAAATCATCTCTGTTTTGTGATGAAAAATTTTATGTTTATTCTTTGTTATTGCATCAACTTATTTTATTTTATTTTATTTATTAATTTGAAATGAGATGTGTTTATTTTTACTGACAATGTGTATAAGCATTTAAGCGGCAGGTGTTTTACTTAACTTACGTAATCAGATCCTTCTATGTTCATTTATGCATATTTACAAATGATTACGAGTATTTAAATGATAGAATATTTTAATATTCTGAGATTTTATTTATGTTGTATTAAATTTTTATTTATTATGAAAAGGTATACTAAAATTTATATTATTAAATTTTATTTACTGTTTATATTCTGTTAAAGTAATGTGTTAGAGAGATAAGAAGTACTAGTTTATTCTTTAAATTACAATTGTGTACGATTAAACTTAAAAATGTATTGTTATATAAGAACGGATGCTTTTGTTGAAATACGAGCAGAAAACGAACGTAGTCTAGATCAAACTAACAAACATTGTGTCACATACCCTTCTGATAAGCATAACAATATAATGGGCTCATTAATTAATCGACAGTACACCGGAAGACTTTCTGGAAACTTAAAATTTAATGGTCCCAATAGACACATCACGAAAAAAAAATATTAGGACAATTATTCTAGATGACTTATATAAGTTTGACAGTATGACAGGAAGTTTCATGATAAGGGACTTAAAGCATGAAATCGATCTAGATACTAATGACAAAAAATTTGATAATAGGAATATTGTTGATTGTTGTAAATGTTTAGTCAAATTTGTGGATCAGAACATAATCTGTAATTATTGTCACGAATTCTATAAATATCGTAGGAAGAAAAGTTAAATAACTTACCAGATGATTTCTTATAAGTTACTTTAATATTTATTTATTAAAATATAATGTCGGACTGCTGAAAATAACTTAGAATCTTATGGACCATGGTAAAAATAAATTGAGTAAAAATACTGGTTATCCAAGTTGATATTATTGGTAAACACTAGAATGATTAATGTAAATATGATATTATGATATATTTAAAGTGCTATTTATTTTATTTATTTTATTTACTGATATTTTATTTATTTATTATTATTTTGATTGGTATAAAAAGTTGGTATTATTTTGGGTTGCAATAAAGTGTACCTATAAAACTGCTACTAAAATAGGATTTAAGATGATGGTTGATATCTATTTACTTAACACATAAATCCCAATATATTTACGAACCATGCATTTTGGAATGAATTTTGAAGAAGGGTGATACTAGTGGTGAAATGCTTGGTGAGATATTGCTTGATGATGCTAAAAGATGATCAATTTACTTGCTTGATGATAAATGCTTGATAAGTTAATGATATAAATTTATGATATTTAGAGGATTTACGAAAATAATTTATAAAGATGAAAATACCTGTTGATTGCTAGTAGACCAAAGTGCACCCATTAATAACTTGAATAAAGTAACCAACTCAATTATTAAAATTATTTATTATTATAAAATGAATTATTTAATGTATTCTCTTGTGATTTATTTATGTTGAGAAATTATGCTTGAGGGAGTCTAAAATTTAAAAGTTTCGATAAATCTTATTGTTTTCTTAAAAAAAGTATATTCTTTTGAATTGAATTGAATAATTGAATTCTTTGCTTACTACAAAATCTCTAGAGTTAATTAAAATCAATACTTAAACTTAATTTCCTAACAATAATGAGTTTGTATTTTAATATTAAAATTTTAAAGCTTAAGGTAAAATATTTTAATTCAACATTACGGTATGTTCTTGCAAGGGCGCCGCAAGAATTGAAATTATATTTTGATTAAACTGGTTTATGTGTGATAAATTAGTTGTTTCAATTTAAGATTTCTAAATAATGTTGAATCTAAAACTTAACTTTACTTAATTTATTACTTTTAATTAAAAACTTAATGCTACTAACTATAAAAATTTAATAAAAACCTAATTGATATTCTTTCAAATGATTTAAATATTACTCTTAAAAAAAGGATTATCTTAACGATTGCAATTTATCAGCTTAAAAAAAAGAAAAAAGAAAATGTTTCATATTTTAATTTCCGTGTCCACAGGTGTGAAGATTATTGCGAAACCGCTTACTTATTCGAATTGCAAGACTTGAATGATAATTTTCTTCTGCTATTTTTTTTTCCACGAAAGTCAAATTTCATTTTATTTTGAAGTGATAGATATGATTTTTTCTTTTTATTATTTGAGGTAAATGTAATTTACAAATGCGGATTAAGTAATACTAGTGTGTTTGAGTATTCAGCTATTTTTTACTTCCTTTGCAAAAATTTCATTATGTTCGATGATCTTTTTTTCTTTTACTATTTGAGATAAATGTAAAAATACAAGTATTTGAAAAAAAATATTACAAAACTTTCTGAATCATTGATAGAGATTAAAATTATACAACTTAAAAGGAATAAGTTTTAATGTTTTCATTGAAACATAAATATGATTGAAGATTAATATTATTGAATATTATTGATGCTAGTATGAAATGTTTACTGCGATAGGATATTAATGTATTATGAGTTTTTTAAATATATTATCATTATTATTATTATTATTTATTATAAAATAGATTTTTTTAAGATATAAAAATTAAAAATTAAAGTTATAGAAAGTTAATATATTAAAGTTTAAGATTGTTCAGGAAGTAGATTTGTTACTTTCAATATGGATGAAGTTGAATTAAGGTAGTAACTAGGCATAAGTTGAAGGATTGGTGATGGATAATTTGACCCATGAATGACCTATGAGAAAACTAAACCTCGTACTGTCAATATTCGTGGAATTATTGTTCATTACTTGAGTTGTATTAACAGTAGTTGCCGAAAAGTATAGATTGTTTTGATTCTAGAATGACCAATAGGGAGAAATTACACCTCATTCTGTCTATAATTGGAGGTCAATGGCCTTTACTCTTTCATAAAGCTGCTTAAGTTAAAATTCTAGGAGAAAATGAAATTAAGAAAAGTTGCAAGTCCTTATGCTTTGATTATTGGTGAAATGATATTTCATCTGTGGTGCAATGACGGAACTAGTCTAGGATGATCTGAATACTTAAATAACATAAATAAAAAATTAACTGAATACTTATATTTATTTGGATAGACCAAATAATTATTTCTTTAAAAATTAAAGGGCTAAACAATGTGCAATAACACAGAACTATAAATATTTGTACAGTTGTTGTGATTGATACTGTTATTATACTGAGAGAATACAGATCTGTAATAATGGAAAGACCATGGCAAAAACTATCAAAGATTGTGCAGTTGTATATTTTATTTAGATTATAGTTGACAAAAATATTATTTACTATTGTTTATTAATTTATTTGATATATTATTATTAAACAAGGTTATTCTTAGATTATTTATTTATTATTGTTATTAGTATTTAATATTATTAGAATTATTACTGCAACATAGTCTGCGATATAAGATTTAAGAAACCATAAAAACTCTTATGAACTGCATATTTCAAATGCATATTTCAGTACGGACTAAAAATCACTAGAGGACGTATAATTTAGTGAAGATACTGAATAAATATGGTATGGTTTTGATAAATTGTGTCACTGTTGCTAACTAATGAACTGATATTAATATTACCTTATTAATTCACAGAAAGAAAAACTTATGTTAATTTTGAATAATAACCAAATATTATTATGATTGTTTTTATTATTGGATATGTACTTATTACAGCAGTTTCCACTAAGACGCGGCTTTTTTTTATTTGTTAATTATAATTTTTTCCCTTCAAAAATGAAATTAAAGCTTTGAGCAACGCGATTTGGTGACCAAGTGACGGTATCATTTTAAAGATGATTGTAAAACAAAGAAACAAAAATTGTAAAAAGAGTATCTGCTTTCCCTCAATGAACTCGCAGGTCATCGGGAACTACTAGTTCATTCTTTTTTTTTTATGGTGAGGGATTTAAAGTCCTACCTGCTAAATGTTAGATTATTCTAACATTGGAAGATTTTACTAGTGAACGAAATAACTGGTTGTTATGTTACCAGTAGTGCAATGTTGGAAATAATAGAAATACAGGTAGAGTTGAATTCTCGTCGACAAATATAACGAATTTTTAATTCTTAATGAAGATAATTTTTCGTAGTAAATCAACATGGATATTGGGAAGTAGTTGCAGTCAGCGAGGGGTAGGCCAGGTAACACATTTATCCAGTGTAGGTTTCTTCGGAATAATTGAAACAATTCGCAATTTAACTCAGGATTTTATTGAAAGAGCTTTCGGTTGTGCAGTTTCCACCAATTCATTTTAATCAAGCCATCGCTACGTAGTATTTAATTATGGGTGAGCAAATTATAGGTAATAGAAAATATCAGACGGCGACCAGGGGAAGTTATCTAAGTAGAAATACGACAAATTCTGCTGGAACACAGCGAATATCGACTTTGTGTTCCTCAAGTGCAAGAATACAAATATGACGTAGATTGCGCTCTCAACCAATGAATAATTAAGAATATCACGTCATGAAAAAAGTGCGGACAGAGCAAGCAGATGAATTTGAAGGGAAAAAGGATAACATCTGAAATGCGCGGGAAAGTAAAAATGGAAGCTAAAAGAATATTCTAGAAAGAAAAAAGCGCGAAACGGAACATTTAATTTAAGGATACTAAAAGCGTAATATTTAAGTAATTTAGACAAGTGAGACATTAAATTAAAGGGAAATTAACAGAGTTAACGATAAAGATTATTTAAGGATAAGGATTTGGTGAATATAAAGTAGTTATTTAGAATAAGATAAGAAAATCACGGAATTAGATCTAATAATGTAACATATATATGTGTGTGTATTCTATTCCCACATTGGCAATTAGACATTATTTCACACAAGTAATCATATTCCATGAAATATTGAATATATATATATATATACTTTATTTATAATATATTTTCCCCACTGCACATTGTCAATTTTCTTTAATATAACTTTAAGTTTTGTTCAAAAACATGTAATTTATAATCTAAAATCTTTATTTTTTTAAAGAAACTCTTATATCTTCACCTATACACGTACTGATCTGTCGCAAATGCTTACAGATGTACAGAATAGTGCAAAAGGATCGTTTTGACCATTTTATTGTACAAAGTGTTTGCAAATATTATTATTTTTATTCGGTTTGATATTAATCCGCTGATCTTCCTTTATGATAAATTTCTTGTTTAAAATATGAAATAACAAAATATGATAAAAACTTTCTTCATATTTCCGAAGTTACCGAAAAAATTATCAGGTATTTTTTAGATTTTGGGCTACATATCAATAACGAAAGTGTCCGGTGACGTTTTGATATATAGTTCGCATTCATAGTTAAAATTGCGATGATCATAACAACATTTTCAATTTTGCGTTACTCTTTCGATTTTCTAGCTTAATTCTAAACAAAACAAATATTATTTCGTAGTGTATTGATCGTGTATAATATAGAGTGTACTCATCATGTATAGTAGTGTAATCGCATTAAACAGCATTTTAATAGCATTACACTTTGATAGTATTCAAACTTTTAAATTTCTATCTTATTTGATAGCTAAAAATAAATCCTTTACTAAAATACCCGAATACCTAAGGATTTGAGATATTTCCTTAGAAAATGAGCATAAAAATCCTTACTAGAATATGAGCATAATGAGGATAAAGAATACATTAAAAGATATCAAGTTTGAATAACTATTGTTTTCTATTAATTACAAATCTAAACGGTTAAGAAAATTGATTTTTTTTTTCTACTACTTACTTTTCAGTAATGATATGTTAATAACATGTGAATCATGTAGAAAATTCTTTCTGGTTACCAAAAATTATTAAAATAAATTTAATTCTATATAATTGTGAACAAAATGTTTCACCAAAATGAAAAAGTTAAATTTTTATATATTTTTTAGAACAATTAATTTTTATTTTTCTTGTGTTATATATCAGTTCTAATATATTATATGTAATATATATAATAAATATCTTGGTTGCGATTTCAAAGCTTGTGGAAAATTCTTAAGACCAGTTTATTTCGGTTAGAAATATTACAAATAGCGGGATTTCTTTGCTATTAAGTAGGATTGCGTTAATATAATAAATAATGTCTTTACAGATCCATCGTTTATGTGATTTCTTTGAGCTCCAATTTACTGTATTCAGCTGTCTGAAATGTCAGATTTGATATTATTGTCAAAATATTATCTGAGTGACTTGCATTGACGAAGTGTAGTTGAAGTACATCAAATGATGGCGCATAACCCTCTTAACCCCTTAATTCTCGCTCCCGTCAATATCTCGGGCTGAGGTGTCGTTCGTTATTTCTCGTGCCCGTCATATTCTCGGGCTGGAGATTTAATTGCTGGAATAAACTTCTGAAACCAGAAAAATTGAACTGGAATTTCCATTTGAAGTCTTTGAATATTTGCACTCTGGTTTGATTTGTACGATCTATAATTTGCCATAGATTTGTCATAGATTTGTAATATTTTTGTCATTTTGATATGGATTCTGATGAATCAAGCCTTTCAGATGATAACTGGAATATTAGCCCCTTCACGGTCGCTTAATATTTGAAAAAACCCATCAAAAGTGTACCTATTTTTTTTTTATTACAGAAATTGAATAATTATAAGGGTTCTAAATAAAATATGTAATTAGTTTATTTTTAAGGCGAAAAAACAATATTTTATAGCCATATTCATATTTGTATAAAAGCCATCATGCGAGAATTATGTGTCTGAACCTCTTAAGCTCCGCCCCCGATAAATGTAGGCTACTATCTTTTAATTCAGATTGTTTGACTCCCACCAGTTTTTTTTTTTTTTTTTTTTTTTTTTTTTTTTTTTTTTTTTTTTTTTTTTTTTAAATAGTGTAAATGGCTTTATTTTCGCATCATTTTATCTGCCGTAAACTACGGTGGTGGGAATCCAACAATCTGAATAATAAAAAAAAGTAACCTACATTTATCGGAGGCGGAGCTTAAGAGGTTAAGACACATAATTCTCGCATGATGGCTTTTATACAAATATGAATATGGCTATAAAATATTGTTTTTTCGTCTTAAAAATAAACTAATTGCATATTTTATTTAGAAACATTATAATTATTCAATTTCTGTAATTAAAAAAAAATAGGTACACTTTTGATGTTTTTTTCAAATATTAAGCGACCGTGAAGGGGTTAAGCTAGAGGTTCTGTATTCAACACCCGGGTTTTTCATATTTCACTCAGTTGTAAAAAGTACATTTCTTTGATTTCTGACACAACCAGTATTATTGTGATTAAGTAATAAAAAAGTGTAATTACGAATCCATATTTTGTTGGAGTTTCTTTACTTGATAAATATTTTGTTAACTTGTTTACAATAAAAAGACTGGATGTCTTGAACAAAAGGTTATCTGAGTGAATAGTGTCAGCTAGGAAATATTCTTGGCATCAGGTATCTCAAACGGTAGGACATGAACATTTTAAGCCATAGGTTATGTGTTTTACTCCAAGCCTGGACACATTTTCACTCAGTTTGGATAATTAAAACTAATATGATTTCTTTATCAGTCAATAATTTTTTGTTATATAAAAAAAAGCTTCGTTTTATTTTATAGTGTTAACGTGTGTACTTCGAATTGAGAGATTTATACAACGGTACTTTATAAGAACACTAATATTAACAGGTATTTCCTAAACCGTTAAAAAACTACACAAATCTCATGTGTTCCAATTCATATTTCCAATATGTGGCGCTGGAAATGTTTTTGCAACAATATGTGAGCTGATAACAGAATCAGCAAAACGGGAGGCAGCATAAGTAAATATAAGAGACAATATAATTAAAATAATATTAATATATTATTACAAAATTTATTCTTATAGAACTTTTACTTTCATGGAACTGTTTTTATTTTTATTTATTTATTTATTTATTTATTTATTTATTTATTTATTTTATTTTTTTTTGGTATAAAATTATTTTTTATTAACTCATGAAAACTTTTAATTCGATATTTCTAAAATCTGAAATGCAAACATTAGCCCTAGAATTTTATGAGGAAAGAATCATATTTCTAATTTAATTTATTTCAGAAATCATTATAGGTGTGTTTCGATCAACATTTTATGTATTTTCTAAGTTACAATATCATTCTAACAAGTTTTAAAATACTAAATGCATATTAAAATCCTTTGAGAACACCGAAGTCTTCCATTTTATATTATACATACAAATTCTAACAAAGAAAATATATTTGAATGAATCAAATCGTAGATTTTTGAAGATGAATTTATTATTTTTATATTATTTCTGCTTCATTAGGTAAATATATTTCTAAAATATTTGCTTTTTTTTTTTTTTTTTTCATTTTGAGACTATATGTAAATGTTTTATCTTACTCCTTATATCTACAAATTTGAAAAATTGATTCAAATAAATCGAAATAAAAAAAAGGTTTTGGTAGGTGTTTTACTTTGATTAGAAATATTTTCCACATCGTTAGGTAAATATTATTTTATGCATTTCCTACATCGTAGAATGAAAAGTTATAAAAACCTTAAGAAATCCGTAAAATATAAAAAGAATTGTAGTATATTCCATTCAAATAAATTTTAATTTTGGACGACCAAACAAATCGTACGAAAGAAATATATATCAATGTTTATATATTGACAAACAAAACATCCCTGGCTACGGGGTCACTTTTTCCCAAATGAAGCTCATATTAAACGGACCTCTGTTTGAGATTCTTAGTGTTTGGGCAACATACATGTTTGAAGGATGCCACCGCTAATATCACAAATTAAGGAATCCTTAATTTTTACGATTTGTTATTGAGATCTAAATTCAAATTGTCATTATCGTCGATCACGGTGGCATAGAAGCATATTTTGCATTATTTAACTTCAACTTAATCATGACAATCAAGCAAAATTATTGAAGAATTATTTTAGTTTAGAAAAAAAAATCAACAATTGTTTCGTTTGAAATTTTGTTTGACCAATGTATATGAAAAGGCCCCTTAAGGTCCGTTTAGGGGAGCATAAAACTTGTGTTAAATGTGTGACATCAAGCGTTCCGCTATTGCTAATCACTGCTGGTCCAACAATCATAATTTAAAATTTTCCGAAGCCTCATTAATGTAGAAATGCTCATCAATTTACGATCTTGGCTTTTGGGAAGGCTACCACATATGGAAAAACTCAAACAGCTTAGTTAGCGATTTGTCCAGCACGCCCAATTTTTCAAAGTTATGTTTTAATTTCCTTTAATTCGTCCTCCCCCCCCCCACCCATTTTCTCCTCATTGTTTGAACTCTCCTGGAGCATCTGAGCAGTTTTTGATTGGTCTCCCCAGTGTGCGCGTGAGACCGACTCCGTGGCTGTTTGTAAACTTTGTTTTTCATTTCGCCTTGGATGGTCGGGATGTGAGGTACGCCTTTTTGGCTGTATCTCTCACCCCCTCTTTTATGCCACAGTTTATTTTAATTTTATCTTTTATTTATAAGCACTGATGATGAGACCTTAGAGGCTTCAAAATAGCTATATGCTTTTTTAAATTATTTACATTTGTATTTTAAATACGTTGTTTCTCTCTTTTACATACATTGACACAAAGTACAATCCTCTCCTCCCCTTTATTAATATATTTGTTTAAAATTAAGGTCGCAATTCTATTTCAAAATTTTGCCTTAGTCGCTAATCAAGATCTTGAAACCAGGAGAGACCAAATTAACTTATCAGTATCTCGGAACAGCTAACTCTATCAAAAACATTGTCAATACGAATGCTGTAGAGCCTAAAATTCTGAATAAAATGAGTACCCACATTAATATTTTTGTTCTAAATTAAGGCAGAAAATCTATTTCAAAATTTTGCCTTAATCGCTTATGAACAGTTTGCAGCCAGGAAAGACGAAGTTATCAGTCCAACCACCTTCCAATTTTTATATACATGTATTTTTTGTTAATTACTGACCTATGTTGAAGGGATTAAAATAATTTCTAGCTTCCCCCAAATTAATTTCGAATTCGGTCGTTTTTTCATCCTCTACCACTGGGCCCGTAATCAAGAGGTTAAATCGTAATTCTCAAAATATCCAAAATAATGAGTTAATATAATTACAAAAACATCGTAAATGCCTAAAAAAAATCATGTATATAAAAATTAGAAGCAGGGTGGAGGGATAACCGTGTCTGTTCTGGCTTCAAGCTCTTAACTAGCGATTTCGGCTAAACTTTGAAGTAGAAATGTGAGCATAATGTTCCACAAAAACAGTGTGGGTACTCATTTTATTCAGAATTGTAAGCTCTCGAACATTTATATTGACAATTTTTTTTGATAAGTGTTTTTTGTGAGATTTGTTATGGTAATAAAAAAAAACAATTGTTCGACTATAAATCTGTACATATTTTCTAACACTCACCTACTATGAAAGGAAAGGGGGGTGGGAGGGAAATCCGAACCCTAGCTCCAAGCTGCAAGCGTGATGGAGTATTGTCCTACGGACGGCCGAAACTCATTAGTTAGTCCATCCTTTTGGCAGCAGTTAAAAAGAAATGTTCAATGTTTATATTTATGCTGTAGTAAATAAAAAAAAAAACTATAAGATTCTCAATATAGCTGCCTGGTTCAAAACATGATGAAATATAATACATACAAAATATTAATAACAAAAACACTACTTGTAATAACTATAATACCAATAATAAGAAAATTAATAATAATAATATTTAAGGAATATATATGAAAACTATTTACAATGGAAAAAAAATCATAAATCATCGTCTGAAGAAGTGTCCGAGAGGTATGGATAATTATTTCTAAAAATGACTTCATTTTTCTCTATAAATCTCAATAGTGCTGATATTCTGTTCAGGAGAACAGGTCTTTCACTAATATAATTAATCCAATCCGGAATCGCCATAGCTCTATGTTTTTTAACGTGATAATATGTTGTTAGAGAACAATCCAATACGTAGTGAAGTAAGGTGGAGGGGAGACCACATACACAAAGTGTAGGGGGAAAACGTAGTATATTCATTCTAGACCTAAAATAAATGGATTAAACAATTTCTAGTTTTCCCCTATTTAATTCTGAATTCGGCCTTTTTTTCTTCCCCTGCCACGGGGCTATTATTTTCATATTATAGCTACCTTTTTACTTTCCATGAAAAGGCGCCACAATCTTTAATAATACTCATCATTTCAAATGGACACGTCCTTCCATACTTTAGTAGAAAGTAATATTTAATTAAACTCTGTACTAAAAGACAAATTATTTAGAGGATGGCTATTTCTATTTAGAGGATGGCTGTACAATATTTACATAGTAAAGAACGGCAGAAGAAATCCGCGTATGAAAACACTAATTCGCAAAACATTTTATCATTTCCCGCCTCTCATAAAATCTCCGGTGGAAATTAAAAAGCAAGACAGCCTGCATTTCGCCACCTATTCATTGTGCGTCTCAGAACATTCTACGAGAAACTTATCGCAAGGGATAATGGGAGAAAACTAATTGGCTGCCGCTATAATACGGAACTATCGTCTAGTGGTGCCATCTAGTGTAGCAATTTTTAAATATTTGTTACAATATTAATATTTATTTAAACCCACAGTATTCTGTAAAGTTTTGGGAATCGCGAGTGAAGAAACTCTATATTTTAAAAAGTAACTAGCCTACATAATGATGATTTTATTATACATCTTTTAATCTCATTTTTAATATGTGTATAAGCTATCATTTTGAAAGTAAAACACAAAATATTTTCTTTTATATTATTTTTATTTTTTAATGCCATCGGTTTATATTGCAATTATTTAATTGTATTCCGACTGGCGCGATATTACGAGAGGTCACCCAAAGTAGTGACTACTCTTTAAGAGTAGTTTGTAATCGTTATTTTTAAGAACATATAGGAGTAGTTGTAGTTAACAACTTTTTGAAACTGTAGTTTTAGCTGTAGTTTGCTACAAAAACAAAGTAGTTTTTCCGACAAGTACTTCAAATTTATTTATTTAAAAATTAAGGGATATTTTTAAGCTATTAAAGAATTTGGTTCTTTGTTTTGCAATTTTTTTTCTCATACTAGAAGATTACTTTTGTTAAACCTATAATTTTTATAAAGGCCTATTCTAATATAATAAAACATAAATGTGAAATTTCTGATTAATACAATAAACCATAAAAACCTGCAAATAAAATATTGTGCAATATTTGAATAATTCATGTCGCTTTATTTTCATCTATATTATCAATAAATTATTTAAAACAACGTTTAAACACACAATAAAACAACATATTTGACCATACGTATACGTTTCGTGAGTACTAGGACTCACATCCTCAGTGTAAAAACTTTAAAAGCTCTAAAGACAATATCCCCCCAACTGCATGTACGGTGAAAAAAAACCCAAATGTCAAAACATAATACCAAAAGACCATCCTAGATGGTCCTTAGATGGTCTTTTGGTATTATGTTTTGACATTTGGGTTTTTTTTTTCACCGTACATGCAGTTGGGGGGATATTGTCTTTAGAGCTTTTAAAGTTTTTACACTGAGGATGTGAGTCCTAGTACTCACGAAACGTATACGTATGGTCAAATATGTTGTTTTATTGTGTGTTTAAACGTTGTTTTAAATAATTTATATTTTCACACAAGTTCTGTACTTATTATATTATCAATGTTTAATTTCAAGATTTCAAAATTATAAACTGGAGTTTCCAAATAATTATTCCGAAAAAATTACTTTGCTTTGAATGTAATAATTATTCAAAAATATATTTGCGTAAGACTCATATGTATAATCTAAGCAAACTAATACAGGTTCTATACCTATAACTAAATAAGAAGATACTTTAACACGATGAGTGCCACGATGACTGACACTGAAGCGGTGAAAATTTACAATGTTTAAAGTAGTTTTTAAGAAAGTACAATCCTGTAATAAATAAAAGGTTGGTAAATTTTAAATATTTGTTTAGTAATTATTTAAAACAATGTATATTTTTCAGTTTTGTATCATATTTTATACGTCAGCCATCGGTGGATGAAGCGTTTTAAAAGGAAAGTTTGCTGTCAAAGTGGCGCTTAACGTCTTAATGTTAATAACTATTGCATTGAACTCTATGGATTAACACTTCACTGTTCAATGCTTCCCATATTATTTCTATGTATTTTATATTGAATTTATTCGATATTTTGAATATTAGTAATCTGCATTATAAAAATAAATTTAGTAAATGAGAATGGGCGTGTAAATAGTAATTCCAAAAACTAAAATGCAGTTTAGAAATAGCCATAAGCGGGTGAGTAAAAATTTATTTTGGGGTAGGGGGATAATTTTAGCTATTCATTTTTTATTTGTTGCTACTACGGAATGATAAATTGGGCATAAAAATATTTTGAGGTATTTTGTTTAACACTTTTAAACTTTGTGTGCTTGGTTCGGGGGGAAGCGAAAAGGTAAAACAACATTATTTCAGGGAAAGGATGGATTTAGAAAATTTATTATTTATTTTGCCTGTAAAATAAGAAATAGTCAGAAAAGTAAATAAATAAATAAATACAAATACATAAATAAATATAAATAAAAGTTTTAGGGATTTTAAAGAGCGTGATGGAAGGAACATACTTTTTTGAGGGATGTTTATATGAGAGAAACCGGAAATCTATGTAAACTTGAAAGGTTATCATTATTTCTTATTAACATTTTTTTAAAAGTTTTTTATGTTATTAAGTCGTAAAAAATGCATATTTAAACTCTGAAAATTAACCCATGGAGTACTACTACGAAAATTAGCATTTGAATTTTTGTTAACAAATATATAGTACTATAGCACACAGATATATATATATATATATATTAGACTACTATATTTCTGTTATACTATACATATATTATGGTATCCCAAAACAATCAACTTTTAAAATTGTGAAATCTCACTCGCCAAAAATATTCTTCCTGTGAATATAAAACACCTTGAATTGTTTCAGAATTTAATAAAAATATTTAGAAGTCCCCCAAGATCATTGAATTTGCATAAAAATAATGTGAATTTACATAAAAATAATGTGTAATTCCAAAATATTGTAATATTGGGCATTTGTATTAGCTACATTTGAAAATATTAATGTTCAAATGACTTTTTTTTCATTTATGAAATCTTCTTATATATTGTTTCAAACAAATTTTGCATAAATTATGTTTCTGCTCTGGTAGGAAGCGACATAATATATTATTGAAATGAAAAAAAATGTGATTTTGCAAACATTTTTACATTCTGTATAATTATGCCCAAAAACTGAACTTAGGTAAACAATTATCTTACAGTTGGTAAGTAAAACCAATGAAAAAGAATCTTTCAAAGCTATCACATATTTATTTACACATTTACACATTTTTTATCAACTACATTTCAAAACGATTTTGGAGATTGCATTTTATAAATTTCTTTCTGTGCATCCCTATCTCTATGACTTGTAACATAAACTGTTATTGCTTTTGGTTGTTTGTTTAACAAGTGAAGTCATGTATTTTAGAGCTTAGAAAGTCATGTATACAAGAGCTTGTTTAGCAACATCATTTACACAAGGGAAAAATTTAGCAAAAACTGCAGCATTTTTATAGGATGGAATTTTGGTTTTATCTTTGAATGGTACATTAAGGAAACAATCTTCAATTTTAACCGTTTAAAAGAAGCTATTAGAAATACACAAATCATCCAATTTGAGAGAAAGTATTTCTAATGGACGTGAATTAGATCTCCTTTCTTTTTTGATGTTCAAAACTATCTTTGATTTTAGATTATCAGAAAAGAGATCTGAAAACAAGCTATGTGTTGCAATTCTCCACTCGCATAGGATGAATGATGTAACATTGTTTTTAATCCAGTATTGCTTAATTATTTGTCATCATATTCTTTCAACCTTTGAATCCTTGAAACATCATTAGGAGGAGCATCAACAGCAGATCGGCAAGTAAGCCAAGACTGCAAATATACGCATACAACAAACCGATTAAATCGTTGTATACTTTGAAACTCTCGAGGAGTTAATACGATTGTACTTTCATTCTCATTAAACAATAACTTCCTTTCAAGGAATAAATCCAGCGAATTCGGCGAAGAGCATCTATTTCCGAATGGTATATTAGATGTCTAATCCAATCATTAATGATGGAAGATTTAACATTTCTTTGTAATTATTCCTAGGTAGTTTTGTAACAATTTTTACTTGATCAGAAGTAAAAGCTTTTAAACTGTTCTGATGCTGTTATGATTGGTACTGATTACTTTTTTTTGGTTCATGGTGATTGAGCGTAGACCGGTTTCCTCGGAATCTCTTGAATAAAAAGATTTCAGACACAGTAGATTGTCGAAAACACACACTAGGTGCATCAGAAAATAGAACAAAACATGTGATGCCTATATTCTATACGCACAAGGTTTCAGCCTATTTTTTGCTCAAGAATTGTACATGATCTTTTGAATCTTACACTATTTGTATGGGTTGTATCAACACACATGCCAATAACTTGATATCCACTTTTCCACGATTTTAAGACTTCCAAACAGCATCAGCTGCTGCTTTCCCAGTTCCAGATAATAACTTAGAAACTCCAGGAAGCTTAGCACTTTTATTTTGCAAAGAAAAAACTAGTACCGCTAAAAGATCAATCATTCCTTTGCTTTTTGATAACAAATTGGTGGGCAGTATTTTACCTCAATGAACAACTGACTTTGATGCTTCAAATGTGTTTTTAATTGTTGAAAGTTTTCTTGACGAAGATATCGGCGTTCCCGATAAACAATACTTTTTGAAAACACTGTGGATTTTTACAAGTGGGTCAGACGTCATTGTAGAGGAAGAGCAACCTTCTTTATTTATTACAGATGCCAATGTCATTATCAATGTTCTAATACTGGTTTTAGTTCAATGTAAAACAGCATCAACTCTTGGAGTAATAATGGATCCACAACTACAGATCTTAGATTTATAATCTTTGGGTTTTGTATTATCATCTGAATGTATTTTTACTACAAATACTTCATAAGAGTTTTCGTCAGAAGATTTATTGGCTCCATCGATATACAAAATCATTTACTGATAAATAGCCATGTGTTTCAATATGGTCCTTGGATATATTTATATAGTTACTAGGGGGCTCTGCCCCCTGCTAGCTATGCTCGCCAACCCCCGTTCAGACACAGCAGAATTTAATAACACGCTAATCTGATAGGTTTTTAAAATATTAGAGAAGATTGAATTATACTGAAAAAAGCTGTGCGGATCTCCCTGTAAATGGGTTTCCATTCAATTATCTTTTTTTGCAAAAATTTAAGGCCGAATAAGTTGCTGTTAAGACATCCAATGGTTGTCTTCGTTTTTGATTAAAGAGAATCAGTTAAACATTTGAAAAGGAGCTAAAATAAAATGAATTAAGTATACAGAGTCTTTGTCTCCCGGTATTTTAAAACAATCTCTATAACAATAGCGTAAGTCATGTGACTATCATAAACAGTTCCGGGCGGACCACTTCGCTTTTTATACTCTAGGTGCCATTTTGGTACTTTAATATTAGCCAGGCACAGGTGATATGTCGCCAAATATTATTCTAAAGCCATCATTTCAACTATATTATAATAGTTCAAGTCATCAACTGCCATAAACAAATACGGTCTGATCCCTTCGCCTTTCATATTAATGTTTGGCACAGATGTCATATGCGCCCCAAATAGGCGCGATATTTTCCGACGCCAATTTAGGGGCTGTTCAAATATTACGTAAGCATGTTTTTGGCAATTTTTGACCCCCCTCCCCCCTTGTCAGCAAAAATAAGCAAATCGCAACCCCCCCCCTTAATAATTACGTAAGTAAATTGCAACCCCCCCCTTAATAATTACGTAAGCAAATTGCAACCCCCCCCCCAACTTCTTTAAACAGTAATAATTTAATTAAAAAAATTAGGACTTAATTTAAGTAAAAAAAAGAAACTACTCGACTTAAAAAAAAAAAGTGCTTGTTTTATTTCCTGTTTTACTTCCATTTAAAAAAAAAATTCTTAGATCACAATTTTAGAACTAAGCCACTTGTAAAATTTAAATTTGAATATGCCCATATCTATTCCAATGCTGACCACGGCTGCTCAAGCCATTTATCGATATCTGTTATGATATTGGTTTCCAGTTTTACTTGATTATCTTCATCGCTTTCTTTTCGGATGCAATCTTGGTGAACTTCATCTTCATTGATCCATTCAACATCTTCCATGAATTTTACGACTCACAAAAGTTCATTTGCTCGACGGCAGCGATTCTCGATGGTGGTATAAGGCAGGCTTTCTCGCTTTTTTCACTGTGTTGAATTTTTTTGTGCCTGTTTGCTGACTTCTGAAGATGCATGATATTGGCTACAACTTTACAAGTTCTTGCGGATAATTGCGACTTTATGAAAGGGTAAAAATAGTCATACGGCGTCTTTAAAACTCCCTTTGCTGTAATATTCAGATTTAAGGCCAGACGGAGACTTAAATCTATAAATTCCCCCTCCTAACTTGTAATGATGTCATTTGACGATTGTACCATTTTAATTGGAGGAGGAATGAATCGTTCTTTTAATATACGAAATAATCCACTACGTGCAGGAGAGCAACAAATCTTTTCTTCGTATTTTACAATTTGCAGCAAGTATTGACTTTCTTGTACGTGCTTCGAATACGAATCCAAGTCATAACGAATAAAGCCGGTTCGCCTGAATCAACATATGTGGCAGTAACAGGATAATCGTCAATTTTTAATGAGTTCCAGATTTCTGCGAGAGTTTTACCAGCATGTGCAAAGTTATTTTGCTCCATTTTTTCATCAATAGTGCGACCATTCTCATCTAGATGGGAACCATAATGGTCATGAGGGAGTATAAGACCAGGCAGTTCTCGACTGAATGGTGTCATTCGCCTTTCTATTCGATTATATGAACTTCTTCCAGGAGCATTGCAAGCTATGAAAATTCCATATAAATCATGCTTTTAGAAATGATTAATAGCATGCTATGTAACTTTCTGGTAGCGGGCATTCTCGTCTGGACCTCCATCAACCGTAGCTATGATAACAGGTTTGATGAAACCCTCTTCTGTTTTCACTAATTTTTCAAAGTCTTTGAGTGTTAATAGAGTTTCAAAATCCCGAGCATGAGTATTTACTGTGGAAGAAAAACGTGGACCAGAATAACCTATGGCTTTACTTTGACCTGCCATTTTGGGAGCTACCATAATACCAGCGTAAACAGATGGGATACGTTTGTGGCGTTCAGCAATGACCCAGTCGTGGTCGGGTAAGGATACACGATACTCCATATGCATCAGTATCGGAGCCTGTTTAGTGGCTGCTGTAATTCCCAAAGGTATGCGTGCTTTGTCATCCTGTTGAACAAAAAACACTTGAATGGGTCCAAGTATTGAATCTAAAGTTTCTGAATATCGGTGATAGTCAGCCTGATCCCGAGAAAGTTTTACCGGCACTGTGGGGACATGTCTTCGACCCTCGATGGTTGACGAATTTTTTGGGAGCAAACGAAGTTTTGCTCTACTCCTACTTATTCGAAAACCAACATTTTTCAGTTTTGCAGTCAAGTCATCAAGAATTTTGACACTTCATATTGACTCGCTTCTTCTTTTTGAATCTGCAGCGCTTCCAATAATAGCTATGTCTGCTATTGCCTTAAGCAATAATGGTTGATCTACATTTAAACTTGGTCTTCCTATTGATTCCGTCAAAGCTAATTTCTTTTTAATGTCTGGATTATCCAGATTTATTCAAGCTTTGTTCGTTTTGTGGTTCGATGTTTTCTTTGGTTTCCTTTTTAAGGACTGTTTTTTCTTTTTTTAGATTACTGGAAACCTTATTTATCTGTTTTTAATTTTGAGAACTTGACATGGAGTCCTTGGCAGAATGCAAGGTATTGAAACTTATTTCCAGTTCTGAATTTTTTTTTCAGAAGTCATCTGAGATGGGTTTTTTTATGCTTAGTATCAATTTGAGAATCCTGTTCCTTCTCTTTATTTTCTTCCTCCTGTCCATCACTAGAAATTTCTTTTGATTTTGATTTGACGCTATCAACTTTAGTAGACACAGCAACCTTTAACGTTAATCAATTTTTTCAACCAATTCATTCAAACGTTCAAAAAATTGATTAACGTTTGAATGAATTGATTGAAAAAATTCATTCAAGCGTCAATCAATTTTTTTAAATGTCATTATTTAATCGTAATCTCATAATACAACTTAATTTATCCTTTTTCTAATTGAATGTATTTACTACAAGGTTATGACTTAAAAATAAATATTTATAATAAAAAGAGTTCATAAAAATGTGTATTTTCAAATATTATATTTTTAAATGCTCACTTTTCCTTAATCCTTAATTTTCATTCAAATATTTCACGCTAACACACTTGGCGACAATTGAGTCCATCTAACGGTAAAGTACTTAAAAATGAGACTTGACATTCATAGAAGTATAAGATACATATTTATCAATTCAATTGCATTACATTTCATTTTTAGTAAGCTACAAAATTTGTAAACAAAAGATTATCTGCTACAAAACTTACATATTTTTAAAATTTTTCCCCCATTGATGCATTCATTTTCGAGTTTTTTCAAAAGAAAAATAAGTTTTAGCTTGGCTACGCCAAATAGTAATAACTCGTTTTTTGACATTTCCTTGGTCTTTATTTATTGCCATACTGACCAAGGCTACCGGTCATTTTATCTTATCTATCTTTTTTCCAATGTTTACAAGTAATTATGTAAACTTAAAGTTATCATAAAATATATTTAAAATTTTAAGAATAAATTGATTATAATTACCTTTATAAAATAATCAAGAAAGACTGATTTCTTTTTTGTTTCCTTACGCAATTCGTCCCCAATTCTTTTTAGTACCAACACTCTAACTCTTTGTCAGTTTTAGAAGACTTTTGTACTGCCGACACACATCATTAGTTTTACATTGGATATCCTTCAAAGGTTTATCTGATGTAGACTTTTTGAAACTTTCAAAAAGTTTTTTATACAAGATTTCTCGAAATGAAGACATATTTCTGATTTAATTTATTTTAAACACCATACACTACAGTACTGAGAGGTTTTCAAAACTCACGAGACACCAGATAGTGGAGCAGTCGATGACTATGGTTATGGGCATATTTCAACCACTACATTATTCAACCACTTGACAGAGGAGGGGTGGAAACAAAGAAGATGTCATTTTACTTACATTTTGGAAACTTTTCTGGAAAACTCGTATTGTCACAATACAACATATCGCATCGGTCCATCCAATTCAATTGTATTCTGTTCTCATAATTGGAAATACAGTGAAATCTCTCTAAGGAGACCATCCATTGGACCTTAAAAAATCGGTCTTTTAGAGAGGTGGTCTCAGAATAGAGGTAATAAATAAAGCAAAGTTTCATGCAATACCTATTACAAAATAGATATATTTTATTTAATTAGTTTATTATATTTCAGGCCTACGCAACTTAGAAGAAATCAATTGAAGTTTCCTTTAATTTTAATAATTAATTATTTTAAACATTCTTTGATCTTAAGATACACATACATTTTAATGTCTGAATTAAACGTCTGAATTTTGACTGTGTCCAGGACATGTTTCGATATTCTGCTGTAGCTGATATGTGTATTGATGAGGATGTGCGTTTGCACAGCGAAACGTCTTTTGTATATATTTTTAGTTTTTAATTAAATGTTTATATATTTTTTTTATTTCATTGTAGTCAAGTCTGTTTAATGTACGAAAATTAATTCTTTGATCTCTTTAGGAAAATTATTTATTTCAGTATCATCTCTAACAGGTATCGAATTCCCATCAATCTGTCGATTTTAATGATTGAATTTTAGATGTTGAATGGAGAAAATTACAGTTTCACACTTTCAGCATGGAGCGTTATCCAAAATAAGGATAAAGATTCTATCCTCTCTAGTTTCTGTTTGGTAATTTTTTTGTCAAAGTCATATAACCAATTTTCAAAAATGGTCGATGTCATCAATGCTAGCTGGACATTTTGTGAAGTTCCGGAGAATTTTGTGATTCCCAAAAAAGAAATAATCATATATTTTGGCTAAAAAGCTGAAAAGTGGTCTTTCATGGAGGGAGACAGGAAATAGTGGTCCTTTAATAGAAGGAAAATTAAGCCTATAGTTTTATATAAGCCTATATAAGCCTATAGCGAAAAATTCTGGACCAGAAATAAAGGGTCTTTATGAGAGATGGTCTCCTTATAGAGCTGGTCTTTCACAAAGGTTTCACTGTAGTAGTAAGTTCTTAGAGATAATAAGCCCTTATGCATCAAACATGAACAGTCATCTCTAGATAAAAGAAATCGTTTATGTTTTCCTTGTGCGGTCAAAATAGCTGACATCAGAACTTCAAGTTTAATATTCTTTTGCTATTTCTTTTGTACAATTTGAAATTTTTAATGTTTTTTTTTTTTTTTTTTTTTTTTTAAACAAGTTAAGAGATTATGAAAATATCTTACGTAAGCATCATTCAAACACCCCCCTCCCCCTTGTCAGCAAAATTAAGCAAATCGTCCCCCCCCCCTCTTAGGGGCTTACGTAATATTTGAACGCCCCCTTAGGGAAAGCATCAACAGCATAAACAAGAACATCCGGCTTAACATATCAAGCAAAATAACGATACTTTGGCGCCAGTTAAGTACCCGTTATGTATATGACATTGACGGCAGAAGAAAATCGCGCCAATATGGGGCCGTATATGACATCTGTGCCGAATGTTTTCCATTTTGATTAAAAAATCAAAAATAAATCTACATAAAAATTGATATGGTCGCAAAGAATTCTTGGTACTATTTCGCTAGTTGGGTGCAAATCTCGCCAATAGCTATTTTTCAACTCGCCAATTAACATTTTTTTTATTTTTCGAGTGGTAAATTAAAACATTGATTAAAAATTGAAAATAATGTCATGGTTTATTGCATTATTTAATATTTGGCCAGATGTCATATACGCACAGCTGGTTTGACGTGATTTTTTTTTTTTTTTTTTTTTTTTTTTTTTTTTTTTACGAAAATTTTGCGAAAATCTCGTTTTCGAATACCAGTTACATATGTATTTTTGGTACTACTCAGTTCTCCCGCCGACCAAGAATCTATCGCCAAACTATAAGATTAAATGCCAATAATGATTGATCGTAAATGTCTCATTCACTTTACTTTAAGCAAGTTACAGGTGTTTACGTCATCGAGTGATTTTTATTTCGAAGTTTTATTTGTATATTTATTAATGTTATACTAATTTATTTGTTCTTTCGTTATTTAAAATAAAAATTATGTCAATTTTGTATAATTTGGCGAGTGGTTTGGCGATTTATATAATTTGGCGAAATTGGTCGAAGGAATAACTAAGTAGTACCGTATTTTTTAATTATTTTCTACTATTTTCTAAAGGAAATAACAAAAAAAGTAATTGATAAATACAGAACAAAATAATATATATAATTTTAAAAAAGAAATAAAAGTAAACAAACGTTTATTATTAAATAAACAACAATATCCGGGTTACCATGTCAATCAAAATAATGCCATTTTGGAGCCAATTAGGTACCCCGGTGTGTATATGACATCTGTGCCTAATATTTTTCTTTTTGTTTTGTTTAAAAAAAAAGAAAGAAGTGAAAGCCATCAATTTTAAACGTTTCAGTTTTAAATGAAAATTTTGTATTTTAAATAAAATTAATGAAATATAAAAAAAATGCGACGGGAAAAATGTTTGGCGATTTATCATCTGCGCCTCGCTAACATAAAAATACCGAGTTCTTGATTTCTCTATCAGAATCTTTCGATTTGGCGAAAGATTGTTTAAGTAAATTAAATTATGAATAAAAGTAACATGTATACCTTTCTTGGCATACATTTAAGGGAGACTAAACTGGTCACCCAATTAGTTTAAAATAAAAAAAATTGCTGAAATAAAATATATATATATATGTGTGTTATGATTAAAATTTGAGTTGCCATCATTAGAAAAAAGTATTTCAAATTAGAAAAAAAAAATAATATTTCGAAAACTAATTCCAATTTAAAATTTATAATGCAATTTTTGAGATCTGTTGATCAATACGGATTTTTGATGTTAATTTCATCGCAAAATATTCCATATTTTAGGAGAAATCGCCGTGAAACATAATCAGTTGTTGAATCAGTCGTTTCAAAGAATCGTTTCAAAGAATCGTTTCATAAATTCATTTCATTTCAGCCGTTTCATATATACGTTTCATAAATTCATTTCATTAGAATTTTATATATATAGGGTAGATAAGGTTTTATTAAAAAAATTAATAAAAGTATAACATCAAAGGAAATCGTTGTTAAATATGATAATTTGTTCTTAAACAAATTTTAGGATGAAAAAGAGAAGTGTGGTAGAATTCTGCAATCCTGCATATTAAATAGAAATTCAAATTTTCCATAAGTTCCCTATTTTCTATTAGCTTGGGGAGCTCCTAAACCTTTGTGAAATGACTTGAATTTTTTTGTAATATCATATTATGAAAGAACGACAGAAAGAACATTTTAAAAAAGTGACAGTTGGCATTTTCAATTTTTTTTTTATATTTTGGCCTCTCCTGGGACACCATAATATATATATATATATATATATATATATATATATAGCGTAAAACTCTAGGATAGATGGGCGTAATTTTTAAAGATTGAAATAAAAATTCTTAGAATGCAAATACAAGAAATATTGATGCATATTTAAAATCCTTATACATATACTCATAATATCTTATGCAAAAAATAATTAAATATTGAAAACAAAATGCGTTCAACAAAATTGGAATTTAAATGGCAGATGGCCATCTCTCCTTAAAGCCTAGGAGAGATGGCCATCCAATACAAGAAAGAAAAAGTCAATTTAAATAGAAAAAATTACACATTTCATATAGTTAATCATGAAAAACATATAGCAATTTGGAAAGATGCAGTTATATGATGGAAAATTAGTGAATAAAACTCGAATGAACAAAATAAGAAGTATAATTTCAATACTTCACTTTTCGTAAAATAATACTACATGCTTGCCAAAGGTCTTTATAATTTATACAAGTTTCATGGAACCACTTCAGGTACCTTATGCATTGTATCCGGACATTTTTTTGGATGTGATATTATATTGTTTTGCACAACGAACGCAGTGATCCTAATCCAATTCTATTTACTTGGAATCTGAAGAATCTAATAATTTAAATGTGTTTCGCTTTGTTCGCTACTGTATTTGTCGTGTTTCTTTTTCTCGCTTTAATTGTCTGAGCGAAGCGAAGGCTAATACTCAGCGAAATATTACTGTCTGGACACTTTACTACTACGATGGATATTAACGCCATGTCCTACTAAAAAAAAAAAGCCTAATAAAAACCTTTCGTCAAGCATAACTCAAAAAATATTTGTCGGATTTTGTTTCTGATTGCACCAGAAGGTACCTATGAGGGTCGCCTACTGAATGCACCTACTATGAAAAATAAGTTCCAAACCGTTTAAAAATTATATAGAAAAAACTCTTAAAAAAGCACGATTTATCTGCATACGTGACAGAGATTTGGTGTGCGTCACTTTCACCTGTTGATGTTTTCGTAGACAACTGGTTTGAACACATGGAGCAAATAAAAAAAATACGCACGCAGTAATATTGAATAGATCAGTTTCAACCCCGTGATCACAAACCTTGCAACAACCCGTGGCAACCAGTTTTGGTGGGCAAACAAATAATAATACAGTATTCCGTACCACGGTGACCGTTTTTAGCCTGTTGTATGAAATCTGGCATGTTGTATGACATACAATTGTGGATGATTAAAACAAAATACATGAGTGTTTATTGATCCGGGAGGTTATCTTTCTCTGGATGTCTGTCTGTCTATCATACAGCATGCAATTTTCTTGTAAAAGATATTATTATGCAGTAAAACCTCCATAACGGACACACCCGATTAGTGGACACCTCTATTTATCGGGCATTTTTTCGATTACCAACCCTTAAATAACTGTACATTTTTTACTCTCAGTAGCGGAAACCACCAAATAGAGGACAAATTCTGCCCTCCCGAGGTGTTCGCTATTTAGAAGTTTTACTGGTAAAACCTCCATAGCGGACACACCCGATTAGCGGATACCTCTATTTAGCGGACATTTTTTCGATTACCAACTCTTAAATAGCTGTACATGTTTTACTCTCAGTAGCGGTCACCTCTAAATAGAGGACAAATTCTGCATTCTCGGGGTGTCCGCTATTCAGAGGTTTTACTGTATATAATATTGATAATTATTTTACAGGGCCGCACAAAAGAATAAGAATATGTGAAACGAATATAAACTAAATTCGGGATTGGTAGATCACGGATGGTAATGTAATTTTAGGATGTTGTTACAGTCATCCGCAGCATGTTTTTAGAGTTTCGTTCATCTAACGAAACCCTACCTGTCTCAATCCTTTGTCTGTCTGTTTGTCCGCCTGTCACAGAGCCCGTTCTCAGAAACTATATATGTCGGAGACTTGAAAACTTGCATACTTATAGATGAACACCACACATCAAACGGCAAATAATAAAATTTCGAAAAAGTCTAATATTTAACCCTCTGGGCTCTAACTTGTGTATTTTAAGCAATTTTTCTAACTCAGCCCCTAATTTAATTAAGTTGGAGACATGAAATTTTGCATACTTATAGTTGAACATCTCACATCAAACTACAAATAATAAAATTTTTAAAAAGGCTTAATATTTAACCCTTTTGGCTCTAACTTGTGTATTTAAAGCAATTTTTCTAACTCAGCCCCAAATTAAGTTGGAAACATGAAATTTCGCATACTTTTAGCTGAAATCCTCACATCAAACGACAAATAATAAAATTTTGAAAAATGTCTGATATCTGTCCCTCTGGGCTCTAACTTATGTATTTTAAGCAATTTTTCTAACTCATCCCTTAACTAAGTTAGAGACTTGAAAGTTTGCATACTTATAGCTGAACACTTGCGATAACACGATAAATAATAAAATTTTGAAAAAGTCTATTATTTAACTCTCTGGGCTCTAACTTGTGTATTTTAAGCAATTTTTCTAACTCAGCCCATAATTAAGTTGGAGACATGACATTTTGCATACTTATAGCTGAACGCCTCACATCAAACGATAAATAATAAAATTTTGAAAAAGTCTATTATTTAATCCTCTGGGCTCTAACTTGTGTATTTTAAGCAATTTTTCTCACTCAGCACCTAATTAAGTTGGAGACATGAAATTTTGCATACTTATAGCTGAACACCTCACATCAAACAGCAAATAATAAAATTTTGAAAAAGTCTAATATTTAACCCTCTGGGCTCTAAGTTGTGTATTTAAAGCAATTTTTCTAACTCAGCCCCTAATTATGTTGGAAACATAAAAATTTGCATACTTATAGCTGAACACCTCACATCAAACGACAAATAATAAAATTTTGAAAAAATCTAATATTTAACCTCTAATATTTTGTCTCGCGCAATTTTTAAATTTAAACTGTTTTGCAATACTATTTTTTGTTCATTTTGCATAATAAGTGTAATGTGACGTAATTTGTTCTATTTCAGATTTCTAACGCATGTTAATGAATTTATTTTACAATATCCTTTTTCTTTTAAAATTCACATGTAAATATAGTTTTTATGGCGTAATTTCCAATAAGTGCCTGCTTTTTATACCTAATTATTTAATTCTAATTTGAAGGTTTTTTCTGTTTATAACAGTAACGTGTAAATATATTTTTTTATTTGAAGCAAACATTATTGTTTGTGCTGTTTATACAATTGGCAACAGTTTAAATTAATACCATTTTCTAAAATATGTAAAAAATATCTGTCAAAATGCTGAATATTTGAATTTAAAATAGAAATAAAACCTCAAAAAATGAGTCAAATTAAAAAAATTAATGAAATCTGCAGACCGGGATCTTCTATTGAATAAAATGATCTAAAAATGATTAAATTCCCTTGTATAGCTTTTGCTCTTATAAATTTTTTTTAATGGAACGATTTTGTCCAACTTTAGCATTAAATATCTCTTAAAATAATTCTTCGATTTGAAAACTGTATGCATTAGTGTGTTGATCAAACATTTCGCTATAATACCACCGATTTTCATATATTTGTATGCAATAGTTTTCTTAATATTAACGAAGAAAGACCTCCGGTCACAAAAAATTCAAAACCGGCGGCGGTGACAGCGTTAGTTACTTTTTATAGAATAGATAGATATATAAAAATGAAAACTTGTCTATCTGTCTGTTTGTAATTCTATAAAAAATCCACAATTTGGAAGCCAAAATTGTCAAGAGATACGTACATGTGTATTAAAACATGGCCGAGACAACTAAAGTAATCCGGAATCGAAATAACTTATAGTTAATTTTTAATTAATAAAGAAACCACCAATTTAACAGCAATTTCTTATCAAATTTAAACATTTTTCGTTATAGCAGTTGCCAACAATTAAAAAACACAATAAAATTATTACTACAACAATTAATTTTCTACTGCAAGATTTCCACGTGAAAAATGAAAATGAAATAAATAGTTTGCCGAATTTAAAAAAAAGGTGAATATTACGTCATAACTTTTCTATTGCAAGATTTTCACGTGAAATATGAAAATGAAATAAATGGTTTGACGAATTTAAATGAAATTGAATATAACTTCATAACTTTTCTATTTCAAGGTTTCCACGTGAAAGAGGAAAATATTACGCCATATTGGAAATATAAAGGGCATGGTGGATATAGTATAACGTCATATGAGTGTGAAAAATTTATTGAAGCATGATAAAAACCCGATTAGGGAAATATTGGCGTATTTTAACATTATTGCTCCAATTATAAATTGAAATAAGTTCATTTATAGCTGTATTCTTTTGCGTCTGTTATATACATTTATACATTTTTATATAGCGTTTTCATATGATTCATTCAACAACATTTCGACTGCTTTTTTTAATGTTTGTTTTGTGTTGTATGTTAAATTTTGAAATTGATTTTTCAGAACAAACATCCTTCAAATTCTGGGCAACGTCGGCACTTTAGTTTGTAACAGATAAATGGCTTTTGTATCTGTACATCTAATGCTAATATTATAAAGCGTTATAATATTATAAAGTATATAATATTATTAATGCTTGTACGTTTGTCAGGTGTTATCTCTGAAACTACATAGCCAACTTAAAAAATTGTTGGTGGCCATCTCTGCTCCGAAAAAAAGACTATTTTATGTCAGTGCAAGAACCTACATCGCTGCAGGAGCAAAAAAGTTCTAAAATTGTGATTTCTGCGATATTGATTGGGTTAGAAACTTTAAATTTGGTGCGGTAGTTACTTTTAAGATGTAAATACTCGTAATGAACGCTCTCTAAAAGGTTCAATTTGACGGATAATTGTAAAAATTTCTAGAAAGGTTCTAAACTATGATTTATTTGGAATACTTAAATTTTTGGGATACTGTTGGGGTTAGAAACTAGAACTTTGGCATGGTAGTAATTAATAAGATGTAAATGCTCGTTGTAGAACGAATTCTAAAAAATAGAAAGACTAAACAAAGCGGAAAAAGATCTAAAGATGATCTAAGTAACGAAGAACATGGAACTGTTAGGAATATAAACATGAAAATTGACATGGCTGTATTTATCATGACGTAAATTCGCGCAATAGAACAATTTCTAAAAATGTCGCTATATAAAACAGTACAGAAACAAAAAACTTTCAAAAATTTTCTATTTCTCTGTTACTGCTGAGCCCAAAATCTTGAAATTTTGCTTCGGGTTGGTTTTAAAATATACAATTGTCTCTATGAATGGTTTCTAAAAAATTTAAAATTTAAAAAGATGAAATTAACGCAAAGCGATCTCAATTACCATTAATTTGGAATTATTAGGTACAGCAACTTTAAATATATCATAATGCTGCATTTCCTCCGCAAAACATGCGATTTAAATGCAACAAAACTGATAGATACTCACCTAGCATTAAATAAATTGTGTAAATATTGAATAAAGATCTGTATGAAACAGTGAGTAGGTTGCCCGAAAGTACTTGTTAAAGTGTTCCTTCTCTAGGCTTTTCTCTCTCTCGCCAAAGCCACTAACAGAGGGAAGTGCCGTTTTAAATGTGATATGAATTTTTTATCCGATTCATTTTTCTAGACATTTTATCATAAGGTCATATTCTCAATAATCATTAGTAGATTTTTTATATATTAACTTATTCTGGTAAAATTTTGTAATACGGTTCATATTGGCGTATGTTAGCTTGCATGATTTGCTGAATAAATATGTATGGATTTGTAAATTACTTCAAATGACACTTTGACAGCTCAAAAGTTATGCAGACGATATATTCAGATCTTGTGTCATACTTTATGTTGTAATCATTGCCGATTTCTTTTATTTAATACATGCTAAATACAGCTCAACTTGTGCAGAATATGTTTGAAAACAAAACAATACAGCGTATGTAGTGGCCAGCATACACTCGTCATTTAAATCCGATCGAGCATATCTAAAACACACTCTAACGAAGCATTGCATGCCACTTTTGATGTATTCGGTACTTTGATACTATATTAGATTTTGAGAAGAGAATTCCTTAAATGTTATCGACAACCTCATTGCATCCGTGGAAAACAGATATTGTACAATATTAACTATTCCGGGGGAGCACACACCATATAAAGTATAGTCCATTCTTTTTAAACATCATATATTTGTCATTTAAAGTTACTCAAATTGTTGCGGAGGGTCTGATTATGCTCTTGACATCATTTTATACAGTTAAATTCCGATATAAGTAAATTAGTGTTTCATTTTCTATTTTACTTTTAATATATTGCGTACTTTCAATTTTATATCCCTGCATGGCTGTCTTGAATGATTTGATTTCCCATTTTTTTAAACAGTGTATACGAATTTATATATAAGATTTTATAATTCTGCAATTCGTTTATTTTCATCATTCCAATTTTTCGCAGTATATGGACAATTAAAGATAACATCTCATTTTCTTTGCTTCCACATGTTATTATTAAATCTATGTTCTCAGTAATATCGCTCAGACTAATCCCTCTGAGGGAAGTCCTAGTTTAGTTTATTTATCAACTTTATCAGTGTCTGTTATGAAAGCTTCTGACGTTTTTTTAGTATTTTCTAAAACAAATAAATCATTTGGTATTATTGTTTTATAATTATTATTATTAAAATATTTATATTAGTTAAAATTTAAATAATTATTAATATATTTATAAACGTGAAGATTGTATATTTATATTAAATTAAATTATATTTTGTTAAAATCATCACTACGTATAATTTTTAAATATGGATTTAAGATGTCCATCTCTCCTCGATTTCATATGGCCATCTCTCCCGAAATTGAAGGACTGATGTTCGCCAAATTTAAAGCATCAGTAGCCATTGTATGTCTTTGTTTTAGTTTTAGAAGTAAAGATTAGATTATATACGTGAAATAAAAGCCCACAAATTAAAAAATATAGATAACGTACGTACTGCAAACATTCAGATACCTAAGTCAAAAAAAAAAAAAATAAATAAATAAATAACCACCTATTTAATTTACGTTAAAATTACACTTACTTTTTGTAATCGAAAAACACAACTACACATCGCAATAAATAAACTCGTTGAACTATTTCACATGAAAAATGTTTATATTGCATCCTATGATCAAGTTTTGGAGATATTTAGAGTGGCCATCTATCCTAGAGTCACCCTATATACATCTGTGTGTGTTTGTGTATGTTTGTGAAATTTATGTTATAATTCTCAATTATTCATAAAAAATATATCTTTGAAAGCTAATTGGTAACATGGAATTTTTCATTTTAAATTGGCATTACAGAAAAGCACAGTCATGTATAAATTTCGACATTTTAATACATTGCACTGTTATAATTATTTATTATTGTATTTAATTATTATTATCATGGCATGTGTTTTAATTATTTACCCTTATATTTGTCCATGATGTTAAAGAGGGAAATTCACTCACACCAATTTAAGGTTCGGAATGCGAATGTGAATCCATGTTTGGGCTATTATAAGGCTGTTTGAGTCACTCCATTTTACGTAGCCTTAGTTATGAGTAGAAATAAAATGACTGACCAATTCTCAAATAGTGACATATTAATAATATGGGTCTAGGAAAAAATACAGGATGTACCAAAAGTCCCTGACACAATTTAAAACGCAATATAAAATCAAGTAATTGTCGTACAGAAGTGAGATGTGAGCTAAAATACTTCTCACTATGAAAAGTTTTCTTCAAGCGAATAAAAATAATTAGTTCCAAATTTGGATCACCGATTGAGCCACTTGTCTGTATGCTTACTTTCAAACATGCATTTTTTCTGATGTTCAGATTAATTTTGATGCTGTGACAAAGAAATGACGACTTCCTGTGAAAAAGCTAATTCCGTACGTCCGTACTTCGAAACCAAATCCATCAATACTGTTCAAAGTAACTTTAGTGTCGAGAACGAAAGAAAATCTCCATCTCGAAACAGAATTTTGAACAAGCATATGAATTTTTTGTGGCTCGTTCTACAAATGGTGAACACATTTAATTATGCTAATGGATTGGACAAATTATTGCTTTGTAACTTTTTTTCAAAAAATAAAATGATTTGTAACTGATTGTATTGAGTTTTTGATGCTTCTTTCTAATAATTTAAGGTACAGGGCCATATATAAGAAAAGTTTGGAACTAAAATTTTTATTCACGTGAAGAAAACTCTTAATCGTGAGAAGCACTTTAGTCAAAAACCAGTCAGGTACGACAATGCTAAGTAATTTTTGCATATTTTCCGTTTGTAATATTTCCTCGCGGAAATTATTATTATTTTTTTTTATAGAGAATTAAAAATTAAATAAAAAGCTGAAATAAGAACAAGATGGGGAAAGCACAGGAAATAAAAATACGCGAGAAGTAAAAAGAAAAAGAAATGTGATCATTATCATAGGATACAATGTAATGACTTTAAGAATGAACTATCCTTTGCTGTTTATTATACTGATATTTTAAATATGCAAAAGTTATGCGTTATTTCTTTTTCAAAAAATTTACTTAAGATAAAGCCACAATGTAATAAAACACAACGAAGGTTTTATAGTAGCAAAATTCAAATGTACTCGTATATGTCTGAAAGCAAATTGGTTAAATAAGTTGCTTAAAACATAATAGTATTTACGTTTAAAAGCTAAAATTTATCAGTTACATGAATTTGAAAGTACATTTTGAAGATTTTTCTTTTTATTATTTATTACATATTCGTTTAAGAAATACACTATAAACATGGATGAAATTAATAAGAACAAATACAGATATTGTTAAATTTACTTCTGAACTAGGTTTCTAGAAACATATATAATCTAGTATGTTGTGGCCATCACAAAACATTTTTCTATATAAATCACATCAATTAAATCATTCAAATAGTACAAGAAATAACAGCGATTTAACACCAACTCATATCAAAGCACATCTGAATTTCAAGTTTGATGAAAATTCGTGCATTAGTTCTTGAAATAAAGCTATTGAGGAAATTCTGAAAAATGCAGCATAGCAGCGCCATCTGTTGAGCGATTTACACCAAAACATAAACAGCATTAATTGATATCAAGGTATACCTGAATCTGAAGTTTGTTCAAAATCCAAGCATTAGTTCTTGAGATAAAACTATTGCGGAAATCGTAAAAAATACAGCATAGCAGAGCCACCTGTTAAGCGATTTACTCCAAAATGTATAAAACGTCCATCCATGTCAAGGACTGATTAAATCTGAAGTTTGATGAAAATCCGTGCAGTAGTTCTGGAGATGCAGAGCTCTTGCGGAAATCGTGAAAAATGTAACACAGCAGCGCCACCTGTCGGGCGATTTACACAAAAAATTAGACAGCACTAATTTATATCAGAGACTAACGGAATCTGAAGTTTGGTGAAAAATCGTACATTTTATCTTGAGTTAGAATTATTGCGATAATCATGAATAATGCAGCATAGCAGCGCCACCTGTTGGGCGATTTTCACAAAAAAGTAATGAGCACCAAACTATATTCTTGACTAACTGAATAATGCAGCATAGCAGCTCCACCTGTTGGACGATTTTCACCAAAAACTAATCAGGTCCTGTTTATGTCAAGGTCTAACTGAATTAAAATTTTTTTGTATTACGCGCATTAGCGCCCACAAAATTTTTGTCACATACAGACTCACAGAATGAAAGAGTGACAGACTGACAGACTGACAGACACTCACACACAGATATTTTCTAAAAACCATCAAATCGTGTTCTGAGCATTCTAAAACGTATAAATCCGTCGCAAACCGGAAGTCGAAAATTTTCACGAATCCAAAACTTTCTTCTTGTAAAGATAGAAGGAAGAAAAACTGAAATATATTTTTTTTTCCTCGGGGTGTATAGAACAACACTAAAACAAATGGAAAGAAACTGTTTGTTACAATGTTATATAATATATCGAACGACATTATATGCATTTTGTTTTTGAAAAACTTTTGTTAAGTTAAAGACACAATATATTCACACAATATCTTAAAAAAAAAATTCAAATATACTGGTATAAATCTGAAAGCGTATTGGTTGAATAACATGACTAAACATTACATTATTTGCGTATAAAAGCTTTAGTATATCAATTAAGTTAATTTGAAAATACATTTCGAACAGTTTTTTTTTTTTTTTTTTTTTTTTTTTTTTTTATTACACATTCACCCAAGATATCCTGTATTTAATTTGAACAAATACAGACATTTATAAATTACGGAACTCTGATCTAGGTTTCTAAGAGCATATAAAATAAATGTTAAATATTTTATTTTCCTTGTGGTGTATAGAACAGGGATAAAAGAAATAAAAAAAACCCAGAAAACTCATAGGAGTCTCTATTATAGAATAAAATGTAACTTTTAGAATGAAGTAGGGGAGCTAGGGGATGAATGGGACATTCTCAATATTTCAGGCAATGAACGTTTTTTTTTAGTTGCTTTGTATTTTCATATCTTGCACTACCATAGTGTGTTTTAATCCAAAAGCAAAATCACATGGCTGTTTTCATTATTTGCAAAGTTGCATTTTCTAAAACGCCGCCTAAAAAATAACTTTTTTACTTTTTTTAAATTTACATTTGTACTTGTCAAATACCTTATACAATATAAACAAATAAGATATGTTGTAGCTATTTAATGAATGATTAAATATTAAACATTATTAAAATGAATGAATATTAACCATTGTGACAAAATAATTTCTGAGGCAGAATGGTGGACAATTGAATATATGCATCATGCGGATGATTGGGACATTTCAATGGACAATATAGGATAGGGTGAATGGGACAGTCTCAAGCATCCGTAGAGATGTTAAAACATTTATTTATTAACTAAAATTATTATACAGTTTTATAAAATAGTAATTTTTGTTATTTATTAGTACTAAACAGTACTCGTATTATATAGGTTGTTTATTATAAAAAATTATATTGAATCTTAATTATTGTCTTGTAATAAACTTTAAATAGTTTATAAAAAAATTTCTATTGAAACTTTATCAAATTAGATAAAATTGCAAAAATTGTACATGTTTATTTACCGTGTTAATTTATGTGTATTATTATATTATATTGAATTTTGAACATGTGCTTAAATAAATCCCTACTCGCACTTACCCTAACATAATTTCATTTGTGCATAATATCTAAAATACTTTTAATTAATATTAATTAATAAGTTGCGAATGAAAAATAATAGTTACGCCGTATTTTAAAGACATTTTTCACTTTCATTTCATATCTAAAATGTCTTGTAAGAGGGAAAAGGGAACAGATAGACAGTCGAAGTTTACATTATAAGTTAAAACTGCAGTAAAAGAAGTGATTAGAAAAAGTGACATATAATAGCCATATTATAAGATCATACATTACAAATATAATTACAAATAAGATCATACTTATGATTTTTAATCAGGTAACATTGAATAAAGGGACGAAAGTATTTGTGTTCCATCCATGCCTATTAGTGTCCCATTAATCCCTGCTGTGGGGATGATTGGGATAGAGAGGAACTTTCTTTTAATTTTATGATATTTTACTGTTTAATAATAATCCAGAATAAATATTGAGCATAGACGTAGTCAAATACCTAATGTATGAAATGTGAAATATGTATAATATCCATAATAACTTAAGAAAAGTTTTTAAAATGAATATTTTTCTGAATATGTCCCATTCATCCACAAACCCCCCTACTCTTTGTTGTTAATTATACTGTTAAAGAACAACGTCATGTGCTTTTTTTTTTTTTTTTTTTTTTTTTTTTTTTTACTGGTGAAATTTAAAGCTACAATATATTTGAACAGTTCAGTTCATTTGAACTGATTTATAATAACAAAATTCAAATATACTCGTTTATGTCTGGAAGCATATTTTTTAAATTTGTTGCTTAAGCCCTTGAGGGGCTGGTGGTATATATTATATCCCACCTAAGTTTAATCAAGACAAGTACCGGCAAATAAAGTTTAATTTTATAACATTGGTGGAATAAAATTGTAAAATTGCTTTTCCTTATTTTGAAATGAAACATTTCAAAGATTCCGGTGTGAATTCAGCATTACAGGAACGCAAACACTTGCCCCTCAAAGGGTTAATAAATATTATATGCGTTTAAAAGCTAAAATATTTCATTTATGTGAATTTAAAAATACATTTTGACTAGTTTTTTATTTTTAATTTATCACACATTAATCTAAGTAATCCACTATAAACATTGGTCAAATGCTTAAGAACAAATACAGATGTTGTGTAAATTTCGCTCTGAACTAGGTTCCTAGAAACATACATAAAAAAATAAAACATATTTTATTTTCCTGGCGATGTATACAGCAGCAGTAAAACAATTGAAGAGGAACTCTTTGTTACACTGTTTTATTAAATATAGAACAACGTTATGTGCTATTTGGATTTAAAAAAACTTGTTTTAAGATATAGCCACAATATATTCACACACAATATGTTTTTTTTTAAACAAAATTTAAATGTACTGTTATAAGTCTGGAGGCATATTGGTTAAATTACTTGCTTATAGCGTAATATTATTTGCGTTTAAAAGCTTCAATATATCAATTATGTGAATTTGAAAATAAATTTTAAAGATCTTTTTTTATTACACATTCACCCAAAATATCCAATATAAACATTCATCATTTACATAAGAACTAATATAGATATTGATAAATTTAACTCTGAACTAGGTTTCTAAAATAAAATAAAATAAATGTTACATATTTTATTTTCCTTGGGGTGTATATAACAGGGGAAAAAGAAATGAAAACAAACAGAATACTGATAGAAATATCTATTATATAAAGTTTAACTTTTAGAATGAAGTACTCTTTGCTATTAATTACACTGTTACATTAAATATAGAATAAAGTTGTGTGCTATTTGTTTTTGAAAGAAATTGGGTTAAGATAAAGCCACAATATATTTACACACAATATAGTTTTTATAATAACAAGATTCCAATATATTCGTAAATGTTTGAAAGCATATTGGTTAAATAAGTCGCTCAAAAATTAATATTATTTGCGTAGATAAAATATATTAATTATGTGAATTTCAAGATGCATTTTGAAGAGTTTTTTTATTTTTAATTTATTACTCTTTCATCCAAGATATACATCTTACACAATGATCAAACCCATCGAACACAGGTATTGTTAAATTTATCACTGAACTTTGTTGCTAGAAACATACATAAAATAAGTGAAAACAATATATTACTTTCCTCAGGATGCATAGAACAAGGGTCAAAGAAATAAAAAGGAACGATAAACGGATAGGTGTCACTATTGTAGAATAAAGTATAACTTTTAGAATTAAGTATTCTCTGGTGTTTATTACACTGGTTATACAGGGTGACTACAAATTATTTGTGTAATTTTGTAAGTTATAAGCTTTCGAAATAATTAATGAAATTAACTAGTTGAAAGTCAGATTAGTAGTAATATTGCAGAAGTTTATTCATAGATGGCGCTAGGTGTCATAAACGACGATATCGCTTAGCAAGAGGAGATGCTATTCAATGGCTACCGCGATTACAGGATATTTCATCGCTTGATTTCTGTGCATGGGGTTTTGTAAAAGATTAAGTGCACAAGCCGCGACTTCCTGCATTCATTACTGAACTAAAATCAAGAATATGCACTGCAATTAATTTAATCGACGGAAGCATGCTGACAAATATGTGGCAAGAAATGATTTACCGATGGGATATTTGCAGAGTCGCGAAAGGAAGTGACATCGAACATTTGTGATAATGTTAAACTTGAACTATTTTTCTGTCTTACAATAAAATTTACTTTAATTTTTTTCATCTCAATTCCATTCAATAAATCATTCATTTTGACCAACTAATTTGTAGACACTCTTTATGAAATATTGGACAACGGCGAGGGCTACTTGTTTTTAAACAACTTGTGTTAAGATAAAGCCGCGAGGCATTTGCATACAATACAGTTTTAATAATAAAAATATTCAAATATACGCGAATATATCTGAAAGCATATTTTTTAAACAAATTGCTTAAAACATAATGTTATTTTTGTTAAAAGCGACTATTAATCAGTGATGATAATTTGAAAATACCTTTTGAAGATTTTTTTTTATTTTAATTTATTACATATTCATCCAAGTAATCCACTATAAATCAAATGCACTCAAAATGCAATCAAATCACTCAAATGCATAAGGAGAAGTACAGATACTGTTAAATTTATCTTTGAACTAGTTTTCTAGAAACATACATAAAACAAATGAAAAATATTTTACTTTCTTCGGGATGTATAGAACAAGGGTAAAAGAAATATAAAAAAGGAACAGAAAACTGATAAGAGTCACTATCGCAGAATAAAGTGTAACTTTCAGAATGAAGTAGTCTTTGTTGTTTATTACACTGTTACACTAAATATAGAAAAATGTTGTATGCTATTTGTTTTTGGAAAACTTGCGTTCTTTTGTAAGAAGGTTTTGGTTGAATGAAAAATTATATTTCAATGCATAGAGATGATAGAAAATATGAAATAAATGTTTCATTTTTCAGGTAGATTTTTCTGCATTTTCAAGTTTTGTCATGTAAATGGAATAAATGAAATGTTTATTTTTGCTATAAGACAAAAAGATATTTGTTTTGTAGGATACTGTTTTTCGATTATGTATTTTATACTGAAGAAACCTATACCGGAAATTTAAATAAAATAAAATCAATAATATTTTATTTGCTTCTGAGAAAGATGGTCTCAATGGAATCGTCATGCTTATGAAAAAATGATGTGAGAAACACACATATAGTATTCGAAAACATTGAGTAAAATATTAATTTCAGAACGAGCTTTATACCGCTATTCATATTTCAGAAATATTAGATACAGAATACTGGTATGGCTCATTGTTTTTGAACAACAACAATGTTTTTGTTTTTTTTTATATTTTTTTTTTCAAAAAATCCAGAAATCGTCCAGAAATCGCTGGATACGAAATTACGCTAGATTAATTTTAACACAATTATTCTAATTGGTAAACAAATCATATAATAATTGTGTTAAAATTAATCTAGCATAATTTCGTATCCAGCGATTTCTGGAGTTCCATTACCTGAGATTTATTCTGTTGAGCTGAACCAGGTTTCAGACCAGATGCTGTAATCATCAAGGTTCGCTGGGTGAAAAAGTTCGACCAGAATCGTCCGGGATAGCTCGGATGGCAGAGCACTGGCGGCTTCAGCCAGGAGGTCCCGGGTTCGAATCCTGGTCCGGACATTTTTTACCCAGTTGGAAATTTACATCTAATATGATTTGTTTACCAATTAGAATAATTGTGTTAAAATTAATCTAGCGTATATTCGTATCCAGCGATTTCTGGAGTTCCATTACCTGAGATTTATTCTGTTGATCTGAACCAGGTTTCAGACTAGATGCTGTAATCATCAAGGTTAGCTGGGTGAAAAAGTTCGACCAGAATCGTCCGGGATAGCTCGGATGGCAGAGCACTGGCGGCTTCAGCCAGGAGGTCCCGGGTTCGAATCCTGGTCCGGACATTTTTCACCCAGTTGGAAATTTACATCTAATATGATTTGTTTACCAATTAGAATAATTGTGTTAAAATTAATCTAGCATAATTTCGTATCCAGCGATTTCTGGAGTTCCATTACCTGAGATTTATTCTGTTGAGCTGAACCAGGTTTCAGACCAGATGCTCTAATCATCAAGGTTAGCTGGGTAAAAAAGTTCGACTAGAATCGTCCGTGATAGCTCGGATGGCAGAGCACTGGCGGCTTCAGCCAGGAGGTCCCGGGTTCGAATCCTGGTCCGGACATTTTTCACCCAGTTGGAAATTTACATCTAATATGATTTGTTCACCAATTAGAATAATTGTGTTAAAATTAATCTAGCGTAATTTCGTATCCAGCGATTTCTGGAGTTCCATTACCTGAGATTTATTCTGTTGAGCTGAACCAGGTTTCAGACCAGATCCTGTAATTATCAAGGTTAGCTGGGTGAAAAAGTTCGACCAGAATCGTCCGGGATAGCTCGGATGGCAGAGCACTGGCGGCTTCAGCCAGGATGTCCCGGGTTCGAATCCTTGTCCGGACATTTTTCACCCAGTTGGAAATTTACATCTAATATGATTTGTTTACCAATTAGAATAATTGTGTTAAAATTAATCTAGAGTAATTGTTTTAATCAAAATATATTCAAAATATAAATCAAAGTTAAAAGTAATTAACAATAGGAATTATGGAACTAATTGCCAGTTGTATGAACATCAGGAAAGAAGTGACGCAAAGCTTACACATGAATTTATTTTGTACATTTATTTTATATTCCAGCGCACTCGACATCGAATCATATTTGACAATCTGAACACTGAATCATTTCTGCTATTTAATTTTCTTATAAATTAGGCAAAACCAATCATCACTGTCTTGATTTTTATTTTTAGATTCTGAATCATTAGATATATCTTTTCCAAAAGAAGTTTTCTTTACCTTATGTCTGTAGATCTTCACTTCCGTCATTTTCTTTACTATTGAATTACGCATAATTTTTAAAACTTAATGTCCCAATTGTTTTGTGCTCTGAGACCTTTTTTTGTTTGCTTTTGTTTTTCATTTCAAGGTTTATGTTATGTTACGAAGATGTTAACCCAGCCATTTTTTCACTCATTCTGTACTTTGATTTAACTGAGTTTGACAAGGGAGATAACAATTGTAATCATTCTTTCGCTTTTTTTTGGTTGGGTGTGTTCTTGCTGCAGCCTTCATGCAGGATCAATCTCATCATAACTTACTCTTTACCTTTCGTTTCCTACATCTTTGACAACTTTTGCCGTCACTGAGTGTTTTCTTCTAGACTGTTTGTCTGTGTCATTTTCATCGTTTTTCTTTTACTCTCTTAGTTTTAGTAAGTTTCATGATTACTGACTCGGACTGCGAAATCTCACTAGTAGGAGAATCAACGGATCTATATGCAGTGTCTATTTCCTTGTCAAGAATAAGCGCAGAAGCAGCTCCAAATGATGACTTTTAAAAACATTCCTGTTAGAAGTCCAAATTGCGCCTCCTTTAACAGTACGGACGGAGGTTCAGAGGTTGCTGCTCTGTTGTAACTGATAGCTTTTCAAATTTATGATCATATATCTGATCAGGTTAATGCAGCTCAAATTGGTCCAATTAAGGCAAATTGTCCCAATTAAGGCGCAGTGCCAAAAAAGGCACTGCGTAATTTTTTAAAAACAGATAATTTGAAGACTAAGAATTAAAACGAAAGCAGAGAAATTCGAATGAAAAACATGTACAATAAACACATAAATTTAGATAGGTCTGTGAAAACATAACAACTTGTGTTAGTTTCAAAGTATTCTCTTACTTTTAGTAGGGAAAAAAAATAGATCAAAACAGTTTTAAATTGTCTGAAAACAGCACGTGGAATGCGGGTGCTTCATCCAATCATAAATGACGTTATTCGGATGTGTAGGATTTCAGAGGTAGATGGCGTCTCATTCTGTAATTAACAGCAGAATTTCAGCGGATCATTTAAAGCAGTGGTTCAATTATGGCTACTCCCCCAATCATTTTGCTAGTGTTAAACCTATTTGACAGTTATTTAACTAAACTATTTGACTCATAGTAAGACGGTGGTTATTTTATGACAAATTGATCGCAATTATAAAATTTTAGATAGAATGAACCATCGAACTAATGAACAACAAAATAAATATTCTTGAAATTTAATATCAATTCGGTGTTTTGTACAAAATGACAGTTATTTAAATAGGAAATGTAATTTTATCTTCGATGTTTTTTTTTAAATATTTGGAACTCATAAAAGATTATTCATCAATTAAAATTGTAATTTTCTTTTTTATAAGCTGCAGCAAACACGATCAGCTTTCTTTTAAATAAAATAATTAATAAATTCGGCTGATTAGTTTTCTAGAAAAATGGTCCCAAATTTGAAAATATTGTTTCAAGAAAAACAAGTAATATGATTTCAGGAGCGTTACATTCAAGGAGCGTCATTACGTTCAAAGTGATAAAAAAAAAAGAAATGAAATATCCCGGAAACCTTTTGGGTTAACGGTATACACGCTTTGGTGTTGAAAAAATGCAAAAAAAAAAATCGAAAATTTTAGCGCAAAAGGTATAAGTTTCCATTAAAGAATTTTGCTCAGAAATTGAAACGTGTGACTTAACAACTGACAGAAGTGAAAACTCGGACATTGATGCAAACCTTGAAATCAACGAAGATTTTAAACTTGATATCAGCACAATGTCATAGAAAAACAGATGTTTCACAAAATAAAACTGTTAATAATCCACAAGACATTTTTCAGAAATTTCACTTGCCGTCACATTGGAGGAGTTCCAATGCTCTTTATTTATACGTTTCGAGTAATGCCAAAAAAGAGTGACACTACAACATTAGAACTTTATCAAAAATACATGAAGACGAGAACAAGTTTAACAAGCTATGGAACGCTGTAAAATCTGCAAAAATTATACGGAACTTCATCGGGAATATAATTAGACAACTACGAATCACCATCTATGTATGACTCGCTGAAACATTTTAATGCAATGCAAGATTAAAAAAAAAAAAAAAAAAAAAAAAAAGAGCTCTCTTAAATGTTGTTTAGGGCTTGAAAGCGATTCTACTTGACAATCAATGTTATTTTTTAGATAAGATTACATAAATAAAATGTCCAAAGCCAATTGCAGGTGCTCCCGAAATACTAGAGGAAGAAAACTGTATGTTACATGGTTTGCTAGTACATTTATGTTGTCTCTCCGCAGAAAGCTGAAAAGGTTGACGAAAGAAAATTTTATTTGCTGCAAATTATTAGTCAGAAAGTATTTTGAAATATTAGAAAATATTTGATTTTTTTCAGTTTTCCACGTCATTGGCTAATAATCCGGAGATTAGAGCTCTCTCATACCCAAGATTTAAAGATAAATGGTTCACTTACGTTAAACCAGCATATCCTGATAGAATAAAGAAAACATTTTTAAGCAAGGAGATCCCCAAGAAGGTCTGAATACGGCCAAGTCAATGCAGGAAGCCAAATTTAACAGTAACGAAGAGGAATGTTTTTTCGACTTTGTAAATGATACTTTGAAGGCCGAATCAGAATGTATTATTTTTTTTTCAGAGATCAAGAACAGACATAGTAATATCTCACTATGTATTAAAAGAAGATCAAAGCAAGTTTCTTCCCAGAGGTAGAAGAAATGAAAAAGTCTTCAGCAAGTACAATACAGATCTTCTATGTTATGTTCAGAAAAAAAAATCGGTCCATGTAATTAATAAAAAGCATTTATGTTAAAACTTTGTGCTCAAATATACAGTTTGTATATATTGACATTTTCAGTTACTGGATCTTAACAATCTAAAGTATTTGCGAACTTGTTAAAAAAAATAATAATAACATAAATACTACATATAGAATTCGGAAGTGCCCCAGTCAATCACAGATACTTAATCTGGGTTAATAAGAGAAAAATTCTCCTCGTATGTCCATGAAAATAATACTACAGATTACTCAATTTTAAATGAAACAAGTCAACGTAATCACTGATTCTTAAAACAAAGTGTGGTCAAACTTTAAAATTATAATTGCATCTTTTAAATGATATTATATGTTTTAAATCTTTGTCAATAAAAGTATAAGATATATGATTTTTTAAAATAAATATAGAACATCATGAAAGAAAACGTTTAAAATCCGATTTATTTTTATTAACACTATTTTCTTCAAATACAGTATAATTAACACTGCATAATAAATAAACACTGAAAAATCCCATTAACTCAAATACTGAGTTTGTAAAGTCCATGGGAGAATAAATGAAATCTAAATCGAGTGTAACTATCACTCTTTCTGAAAAGAAAATATCCCTTTGACAATCTTGCATTGTTCCTTACAAAAAAATAACGATCCACTTTACAATTACGCTTATAATAGAAAATTTTCACAATGCACAAGCACACATACACAGAAAATGATTAGAAACAGATAAGGAATTTTCTTTACGAAAATGAATGCATTCTACAAGTATTACTTTTTTTGTCTAAATGAGTTAAAATTTAAAGTAGATGAAAAAAGTACTAACACAGCATCTCTTGTTACATTTGTAAACTGTCCAGGATTATGAGTAACTGAGTGGAAAAGGGATATATTCTGATGTTAAGAATCAAAATAAAAATTATAAACTATTTATTAATTATATCCGTCAAGTGATGTGCGTTATGACGTTACATAACACAAACTGTTAAATTTTAGATGTAGCTCTGAAAATTTAAACGGGCAATATTTCTTATTTGAACTTTGAAATTGCATAAATTGTTGCACGTATTTTATAATAGAGTGCGTACATTCATTTCAATGATAATACATTAGCAACTATATTTCGATGCATCTACAAAGTCTCATTGCTCACTACCTGAGTATTTTTTTTTTTGTTCACTTACGAATGCATATACGGCGAAGTTTTGATTTTTGTCATACATGATCATTTATTTAGCAATGGGTATGTGTCTACTGTTAAATAATTATTATTAAATATGGTTGAAAAAGTGAAAAAAAAATTAAAAATGAAATTCTGTTTTTCCTACTTCACGCTGTAAAAAAGTACGTTACGCTATAAAATTGATCGCAACATGCTGCCACCAATTTTATGGAGTAATTAAACTTATATAATAATGTAATTTAACCAGATAAAATTTGTGTAATATTGTACCATACAAATGTGAAAATATGAGAATTCACATTATTAAGGTGTAACGTAACACTAGTTATACGGGTTAAATGTAATTGTGAAATTTAGTGCATTTATCACTACCCAAATTCTCGAAAATGCTTTAAATAATACTACACTTCCGTAAATGTACGAATATTTCTAAAATGAAACCCAAACTAAACGTTTCAAGTATTTCTATAATAATATATTTCAAATTCATATTCTAATAACGACGTAAAAGACGATATTTTTGGTATGAAAATATCGTACTAAAGATTTTTTTTAAATATATAACTTAGAACTGCGACAAATTTCGAAAAAATGTGAAGCATAACAACCAGAATTTTTCCAATGATGCCGAACGAAATAAATGGACGCAAGGCATTCATAAAAATACGAGAAAAATAACAACATATGCTACCATAGAAATTTATCAGAATATATATCAAATTTTCTTGCGCATTTCCTGCATTTTAGGAAATAGAATATTATAATATTTATAATGCTAAAGCTGTTGTTAGTTTTTTTTTCTCTTTGTTGGTGACTTCTTTAAAATATAATTGTTTACGAATTTTCTAAATTGTGCTTATACATTATTCTTACGATTCAGGGGATTTGGATACGAATTGACAATATATTTTACTGTTTTGGAGGGGAAATAATGTTACGTGTTTTTTCACACATAAAAATTAGAAATGATAATTATTTTTGGAAAACAGGGCGCAAAAAAGAAACATGGACAATTAGCGGGGCTCATGTTCTACATCAAAAAGGGCAGAGCGCATCGACGTTTAAAATAAACAGGACAGTGTTCGACGCCCTCTAAAAAGCCTCAAAATGGAGAATGTAAAGAAATAAACTAACCTTGCTCCACCTAGAAACTCATCAATTGGATGAAAACACAGTCCGACCAAAGATTTTTGGTAAGGGGTCTTATAGACGGAGTTTTTAGAAAAATGATATTGGTTGAAAAATAACATGGAGCTTATTTTCTGAATTTTACGGTAATTATTTTCTTCGCTGGTTGCTGTTTTAGCCCACTAAAACTGTTTTAGTCCTCGTATGCTACTTCTTTATCCCAGATATTAAAATGCCTTCTCGAAAAAATTACGTTCCTTTCTATAAGCTAGTCATAAAACAAATCAGATGTATCATGGTACTGTTAAATACTCTACTGCAATATATTAAACTTCTAAGCATCGCACATTTTCCATTTTTATACCGTCGTATTGGGAAACAAGTACTTTCAAATGCAATCTGTTTGAAAACTGCATCTCAATTTATTTTTCAGATATTTATTTATTTTTTTTTTTTTTTGCAGTTTTTAGTGACATTTGTTTAAATTTGGCAACTTAAGTACTCCATTTCTGGAGAAAGTAAATGAGAAAGAAAAATAGAAAATAGTAATTATATCATTTTGTTGCCATTTTCCAATAACCACAGAAAAAAATGTAATTAAAATAAGTGCTATTTTAAAAAATATATAAATAAATGATTTCTGGTAAATCATGGTGCTATTAAAAACCAAATTTAATTTTAGGTACGTATATTTATATTATAAACAAATGAGGGGATATCATTCATTATATAGCCGATTTGTTTGTCGAGTTTCTTGAAAGACGGCATTTCTTTTTTAGATTTCTGTATTATCCAACGATACTGACGTCATATGCGTACATTACTGTAGTGCAGATGTTTAAGAAAGATCATAAATGAAGAATTCTTCGGTGGATGCGGATTATTTCATTTAATTTAAAATAAAAGCATGCGTTTTAAGTCTTAAAACTGAAATATGTTTGTACTACCTATATATATATATACACACACACATATATACAGGGTGTTCCGTTAAAGGGGTCCAATATTAATAGGGGTAATAGAGGAGATCACATGGAGCATAAATCAGTATATAAAGCCTGGTCGGATCTCAATAGTTTTCAAGTTACAGCAAATAGAATGAAAATTCGGAAAATTGTAAAAGAACCCTCATTGCTAAACTATCGATAATGCTACATAAAAACGAAGCACATATTTGGAAGCAGAAAAAAACCTACAAAATGACATCAATTGTATTAAAATAGCAATATTTATTGACGAGTTACAAGCCCTGAAACAGTGAAAAAAGTACGAAATCCAATATACATCAAAATAGTTAATCGTTAATTCCAAAAAGACAACTCTAGCTACAACAAGGAAAATGTAGTAAAATTTGGTCCATTCCGAAAACTTTCGAAAAAGCTTACAATGAACCATATCGGTTTAATTGAGTGAGAGAAATTAATCAGTTTCTTAGTTACAACTCCGCTTTCTTTGACACTAGCAAAGGTTAAACTCCGCCCATCACGATTGGAAACACCGCCTTTTTAATTACTCTCAACTATACATTTTCGATCATGCTTCTTCTGAGATGCAACATTTTTAATTATTCAAGAGTTGAATGAACCAAAATAACTTTACAATAATAGTCTACATTTTAAAGTGGTCTTTTATTGATATAAAGCTTAAGTTAAATTCTTTAAAATTAAACTGGTGATGAAAATTCGGAAATAATTAAAAATATTGCGATTTGTAACTATGCAAGAAGTTTCAGTACATGTTTTACATGGACAATTATTGTATGTATATGTGCATCATAATTTATGATAGGAAATAATAATAACAAATAGCATAATAATTTTATTAATTATAAATTTAAAAAAGACACTAAATTTTAAATTAATTCATACAAACTTTGTAATTTGCAATTTTAGTACACCACAGTCTGTGACTTACAAAATACTGTGCCAAAAAGTGTTGAAAATAAAAGAAAAATGACAAATAAAGAATTACATTCCACGTACTTTATGACATATGTGAAGCATAGTCTTCTGGCCTGCGCTGCACAGTTCAATGTCGGAAGGCAGACGAACGGACATTATTATAATAGGTGTTCGAGTTGCGCCCATTAACAGAATCGCACAGCCGACAGCGACGTCGTAAAGATTGGCGAACACGCCGAAAAACTCCGACGGAGTTGGGAATGTCTCCTGCAGCGACAACGATTCGCGCTAGTAAATCCTCCGGTGTATCCACAGGCGTTTCATACACCAGCGATTTAAGGTGTCCCCAAACAAAAAAGTCTAACGGATTGAGGTCTGGAGAGCGTGCAGGCCAAGCAACAGGTCCACTGCGTCCAATCCATTTCCCAGGATATGTTGAATTGAGGTGATTGCGAACACCTATGAAAAAATGTGCCGGTGCGCCATCGTGCATAAACCACATATTGTGGCGCAATGTTGCTGGCACATTTTGCAGTAACTGCGGTAAGATATCCCGTAGGAAAACCAAGTACGTACTGCCATTGAGTACATCTGGGAGTAAATATGGTCCTATGAGATAATCGCCGGGGACACCTGCCCATATGTTCACACTGAACTTTTGTTGTGCGTTCGACGGGAAAACAGTGTATATAAAACATTTGTATATGACCATGTGTGCATATTGTGCGTGTTTACCACGCCCTCTCTCGTATATGTTGCTTCATCAGTAAATAAAATATTTTCCAGAAATTGTGGATTATTTTCTGTTACATTAAGCAACCAGCGTACGAATTCTGTCCGCTGAGCACAATCTGTTACTGATAACATTTGTACCCGCTGCACATGAAAGGGGTGCATGTTTTCTGCACGCAGAACACGCCACACACTTTGGTGAGAAACACCGACTTCAGACGCAGCAGCTCGTGTACTCGTGGAGGGGTTATCTTTAAAAATATTCAGTACATCTTCTTCCATTGCAGGTGTTCGTACATGTCGAGGTTTCCCTGCATCAAAGCTTGCTGTATTAAACGATCCAGTCTCCCGTAATCGTCTATCGATTTTTATGAAGAGTTTCGAACTTGGGCAACGTCTCCTTGGAAATTGCTCACGGTACATGCGCTGTGATAGACATGCATTTCCATGAGCTTGCCCGTACATCAGATGCATGTCCGCATATTCTTCGTTAGAGTATTCCGGCATAATTATTATACATCAACTTACTACAATCCCACTTACAACAGCCTCCCTTTAACATAACGCCCACTGATGACTGCTGTTTTATTACACTTTTCTTCCTATACACATAGAAAATTTGCATAAAAAGTACTTCTTCTTCATCATCCTGAAAGTTCATGGAGGAAACGCAGCAGTCACGGAGTTTGCTTTAAGACAAGGCGAGAGCTGCACAATATGTCATTCACTTGACCAGACTGAATAATGAAAGGGTATTGATAGAGGTTGATCAGAAATGTATAATTGAAAGATATTAAAACGGGGTGTTTACAATCGTCATGGGCGGAGTTTCGCCCTTTCCGAGCGTGCAACAGTACAGAGTTGTAACTAGGGAACTGCTTGATTTCTCCCATACAATTAAACTGATATGGTTTATTGTCAGCTTCTTCGAAAGCTTTCGGAATGGACCAAATTTTATAACATTTTCCTTGATGTAGGTAGAGTTGCATTTTTGGAATTAACGATTAACTATTTTGCTAAATATTTGATTTTGTATTTTTTCACTGTTTCAGAGCTTGTAACTCGCCATTAATTCTCAATATTCTAAAACAACTTATGTCATTTCGTAGGATTTTTTCTGCTCTTTCTAAATATGTGCTTCGTTTTTATGTAGCATTATCGATAGTTTAGCAATGGGGGTTTTTTTGCAAATTTCCGATTTTTCATTCTATTTGCTGTAACTTGAAAATTATTGAGATCCGGCCAGGCATTATATACTGATTTATGCTCCGTGTGATCTCCTCTATTACCCCTATTAATATTGGACCCCTTTAACGGAACACCCTGTATATATATATATATATATATATATTCATCGGGGACGGCACTAATTTCTGAAAAAAGCAGAATTCTTGTTTTCTAGTTGTTATTTTTTCCGCCATTTTTTCATGACACAATCTTGTTTTTCGTGACGGATTGTTCTGAGTGTCACAGAGATGTTCTTTTCAAGTTGCAAGTTCTTTTCAAGTATTCGCCGAGACAACTAGTCGAATGCGGTACATCTTCTTATACATATGAATTAAAGTAATTTAAACTTGTTTCTTTACAATCATTCTATTTTGTATCTTCATAAGACTCTTTAAAATAATATAATACATAGATATTCATCACAGTAACTATACTAAATTTAATTTCATGTTATTCACAACGATCATATGAAAATAACATTAATCCAAAAAATGAAATTTGAAAGTGAATCCAGTGATCACTATGAATTTAACAATTAAATGTAGTGTAACACTGGAGTTACTTGATCTTTTTTTTCACCATTTTTCGCTTTCTTTTGGTCTTTTGGTGAACTATTATGTACTAGTTATGATAACAAGCATTTAATGTCGTGAAGTCTGTTTTTCTTCTTATCTGTTATCAATGGGGGTTGAGTATAACATATTTTACTGTAAATATAGTAATTATTAATTCTCCAAACCAGTAAAAACTTTATAAAAATTATTATATCGTTGAGTATTTGTTATTACGCCGTGTGAACAGTTTAAAGTAATTATATAATTAAAATGATCATTTTCGAACATTTTTTATATGTAATTCAGGAGTGACATTATGTCATCATGTCCAACAGAAATATAAATAATGCTTTTCACTATTTTTCTGGTGGATAATTAAAGAAAAACAGACTCAAATATAATGTTTCCGAAAAAAAAAAAGCATCAAAGGATTAGTACTCATAAATGTCAGCTGAAAATTTTTATTTGTTATTTACTAAATCTTTCGCTATTGTTTCAAAACAGGTACACACTCTGTTTTTTTTTTTTTTTTTTTTCAAGAATTGGTGCAATTTCTTTATTTTTTTTTCTTTTATGTTCACTAGAAGCAGTTACTATTTTTAATGTTATTACTGTTTTCCTGTTGCTTATGTCTGCTGCTGCTGAAAACATAATTGAAAGGTAAACTTTATAATTTTATACCAATTTTGGCTATATATACATAAATAATGGTTTTTTCGACTGTGTTAGCATCAGCAAAATAAGCTCATTAATTTGTGGCAACAGCATTAAATATTTAAAATTTTCCTATTAAAGCTCTAAAGTATCATTGCTTTGATCAAAATGACTTCAAATTTAAACAATTATTGCATATTCTTAATTTGATTCACTCTTTTAATGTGAATTTGTTTGTGAATGAAAGTTTCATTCTGTTTTCTCCTCAATATTTTACGTTTAGAAAAAGGCAAGAGGAATAACTGTACAAAAATATCTAGATACTTTTTAATGAACAGATCTACGAGTTACGCAAAATAGAAAAGACTTAACATGGAAATTTGAAGTTAATACCTCGTATATTAAGTTTAGTATATACAAAGACGAAAACATTGTAATATATATTCCTTTATTTGGCAATGTATCTCTTACGTCTACTTCTCACGAGAAAATTATGAAAGAATTACTACACATTTGGTCAATTAATAAACAAATTTAATATTTAATTTCCAGCAGTTTTTTTTTATTTTATTTTATTTTTACAATACGCAAAATGATTCGAAAAGCAGCAAATATATTTTTTACGGAAATGACTATTCATTTTTATTACCAGTTTTTGCCAAAATATGATAGAACAGTGAACATTAATGAACAAAGCATTAACTCAGTAAATATAACTCCATTTAAGCTGTCTCTTAAACTACATTTTTATTACTTTACAGTAATTTTACATTATTTTACAATTACATATTGAAAACTTTTCAAATACATGAATTAGTGTTTTGTTCATTGTGTAGTACTTCATTCCTAGAATTTACAATCAACGTCCTATTACCTCCATGATAATTCATTAAATTTACGTTACAAAAACTAATTCGCCATAACTTTTTTCAGAAGGTTACATTATATAATGTAACACACATGTGTTGAAATTGTGTTCGTATGTTGATTTATCTTACCATACTTTAAAAAAATGTCCTTTTCAAAATAAATATTTTCGTAAATTGAAAGTCGTAGCAGAGTTTTCTCTAGTTTTGCTTACATTATGATATGTACCAAAAATATATTTCTTCTATTCTATATATATTAATCCGCAAAATAAAAGAATTTGAGTGTGTTAAATAATCGCGTTTAAACATTTGTTACCATTTAAATAAAAAATTATATTTTATGAATTAGAAATAATTTTAGTAAACACAATTTTGTTTTCTTGTTTTTCACGGAATTAAAATCTCCTCGTTTCATTTAATATCATAAAGCGAAGTTTAATCTTACAGCAAAAATAATAAACAATGGAATTATAAATACTTAGATCTTATGTAACAAGACGTATAACAAGGTAATGTACTGATAACAAGACTTGCATCGTTGCTTAAAATTTTTACCCTTTCAATAACAATTTAAAATGAAAAATATTCATTTAAAATTTATTTAACAACTTCAATAAAAAACTATAATAAAGATTATATAAAATAGTGGAGGCAAAGTGAGAAAATTTTAGGAATATTTCAAGACCTAGATATATAATAGTGTTCATCACATAAGAGTGAATGCTGATAAATTTTCATGTTAACATATTCTTTGGAATAAATTTAATATTTCTATATTTTATCAAACACACACATATATTAAGAAAATAAAACCTATATAAAATATTTCAAGCATTTCTTTAAATATATATTTGAAATTTGTTTCCTAAAAGTGTCATAAAATTACGATATTTCTATAAAAGAAGTAGTAACAGCGATCTCTTACAAATTTACACAATACTTAGTATATTCGAAGCATAATAATAAGCATTGATATGGAGTTGTGAATAAAATGTATAAATGGTATGTATTCATAAAACAGACTCAAAAATATATGCATCATGCACTAGCGATTTCTGAAAATGTTTACTATATTTATTTCGAATACTTATTTCATTCCTTAGATGCATGAGAATTTTTCCTCAATATGTTATTATTATTTTTTTGTTCTCTCTTTTAATGCAATTTGTCAAAATTGAAATATTCTATATTTTATAATATGCATATGTTACATTATTAGATCTTTCTTCGCGATTTTCCAGTTTTATTCTAAATTACTACTATATATTCACTAAATTCCTTATTCCTAAAAAAAATCCATCGTTAATTGTGTTAAATTTCCCTTAATTTAATATGTAGATTGTCCAATTTACTTAAATATTAACCTTTCAGTTATTCTTGAATTCTATCATGATCTCTGATCACTTCTGGATTTTTGAATGTTCTTTTTAGTAGCCATTTTTCCCCTTCCGAGAGTTTCCTTTCACACCTTCAGTTCCTTTTTACTATTTTATCAATCCGCACCAAATTGACTGAATTCCTTCCTGCTTCTCTCCAATTTGTCCGTGAAGTAGGATACCCGGTTATACTTAATTCTTAATTGGTTTAGAGCGTGTGTTATGTCATAGACTGTATTACTAACCGAAGTGATAAAAAGCGGATACACGCCATTCTTCTTCAGATTTTCGTCATATTTTCAGTTGTGAAGATTTCCCTGGTTGTCGCATGACGTCTTCGTATAGTTTCAAAACTGCTTACACACAAATTAAATGATATGCAGCGATTGCACGACTACATCTAATGGATGGAAAATGCATCACTGAAATTTTTTCAATAAACTATTGTGTTGACCTATGCTTTGTCTCACTTATTTACGGAGTAACCTACACTAGACAGATCTATTTGCCTAGCCGACCATTCGATGACTGCAACATTCGAGTTCTTAAGCTTTGAAGTACCCCTTCTCATATTATTACCTAACATCGTATACTGCTATAGCTTACTCTACTTTTTTATCGATATTTAGATAAACGATCGTATACTAAGACTGCATTTAATCCTATTTGTTGTTACATCTACAATTTCAGCTTTCACTAGTGCATTACTATCAGATGTGATCACACTACTGGTATTTTTACAGCCAGTAACTTCAATTCACTATTTAAATCTTCCAATGTTATGTTAATCATAACATATATATATATATATATATATATACAATTTTAATGAGATATTTCTCAAAATAAATTTAATTGTTATAAGTAATTTTTTCATTCATATGCAAAAACTAAACTCAAAATATTTGAACATGCAAATTCAAAGTTTTAGCTATTCTTACTTTATTTTTGTTTACGGGTGATTTTTATCCTTTCTATCATAACAGTTTTGATTACAGATATTAGGTTGCGCCTTTTTTATTTCTCTAATTCGTATTATGATCACTACAGTTGCTTTCTAAATATTTTGACTTCTTGAAAGTCTAATAAAGTTTATTATAAATTAATAAATAATGGAAAAAAATAATAAATATTTAGACATATAACAAGACATTTAGAGTTCCTAAATATTTCTACCTTTTCAACTACAATTTATTTAACATCTTCAATAAAAATATACAATAACGATTACAGTAAAATAGTGGAGAGAAAGCAGAGGAAAAATTAAGAACAGTGTGTGCTCAGCATATTTATTAATGTGTATTGCTTAACAGTGAAAGCTTATATATTTTTATGTTACCGAAATTCTTTGAAATAAATTTAATATTTCTATATTTTATCAAACACGCACATTACGAAAATAAGACCTAAATAAAATATTTCACGCATTTCTTTAAACATATATTTTAAATTTATAATCTAAAAGTGTCATAAAATTACGATATTTTGAAAAAAGAAGAAGTACTACAGTGCGTCTCAAAAGTATATGGACAGGCGATTTTTTTAAATAATAGATCAAGATGCAGCAATAATCACGATTAAAATAACAAACAAGTGGAATCATAATATATGTTTGTTAAAACAAAGAAATACCGTGTAAGTGTGACAGAAATTTTGTTAAAAAATCAAAATTAAAATAGGCTGTCTCAAAAGTATATGGACTTTAGGAGTATTTTGCATTTAAATTCAAGTTTTGGATCCCTCCCATTAAATTATCTTGAAAATCGTGTTAGGCATGCTTAGAACTAGTTCTTGGAGAATGTAGGTCTGTAAAAAGAACCAACTCTGCTCTACTAGTTGCTTTAATTCCTGATTAGTCCAAAACTCATGAATATGGGTTCACACCTCTCGTGCAAGTACTTTCCAAAGGTTTTTAATTGGATTCAGGAAGTGTCATGAAGAAGTAAAGATTCTAGAAGATTCTAAAGATTCTAGTCTTGACAGACAATGCGGTGTGTGCCAGTGCGTTGTACTGATGAAGCACCAATTACTTGTTCTTCCCCATTTGGGTCTTTTCTTTTTTACAGAGTTGATCGAGGACCTCAAGGTAGTAATGTTGATTAATAGTTTGAACTTCTGGAACCTAGTTGAATGTACAAAATGCCATGAATATTGTAAAATTTCTCCATTGTTGACGTGGAATGGCGACCGTTAGAACATCATTTTGAATATCATCTCAGCCACCGTGGAGATACGTCTGGACTCATAGTTGGCCAGTCTATAACAATCATTTGATTCTGCATAAACCACGCTGATTTTGAGTGGCAGGTGTGAATTGACGCACTGAACTGTTGGAATTTCCAGTCTTCTCTTTTTAATATATTTCGAATTAGAAGTAGACTGCTTTTGAAGATATTTTGATAATCCTCTGAGCACTTACGACCATTAGGAAAAGATATTCATTGTTCTGTTGAAACAGAACGCGCCTCACACCATGATAAACCTCCCTCTTTGTTGTCGACTAATGAAGTCGTTAGATTCTCGTCGTAGACAATAACAATAGTATGCCGAGCCATCAGAGCCATCCAGATTGAATTTTTGTTTCGTCAAAGAACAAATCATTTAACAATTCATCCGTCCAATTTACGTGTTTTTTAGCCCGAAGAACGCTTGCTTTTCTAAGGTGCAATTTCAGTATAGGAGTCCGACCACATTCTGCAATATTTATAAAAATAGCTTGCCAGGATGCGATGGTGATCAGTAGATCTCGTTATAGGAAACCTAAATGTGGTGACGATCCATCACCAACACACTTGGTCACGCGACAATAAAGTGGTAGTACAAATGATAGAAATATTACCCGAACCGCGTTGTGAAAGATCAAAAGAGGGTAATATTAATTAATAAAATAGGACGGGAATAAATTTTGAATAAAATTATACGTCGATACTCAGAATCGACTTATTTAACGTTAAAATTTATATTCAGGATTCAGTGGGTTGCATAGATAATTATTCAATTTAATATTTTCTAAAATTAAACTCTTAAAACTCATCAATTTATTAAACCTCTGAAAAGAAAGAATAAGAATAATGCTTCAAAGAAAAGATAGGAAATGCATATATAGAATCAAATTTTATTATTTTCAAGCACATAACTTCCATAGATCAAACATAATTACTCTTCAATGCATATTAATTTGACAGCATACTCAGTTACATGAGATCTCATAACAAGATAATTATGAGTCAGATCTTTGTGGAATTTTGGATTCATAACGTCGGTTGAAGTTCTCACAGCACAAATAGATGGGCTTCTTAGCCAAGTCATTGCCAAATTTCCAACGCTGATATTTTAATGTTATGATTAGTCCATAATAATGACAAATACTCATAGCTGCATTAAAATTTTGCCTATAAAATATTAGACACAGAAAATCCTACGCACACAACGTAAATATATAATAAAATAATGGCCATATATTAAGTAATGAACTCACCATATACCTCAGACGAAAGGGGCGAAAACACTTCCTGTAGAGCACTGAGAGTTCTTATCACTAGGTAGATTTGGTCCGCACCTTTCAAATTTTGAAAGTCACTTTTGACCGAGCACATTAAAGTTCATATAGTCTCTTTTGGCTGAACTCTTTATACTTATTACGGTGATAACTGGAACTTTTCGGTGTGGCATCCCATCTCATCCACTAATGGCAATCAGAACAAGTTGGAAATTGCTCGTCAAACGTGGCAAATGAGGTGCGTTCCTACTATAACTAGTTTTATAATTATTTTTTGCACCCCATATTGTACTGAATGTTTAATTTTTTTCACTTCATAAAGCGCATAGTCTGATACATCATTAAAATGCACTCCCAATAATTTTTTCCATTCCCCGTAATGTACCGGAACAATTTTGACTGTCCCTGTAATTAAACTATACATCCAATTTTCCTAAAATTTGAAATAGCTCAGCAAAATTTTGCAACAATTATGTCTTTAAAATTTCAGACCATTCGGAAGGCTGTGATATCATTAAAATCCACTTGCAATAATTTTTTCCATTGGCCGTAATGTAAAGAAAAACTTTTGACTGTCCCTGTAATTAAACTATACATCCGATTTTCCTAAAATTTGAAATGGCTCGACAAAATTTTGCAACAGATATATCTTTAAAATTTCAGATCATTCGGAAGGCTCTAATATCATTAAAATCCACTTGCAATAATTTTTTCCATTGGCCGTAATGTAAAGAAAAACTTTTGACTGTCCCTGTAATTAAACTATACATCCGATTTTCATAAAATTTGAAATGGCTCGACAAAATTTTGCAACAGTTATATCTTTAAAATTTCAGATCATTCGGAAGGCTCTAATATCATTAAAATCCACTTGCAATAATTTTTCCCATTGGCCGTAATGTAAAGAAAAACTTTTGACTGTCCCTGTAATTAAACTATACATCCGATTTTCATAAAATTTGAAATGGCTCGACAAAATTTTGCAGCAATCATATATTTGAAATTTCAGACCATTCGGTTGGGTAGTTTTTGCTCTGTTACATGCGGACAGACAGACGGACGCACATACGGACGGACAGACGGACGGACTGAACGACGACTATAGGTGCTACGTATTTATATAATTACGAACGCACCTAAAAAAGTGGTGTGGCATCCCCTCTCATCCGCTAATGGCAATCAGAAAAATGGCGTCGCACTCCTAGGTCAGAGTTCTGTCCATAATCAATTCAGGATGATGAAAAGTTTTCGCAGAGTTCCATCCATCAATAGCCATTAGAAATGTTGGAGCCCTCCGAGATCAGACTTCTTTCTATATCCGATACAGGGTGATGCAGGATTTCGCAGACTTCCGCTTATCAACCTAGCCCTTTTGGTCGCAAGACTAATCCCAGAGCTTCCTTCAGGAGGAGCGACATAGGTGAAGACAAAATCCAAGTGTCTCTTTTTTTTTCAAAATCTTCCTCCACAAAAAATGGGCGTATTTCATTAGTACAATACGATTTTTTTTTATTCGTCGATTGGTGCTTCTCTCTTACTGGTGCGCCTGATCTCTTGGCTGTGGTTCGCTTTTGATCCCCTCTTTTGGGCGTCTCCGTATTTTTCCAACGCATAGTTAATTTTTTCTCTTCGTTTACGGGGATCTGACGTCACCTGTGAGCTTCGGACCCCCTCTGCCACACACGATGATACCAATAAATAGTAGCCCTGTCAGTGCTAAGTGCATCATAAATAATTGTGACTGGCTTTATTATTAACATGTCTTATATGGCGTCCATGTGCCCCTCCTATAAGTTTTATTGCCCTATTTTCGTCTGAAGTATATGTGAATTTTTATCACACTATTAATTTTCATATAAAATATTACAAAATTCTTAATTAATTGCCAGATTACGAAATACATTCAATATTCACAAACCTTAAATTTTTACAAATGAAATGATACCAAAAACATATATATGCATCCATATACTTATTATAAATTATAATTTTTCTTTATCTAAATACTCTTAAGAATTTTTTCAAATTTACCTTATTTATTTTATAAAGAAATATTTGTCAAAATGCCATTTATCATTTTCTCTTGAATAATAATAGGTTGTTCTGTTTTGTATGAATATTTTAATTGCATAACAAGCTGTGTGTATAGATTTCTATACCACACTAAAGCCCTCGGTAATTCAAGAAAAGACTTATTTTGGTTTGAAACGGCTCTAAAAATCTCTCTATCTTGTCTCTGAGATCGTTTCCTTGATTGATCTGAACACTTTTTTGCAATAGCATTGTCACCTTTGATAAAATTCCGTAAATTACAGATCTCCTACACATTATCTGTTCAGCAATATCGGAAACGTTTTATATTTTGAACCTTCAAACGCCAAAATTTGTCTATATCATCTACAGGGAATTGAACATTGCGAGACATTTTCCAGCTCTTCGAGAATTGAAGAACGAGTAGGGATTTTATTTTCGAAAGTGGTTACATTACAAGTAAAGAAAGGAAAATATGGAAATTTTTTTGATAAACTTATAGTGTGATTCCATATGCTAATTATTTTTTTCGCTATTATTGCTTCTTTTTTTGAACTGTTATTTCAAAAAATCGCCTTTTCGAGACGCACTGTAACAGCGATCTCTTAGAATTTTGAACTCATAACGAGTGACAAATCTCTTCGAATATGCAAACCATAATAATAAGCATTGGTACCAAGATCCATATAAAATATATAGACTGTTTGAATGCTCGTCAAACTTCATTGATGGGTTCGAAAGATTTCATTATTATTGATTTTCACAAAATTCTTTTTCATACTTTGAAATAAAAACATGGGACATTTGAAAGATGTTGAATTTACAATCTATACAAATACACAAAATAAAAATGTGGTTTACCGGGAAGATGGATCACCGTTCGCTATTTCATCAAACGATGACCCTAATATGTAATCTCTCTGGGCTACTTTAATATTCACCATATTAATTCATCAAATGGAAGAAGATTCTTCTTTAAAAACTTTTATAGCCACAGAACACAAAAACATAAACAAATTTTAAAGAACTTCCTTTTAAGCTCCATCAAATAACAGATGCGAACTTTTATTTCCTAAATTTTTTATCTCTTCTCATGAGAAAAAATAAATGTAACAAGAGGGAAAAGAAAAATCTCTAGCAATTAACCGCATTTTACAAATAAAAAAAGCATCACAGCGGCCTTGCCAAAAGCCGTGCTTATAAATAAAATATTATTTACCGATTCCCAACATAGACACTACGTATTCACAAAACAGACTCAAAAATATATGTATCATGCACTAGCTATTTCTGAAAATGTTTAGCATATCTATTATGAATATTTCTTTCATTCTTCAGATGCATGAGCAATTTTTTGAATATCTTATTAGTTTTTTAATGTTTTTTTTTTTGGAAATGGAGGTAATCTACTTATTAAAAAAATCAACTTACGAGATGTGGCTATTAAATAACAAAAACAATACCATAATATAACTTATTTTAAATGCATACATATTTACGTATTATTCCCCTCAATAAACACCCCTCCTTTATCCTTACAATGTTCCATGCTATTTTTTTTTGTTGTTGTTTGAAACAGTGCTAGAAGTCTTCTTCTGTGAGCTCTTTCATGACACGTGCCGCTTTTTCTTTCACAGACGAGCTTCAACGGCCTGAAATATGTTTCCTTTTAATTCGGATTGGACAGTAGAGAAGAGAAAAGTCACATGGAGCCAGGTAAAACGATTAAGGAGGATGTTCCAACACTGGGATGTTACACTTATCTAGAAACGTCTTGAATGACAATATCGTGTGAGCCAGAGCGTTTTCCTGATGAAGCAGAGTTGCCAGATTGGGGACATTTTTTAATTAGGGCTATTTGACTGTCACCACTTTAAAAAAATAGTATTATTTGCCTTATTTTTCAGAAAATTGATCTATTTCTAAATAGGCCGAATATTTCTATCTCAAAAAAGCGGTGACAATCAACAATTTGGGAACAAAGAAGTTCCCAATCTGGCAACACTGTGATGAAGTACCTATGACTTGTTCTTCCACAATAATATTTTGACCTTCTGGAACACAGTGAAGGAACGAAATCACATGAATATCGAAAATTTTGTCCGTTGTTGACGTGGAGGGGCGACCCGGGCAAACATAATCTTGAATATCATCTCAGCCATCTTGGAGACACTTAAAACACTCAACAACCCACACATGTGATAATAATTCATTGCCTCATACTTGTCTTCGCGGTTCAGGATCGGCATCTTTTACACGAATTGTGTTCGTTTGCCACCACTTTTTGTTAATTATTTAAATTAACTTTGTAAATCACAAAAACGTCGTAATTAAATAAAATAAAATTTACTTTTCTTTTTTACTGTCATCAAACTCGTATGTGACTCGAAGGGTTCGTAATCCGGTAGCATCGCTACACTTTCATTGGGACGATTATAAATTTAGCTGTAGAAATTCTTAGCTAAATATTTGATGCACTTACGCAAGGTGGTGGTTTTGATATCCTTATGGACTGTTGCATTACGCAAATAACGAGAAGCATTTCGTACTGTGCGTATAGGTATCTGTTATGCAGACGCCTTAATTTATCCATTGAAGTCTTGCATGTGCACCCCCAGGCTGGACAAGCATAAGTAATTATTGAGAGGAAAAATGATTTATAAAGTATCAGTTTATCATGAACTCAAAGGGTTTTCCTATTAAGAAAAGGTTTAAGGGAGTTGAAAGCTCCAGCGACTTTCCCTCTGACAGAAAGAATGTGCTTGCCCCAAGTTGAATAGCGATCAAGGATAACCCCCAAGATATTTTGCATCGCCTGACCATGGGATGCCAATGTTATTGATTATTATTCTGTTGCAAAATTTCGCGTTCTTTTAAGAGGAGATTTTCTACAAGATAATACTGGTGCCCAAAAATTTTTGGGCTGCAAAATTCAAGGAGGCGTACGAATCATGTTTAAGTTATGACTACTGGATCATTTGTTTCAGATAAGTATCGTACTCTGCATATCGTTATCATTTGTCAGTATTTAAACCTAATTTGTATATTTTTCAATGGTTTGATGTTTACATTACTTTCAACTTTAATGTAGTTTCCACAGATTTGTTTATTGTCATTTAATGTTTCCTTGACTAGATTTTCATGATAATGGGAAATCTGAAAACCATTTACTTCTATCACGTCTATATTTTGAGCCAAATGAAATTTTATTTTTGTGTGGCAGTTTCACAAATTTAGTATAAAATGCTTTTTAAGGGTGTGTACCTAATTGTTCCTAATTTTGTCTACCTTTTCAAGTACATTTTAAAACGGAAAATATCCACCGAAAATTTATTTAATATCTTGTATAAAAATATACAATAAAGATTATAGCATCATAGTGAAGGAAAAGTGAAAAACAAATAAGAACAGTGCGTGCTCTGCACATCGAATAATTTCATTGCATAACAGTGAACACTCATATATTTTTATGTTACCGAAATTCTTTGGAATAAATTTAATATTTCCCTTATTTTCTCAAACACCCAAATATTACGGGAATAAAAATTAATCTAAATATTTCACACATTTTTTTTTAACGTATATTTGAAATTTATATTGTAAAACTGATATAAAACTATGATATTTTGATAAAAGAAGTAGTAACAGCAAAATGTTTAAAATTGAGACTCATAACGAGTAACAAAAAACTTAGAATATGGAAAGCATACTAACAAGCATTTGAACGAAGTTGCAACTAAAATATATGCGTGCTTCGTAAACACAAAACAGACATAAAAATGTATGTATCATGCAATAGATATTTCTGAAAATGTTGAGCATATCTATTATGAATACTTATTTCATTCTGCAAATGGATGAGAATTTTTCCTGAATAACGTTATTATTTTATTTTTACTGTTTTAATGAATTTTTTAAAAAATGAGGCATTCAACTTGTTAAAGACAAGAATACGTATATATATATTTAACAAGATATTTCACAAAATATATATTATTTTTACATTTTTTTATCACTCACATACATATTCAAATTAAACTCGAAATATTTTAACATGTAAATTAAAAGTTTTAGTTAATTACCTTATTTTTGTTTGTTGGTTTGGTTTTATTATTATTTTATTTTTACTGTTTTAATGAATTTTTTAAAAAATGAGGCATTCAACTTGTTAAAGACAAGAATACGTATATATATATTTAACAAGATATTTCACAAAATATATATTATTTTTACATTTTTTTATCACTCACATACATATTCAAATTAAACTCGAAATATTTTAACATGTAAATTAAAAGTTTTAGTTAATTACCTTATTTTTGTTTGTTGGTTTGGTTTTATCACATCGCCTCTCGACAATTTTTATTACAGCGATTAAGTTGCGTCTTTGTTTTTCTCTCTCTAATTCGTATTATAATCACCACTGGTGCTTTCTAACTAACATTTTGACTTCTTAAAAAGCTAATAAAGAGGATATCAGATTAACATTGTCTAGGTGTAATATATTATCTTCATTTTCAGCGTCTATCTGACCTGGAAATTTCAACGTTGCTTAAAACTTGAAACTAATTTTGAGTTTAACTTTAGTTGTAAAGTGTGAGTAGTAACGCGATACAATAAAAGTCGTGTGTGTAAATACGTGACGAAGAATTATTGTCACAGTGCCCAATAAACACTGAAGTATGAAGTGGTTAAAAAAAAGCGTGTGGATTTTTTTCTTGTCTAGACACAGTTTTCGCCAATAGCAGCTTATATTTTTTGGCTTTTATAAATTATAATTATATTTTCCTGTACAATGTTCTTATAAACAATATTTTCAAGATAAATATTTTTGTTTATGGTAACATGTACTTATTATTTTTATTTTTATTTCATTTTCTTTTACTTTTTATTTCTACTTTAAATTTATTGAGTTAAAAAATGTGTGTTTAAACGAATGTAATACATTTATTGTAAATGTACATATTTAAAATTAATTTAGTTAAAGTGTTTTTATTTTAATTGAAAGGAATGCAATATGAGTTTTGTCAATGAGAACAATGTTTGGCGATTTATCACATGCTCCAATCTAAACTAAACGTACCAAAAAATAATTATATCGCAAATATATTTGTAATAGTGAGAGCCATGTCTTCGACCAGAGTCTGCGGATCACTAGTGATCCGAAAAAAAACTGTCTACTGAATAATCTAATCAGTGTTTGTATTTTTAATGTTTTATTTTAAATATTATAGAAAAAGAGGCTTTAAAAGTGTCTGTCTGTATGTCCCGAATAATATAAAAAACTACACGCTTAATTACTTCCTAGTGTACACCAATGGTTAATATTCCCACTCTTATTTGTAAGTATAATCTATCGGTTTAACCATGATTGTTGATAATAAAATTTGGTATTTCATAGTTATTTTCGACGAAATAGCACACATTTGCCATTTTTCGGCGACCATTCCTGTTAGTTAAAGAATTCAAACGGATATATCTATCTATACTAATATTACAAAAAAGTAAAGTTTGTTTGTTTATTTGTAGGAGAACTACTCTGGAACTACTTAACCGATTTCAAAAGTAATGGTTTCAAAATGATGGTGTTAGTCCATCTTAGAGCTGAGGCTGTATCTTATGTCCATGCCATATCTTATGCTCTTGCCCCGTAGGGGGTGCAAGAGCAAATAATTTCTAAAAACCCGATTTTTGTATTACTGAAAGGCCTAGAAACATGACATTTTGAATGGCAGTTACTTATAAGATATAAGAGATCACTAAGAACATTTCTTAAAAAAATTCGAAATTTAAAAAGTTTCAAAATGCGCAAGAAATCGTTCAAAAAAACGTTCTAAATTGGGATTTCTACTCAATCTAACCTAAGTACCTAACCTATTTAAAAAATGTTAGTGTCAAATTAATGGTGACTGCCCTTGCTCCGACATAGGCTGTGTTTTAAGTCGATACCACCACACCAAAAGGGGTGCAGGAGCAAAAAACGTTCTAAAAATGCTATTTTAGTGTTACTGAAGTAGCTAAAAACATGAAATTTGGCATGATACTTACATAATAGTTATAAACGATCTCTAATAACATTTCTTAAAAAAATCGAAACTTAAACTAATAATGCGCAAAAAGCGCCCTAAAACTCGTTCTAAAGGGCAACTTCTACGCAATCTCAGGAAGTATCAAACGACTTCAAAAGTAATCGTATCATAATGGCGGTGTTAGTCCATCTTAGAACATGTGTTAAATGTTATGTCCATGCCACTACCCGAAATTACGTGCAGGTGTAAAGAGCGTTCTAAAAATCCGATTTTTGTGTCCGAAGGCACAGAATCATGACATTTGGGATGGTAGTTACTTATAAGATATAAAAGATCTTTAAGAACATTTCCTAAAAAATCGAAATTTTAAAGGAGTGAAAATGCGCAAAAAGCGTTCTAAAAAACATTGTAAAAGGCGTTTTCTACGCAATCTCAGGACGTATCAAAACTATTTCAAAAATAATGATTGGAATTTGATGGTGACAGTCCTTGCTCTAACATAGGATATATTCCATATCTGTGTCACTATCACCTGGAGGTTGCAGGAGCAAAAAAACGTTCTAAATTTAGACTTTTTTTTTTCTGTAGGGCTAACAACATGAAATTAGGTATGGCAGTTACTTAAAAGGTGTAAATGATCTCTATGAACATTTCCTAAAAAATTCCTTATTTAAGAATATGCGCGAAAACCATTCTAAAAACGTTCTAAATTGCAATATCTGCGCAATCTCAGGAAATATCAAACAGAATTCAAAAGTAATGGTTGAAAATTGATGGTGACAGCCCTTGGTACAACATAGGCTATATTTTATGTTGTTGTCACTCTCACCTAGGGGTTGCAGGAGCAAAAAATGTTCTAAATCGCGTTTTTTGAAATACTAAGTGGCCCAAGATTTTGAAATTTGGCATGGTAATTACATTAAAGATGCAAATGCTTTATAAGAACAGTCAAAAGAAAATTCCAAAATTAAAAGGAGGACCTGAGTGAAAGGAGATCTAAAAATGCTCCAAATTATGATTTTTATACAATCTTATGAAATACCAAACCGATTTCAAAATAATGGTTGGCATTTTTGTTGATAAAACGTGATCAAACATGAACTATATTTTATGTCGGTGTCATTACTACCAGAGGTTTTCAGGAGCAAAAACTTTCTAATTTGCAATTTCTGGGATACTGAAGAGGCTAAAAACTTTAAATGTGGCATGGTTGTTACTTATGAAATTTAAAAACGCTCATTGAACTATCGAACATAAATTCAAATTTAAAAGAGGTGAAGCGGAGGAAGGGGCGAAAAGCATTCTATAAAAGTCTTAACTTACTATTTGTGTACAATCTCAGAAAATAATAAATCAATTACAAAAGTAATGGTTGCGATTGGCGACAGTCTATAATCCTATACAGACTATATTTATAGCCGGTGCCACTACAACCTGGGGTTTGCAAGAGCAACAAACGTTCTAAACAAGCCTTTAAAGACTTTCTAAATTACGTTTTCTATGAAATATTAGGAAATACCAAACGATTTCAAAATTTATGTTGCAAATTAATGTTGATAATCTCTGTATCAACACAGGTATTTTATATTAGTGCCACTAGCACCAGAGATGTGGTAGACCGTTAGACAAGAATCTTAGAATTTGACATGATATTTAATTTTAAGATGTAAATGGCCACTAAGAACAGTTTCTAAAAAATTCAAAACTTCAAATGAATACTGAAATGAACGTATGAAATGAGCATAAAAGCTTCAAAATACTTTCTAAATTATCATTTATTTAGAATTAGTTTTAGTTCTTATTAATTTAAGTATAAGTTCTGCTTAATGCAGTATAATAATGAAGTTTTGTCAAACTATGGCTTAATTAGTAATTTTTGAATTATTCCTAAAAGTGTAATTTCTTCAAATAAAAGTTAGACATATAAATATCATTTGGCATATAACAACTATTACGCGAGGAAAGCCGCGGGTTTTGCTAGTCTGTTATAAAATAATACAACGCGACTAAAAATAGAAAAAAAAACTGTCACAGAATTTATTTAAAAATAATAATAATAATTAAAAAGAAAAAAGAAAAGATTATGAGGTAATACACTGTAAAAAAAAATTCCGCAACGTTCCTGGGGAAAAATGGGCAGCTGAGTTGCCCATTATTTCGAAGAAACATTTCTTGAAAATGACTGGAACTTTACTGTATATGTTAAAAACATTCTACAGAAATGCCAGTAAGTTTCCTGCGAAATACCAGGAATGTTTCTGTTGACAGAAAAACATTACTGACATTTTACAGCATGCGGGATCCGCAGACGATTTTTACATTTCCAGTTGACAATTTTCGCTTTATTATATTTATTTGTTGGAAAAAAATATTTTGAAATTGACATCAAAATTATTATTTATAATTTACACGAAAAAATAAATTTTCAGTTAAAATTCAATAAAGTAAATATATGTATGATATATTGTTTCTGAACTTTGCTTAAAATATAAAAATATACTAGCAAACCCCGCGGCTTTGCTCGCGTAATAGTTGAAATATACAAAGACTATTTTTTAATAGAAGAAACCTTTTTGGAATAATTCAAAAATTACAAATTGCCAGAGTTTGGCTAAACTTCATTATAAAATTGCAATAGACAGAAATGAGATTTTAATTAATAAGGAGAACTAAAACTAATTACAAATAAATGATAATTTAGAAAGTATTTTGAGACTGTTATGCTCATTTCAGTATTCATTTGAAGTTTTTAATTTTTTAGAAATCATCTTAACACATTTACATCTTAAAATTAACCATCATGTCAAATTTCTAGCTTCTTGTCTAAAAGTCTACAACCTTTCTGGTGTTGGTGGCACCAACATAAAATGCCGAAACAGAGTTGAAATAATATGTCTCGAAAATGTTGAAACAGAGACTGTCACCATTAATTTGCCAACATTAACCTTGAAATCGGTTGGTATTTCTTAATATTACATAGAAAACGGAATTTAGATGCTTTTAAAGGCTTTCTTGTTGTAACTGCCAACCAGGTAATAGTAACACCGGCATAAAATATAGCCCGTGTAGGATCAGGGACTATCACTCTTGATTCGCAACCAATAACTTCTGTAATCGGTTTATTATTTCCTGAGATTCCATAGAAATCGTAATTTAGGACTCTTTTAGAATGCTTTTCGCTCCTTCCCTTAGCTTCAGCCCTTTTTAATTTCGAATTTATTTTCGACTGTTCTTAGAGGACATTTATATTTTATAAGTAACTACCATGCTATATTTAAAGATTCTAAGCCTCTTCAGTACCGCAGAAATCGCAATTTAGAAAGTTTGTTGCTCCTGCAAGCCTCTAGGGGTTGTGGCACAAACATAAAATATAGCTTTGTTTGTGAAGGTTCTATCACCATCAACTTTCACCCATTATGTTTGAAATCGGTTTCGTATTACATACGATTGCATAAAAATCGTAATTTAGAACGCTTATCGCTCACTTCAACCTTTTAATTTTGGAATTTTCTTTCGACAATTCTTAGAAAGCATTTGCATCTTTGAAGTAATTACCATTCTAAATTTAAAATGTTTGACCCCCTCTTTAACACAAAAAACGCAATTTAAAACACTTTTGGTCCTGTAACCCGCAGGTGGTAGTGACAACAACATAAAATATATTGGGTATGTCGGAGCGGGGACTGTCACCGTCAGTTTGAAACCATTATTTCTGAATTCGGTTTATATTTCCTGTGATTGCGTAGAAATCGCTATTTAGAACGTTTATAGAACGCTTTTCTTTTTTTTCACCCCATTTAAATTTTTAAATTTTAAGGAACTCTTCTGAGAGAGCATTTACATCTCATAAGTAATTACCATGCAAATTTCAAGTTGCTAGCCCCTTCAGTATCACAAAAATCACAATTTAGAACGTTTTTTAAAATGCAACCGCAAGGTGGGAGTGACGCCGACATGAAGTAGATCATATATTGGAGCAAGGGCTGTCATCACCAATTTCCAACCATTTCTTTTGAAATCAGTTGAGTACCTTCTGAGATTGAGTAGAAATCGCCATTTAAAACGTTTTTTAGAACTCTTTTCACGCATTTTCACCCCTTTTAAATTTCGAATTTTTTAAGAAAGATTCTTTGAGATCGTTTATATCTTATAAGTAACTACCTTTCCAAATTTCATGTTTCTAGGCCCTTCAGTAACACAAAAATCGCATTTTCGAACGTTTTTTAGCTCCTGCACCCCCTTTGGGGGTAATGGCACTGACATAAAAGGTAGCCTCTGTTGAAGCAATGGTTGTCACCATTATTTTGACACCATTATTTTTTAAATCGATTTGGTACTTCTTGAGATTGTGTAAAAATTGCCATTTAGAACGTTGTTTAGAATGCTTTTTGCGCATTTTCACAACTGTAAAATTTCGAATTTTTTAAGAAATGTTCTTAGAGATCATTTATATCTAATAAATAACTACCATGCCAAATTCCATGTATCTGGGCCCTTCAGAAAAACCAAAAATAACAGTTTCGAACGTTTTTTTTTTTCTCCTGCACTTTATTTAGGGGTAGTGGCACCGACATAAAATGTAGCATATGTTGGGACAAGGGTTCTCAACATCATTTTGACACCATTATTTTTTAAATCAGTTTGGTACTTCTTGAAATTGCGTAGAAATTGCCATTTAGAACGTTTTTTAGAACGCTTTTCGCGCATTTCCACCACTTTTTAATTTCGATTTTTTTAAGAAATGTCCTTAGAGATCATTAGTATCTTGTAAGCAACTACCATTCCAAATTTCACGTTTCTAGGCCCTTCAGTAACACAAAAATCGCATTTTTAGAACGTTTTTTGCTCCTGCACCCTCTTTTGGCCAGTGGCACGGACATAATATATAGCCTATGTTCTAAGTTGGACTAACACCATCATTTTGATACCATAACTTTTGGAATCGGTTCGGTAGTTCCAGAGCTTACCTCCGACAAATAAACAATTTTTTCCTCTTTATAATATGACTAGCAAATCCCGCGGCTTTGCTCGCGTAATATTTGAAATATGCCAAGTGATATTTATATGTCTAATTTTTATTAAAAGGTACTAACTAAATTTTTATTTTATTAAAAGGTAATATTTTAGTTTATTAAAAGGTACTTATTACTTTTAGGAATAATTAAAACAATTACTATTTAAAACACAATTTGATTAAGCATCATTGTTACACTGCATAAATCAGAAATGAGACTTAAATTAATAAAACGAAATAAAACTAAATAAATAATAATTTAGAAAATATTTTGAAACTTTTATGCTCAGTTAATACGCTTATTTCAGTATTCATTTGAAGTTTTGAATTTTCTAAAAACCATCTTCTTACATCTTAAAATTAACCATCATGTCAAATTCCAAGTTCTACCACCTCTCTCAACATAAAGGGCTGTGTTGAAATAGAAACTGTCACCATTAATTTGCCAACATTAATTTTGAAATTGGTTTGTTATTTCCTAATATTCCACAGAAACGTAATTTAGAAAGCTTTTAAAGGCCTTTTTTAGAGCGCTTGTTCTTCCTGTGAACCCCGGGTGGTAGAATCACCGGCATAAATATAGCCTGTGTAGGATCAGAGACTGTTACCATTGATTCGCAACTATTACTTTTATAATCGGTTTATATTTCCTGAAATTGCATAAAAATCGTAATTTAGGACTTTTTTAGAATGCTTTTCGCACATCCCCTTCACTTCAACCCTTATTAATTCGAATTTATTTTCGACAGTCCTTCGAGGGCATTTATATTTCATAAGTAACTACCATGCCATATTTAAAGTTTCTAGCCTTTTCAGTATCACAGAAATCGCAATTTAGATAGTTTTTAGCTACCGCAGCCCTCTGGTGGTAGTGACACAGACATAAAATATAGCTTATGTTTGAGCAGGTTCTATCACCAACAATTTGTCATCATTATTTTTTTAATCGGTTTGGTATTTGATAAGATTACATAAAAATTGTTATTTACAACGCTTTTCGCTCACTTCATCTTTTTAAAATTGAAATTTTCTTTCGACAGTTCTTAGAAAGCAGTTGCATCTTGTAAGTAAATACCATGCCATACTTCAAAGTGTTAGACCCTTCAGTTATGCAAAAAACGCAAATTAGAACATGATTTGCTTTTGCAACCCTCAGATGGTAGTGACAGCAACATAAAATATAACCTATGTTATAGCAGGGACTGTCACCATTGATTTGCAACCATTACTTTTGAAACAGCTTTGGAATTTCCTGAGATTGAGTAGAAATCGCAATTTAGAATGTTTTTAGAACGCTTTTCGCGCATTTTCACCCCTTTTTAAATTTCCAATTTTTTCGAAACTGTTCTTAAAGATCATTTATAATACATATGTACCTTGCCTAATTTTAAGTTGCTAGCCCCTACCGATCACAAAAATCGAAATTTGGAACGCTTTTTTGCTCCTGCAACGTCTAGGTGATAGTGATACCGACTTAAAATAGCGTCTATGTTAGAGCAGAGGTTGTCAGCATCAATTTCTTAACATTACTTTTGAAATCAGTTTGATTCTTCCTGAGATATTGGTGACAAATCCGCATTTAGAACGTTTTTAGAACGCTTTTCGCTCATTTTGCTCCTGCATCTCCTCTGGGTTGGTGGTAACATATATAAAATATAGCCTATCTTGGAGCAAGATCTGTCACCATCATTTTAACGCCATTATATTTGAAATCGGTTCATTATTTCCTGAGATTGCATAGAAATTGCAATTTAGAACGTTTTTTACAACGCTTTTTGCGCATTATGACCCCCCTTTTAAATTTCGATTTTTTTAGGAAATGTCCTTAGAGATCATTGATATCTTATAACTAACTACCATTCTAAATTTCACGATTTAAGGCTCTTCCGTCACGCAAAAACAGCAATTTAGAACTTTTTTCTCCTGCAGCCCCTTTGAGGTAGTGGTACCGACATAAAACATAGCCTAAGTTGGAGCAGGGATTTTCACCATCATTTTGACGCCATTATTTTTCAAATCGGTTTGGTATTTCCTGAGATTGTGTAGAAACTACCATTTAGAACGTTTTTTAGAACGCTTTTCGCGCATTTTCACCTCTTTTAAATTTAGAATTGTTTAAGAACTGTTCTTAGAAATCCTTTATATCTAATAAGTAGCTGATACTTCAAATTTCATATTTCTAGGTCCATCAGTAACACATAAATCGCATTTTTAGAAAGTATTTTGCTCCTACACCCCCTTTGGGGTAGTGGCACCGACATAAAACATAGCCTATCTTGGAGCAAACTTTGTCACTATCATTTTGACACCAATATTTTTTAAATCGGTTTGGTATTTCCTGAGATTATGTAGAAACTACCATTTAGAACGGTTTTTAGAACGCTTTTTGTGCATTTTCACCCCTTTTAAATTTCGAATTGTTTAAGAACTGTTCTTATACACCATTTATATCTTATAAGTAACTACTATTCCAAATTTCATATTTCTAGGCCCTTCAGTAACGCAAAAATTGCATTTTTAGAACGTTTTTTGCTCCTGCACCCCCTTTGGGGTAGTGGCACCGACATAAAATATAGCCTATGTTCTAAGTTGGACTAACACCATCATTTTGATACCATTACTTTTGAAATCGGTTTGGTATTTCCTGAGATTATGTAGAAACTACCATTTAGAACGTTTTTTAGAACGCTTTTTGTGCATTTTCACCCCTTTTAAATTTCGAATTGTTTAAGAACTGTTCTTATACACCATTTATATCTTATAAGTAACTAATATTCCAAATTTCATATTTCTAGGCCCTTCAGTAACGCAAAAATTGCATTTTTAGAACGTTTTTTGCTCCTGCACCCCCTTTGGGGTAGTGGCACCGACATAAAATGTAGCCTATGTTCTAAGTTGGACTAACACCATCATTTTGATACCATTACTTTTGAAATCGGTTTGGTATTTCCTGAGATTATGTAGAAACTACCATTTAGAACGTTTTTTAGAACGCTTTTTGTGCATTTTCACCCCTTTTAAATTTCGAATTGTTTAAGAACTGTTCTTATACACCATTTATATCTTATAAGTAACTAATATTCCAAATTTCATATTTCTAGGCCCTTCAGTAACGCAAAAATTGCATTTTTAGAACGTTTTTTGCTCCTGCACCCCCTTTGGGGTAGTGGCACCGACATAAGATATAGCCTATGTTCTAAGTTGAGCGAACACCATCATTTTGATACCATTACATTTGGAATCGGTTCGGTAGTTCCTGAGCTTATCTCCGACAAATAAACAATTTTTACTTCTTTATAATAGGAGTATGATGACTAGCAAACCCCGCGGCTTTGCTCGCGTAATAGTTGAAATAAAATATGCCAAGTGATATTTGCATGACTATTTTTTATTAGAAGATCACTTTTGAAATAATTCAAAAATTACAAATTAAGCCACAGTTTTACTAAACTTCATTATAAAAGTGCAATAGGCAGAAATGAGATTTTAATTAATAAGAAGAACTAAAACTAATTTCAATTAGATGATAATTTAGAAAGTATTTTGAGACTTTTATGCTCATTTCATACGCTCATTTCAGTATTCATTTGAAATTTTGAATTTTTTAGAAACCATCTTAACACATTTACATCTTAAAATTAACCCCATCATGTCAAATTGGTTAATTTGCCAACATTAATTTTGAAATCAGTTCTTAGAGGGCATTTATGTTTTATAAGTAACTACCGTGCTACATTTAAAGTTTCTAGCCACTTCAGTAACCGCATAAATCGCAGTTTAGAAAGTTTTTTGCTCCTGTAACCCTCGACATAAAATATAGCTTATGTTTGAGCAGGTTCTGTCACCATCAATTTTCAACCATTATGTTTGAAATCGGTTTCGTATTTCATACGATTGCATAGAAATCGTAATTTAGAACGCTTATAGAACGTTTTTCGCTCATTTCTTTCTTTTAAATTTAGAATTTTCTTCGACAATTCTTAGAAAGCATTTGCATCTTTGAAGTAATTACCATTCCAAATTTAGAATGGAGATTCCCCCAGTAACACAAAAAACGCAATTTAGAACATTTTTTGCTTCTGTAACCCCCACATTATTGTGACAACAACGTAAAATATAGCCTATGTTGAAGTGGAGGCTGTCGCCATCAATTTGAAAACATTACTTCTGAAATCGGTTTATATTTCCTGAGATTACGTAGAAATCACTACTTAGAACACTTTTCGTTCCTTTTCACCACTTTTAAATTTCAAATTTTTAAGGAACTCTTCTTAGAGAATATTTACATCTCATAAGTAATTACCACGCCAAATTTCAAGTTGCTAGTCCCTTCAGTATCACAAAAATCACAATTTAGAACGCTTTTTAAAATGCAACCGCAAGGTGGTGGTGTCGCCGACATGAAATAGATACTATATTGGAGCAAGGGCCGTCATCATCAATTTCCAACCATTACTTTTGAAATGGGTAGGGTACTTTCTTGCGTAGAAATCGCAATTTAGAACTTATTTAGAACGTTTTTCGTCCATTTTTACACCTTTTAAATTTCGAATTATTTAGGAAATGTTCTTAGAACTCATTTACATCTTATAAGTTACCATGCCTAGTTTTAAGTTGCTACCCCATGCAGTATTACAAAAAACGCAATTTAGATCATTTTTTGCTCCTTCACCCCCTTTGGGGTAGTGACAGCGACATGAAATACAGCCTATGTTGGAGCGAGGGCTGTCACCATCGTTTTCACACCATTATTTTTTAAATCAGTTCGGTACATCCTGAGATTGCGTAGAAATCGCAATTAAGAAAGTTTTTTAGAACGCTTTTCGCTCAATTTCACCCCTTTTAAATTTCGATTTTTTTGGAAATGTTCTTAGAGATTATTTGCATCTTATAAATAACTGCCCTGCCTAATTTCAGGATTCTAGGCCCTTCAGTAACACAAAAATCTCAATTTAGAAAGTTTTTTGCTTCAGCAACCCCTAGGTGGTAGTGACACCGACATGAAATAGAGCCTATGTTGGAGCAAGGGCTGTCATCATCAATTTCAAACCATTACTTTTGAAATAGGTTGGATACTTTCTGAGATTGCGTAGAAATCGCCATTTAGAATGTTTTTTAGAACTCTTTCCGCGCATTTTGACCCCTTTTAAATTTCGAATTTTTTAAGAAATGCTCTTAGAGATCATTTATATCTAATAAGTAACTACCATGCCAAATTCCATGTATCGGGACCCTTCAGTAACACAAAAATCGCAATTTGGAACGTTTTTTTGATCCTGCATCCCCTTTTAGGCTTAAGGGCACCGGTATAAAATGTAGCGTATGTTGGAGCAAGGGTTGTCACCATCATTTTGACACCATTATCTTTGAAATCGGTTTTGTACTTCCTGAAATTGCGTAAAAATCGCCATTTAGAACGTTTTTAGAACGCTTTTCGCGCATTTTCGTACATTTTCACCCCTTTTTAATTTCGATATTTTTAAGAAATGTCCTTAGAGATCATTAGTATCTTATAAGTAACTACCATTCCAATTATCATGTTTCTAGGGCAGTCAGTAACACAAAAATCGCATTTTTAGAACGTTTTTTTTGCTCCTGCACCCCCTTTTGGCCAGTGCACGGACGTAGGATATAGTCTATATTCTAAGTTGGACTAACACCATCATTTTGATACCATTACTTTTGGAATCGGTTCGGTAGTTCCAGAGCTTACCTCCTACAAATAAACAATTTTTACCTCTTTATAATATGAGTATAGATGAAGTATAGATAAATGTAAGTAATAATTAGAAAAAAAATCTGGACATAAAATATTTTGGATTTTCGTCAGTAATTATGTTAGTTTACAAGTTAGATAAAATACATATAAATTTTCATGAAAAAAAAAATCCTAAACGTAATTGTATATTTTTTCCGAAAAAAAAAAAATCAAATTTGCAGCAATTCAAAGTGTCAAATATATATCAAATTTAAATCAAATTTTAAAGTGTTAAAATATAAAATTAATTAAAAAAGAAAAAAAAAAAGTCAAGAGGTAGCATCGAACTCGAGCCGTACGGGTGGCGTGCGAGCCTTCTACGTCCACACCACGAAAGACACATTGAGAGCTGCAAACTAATGGGTATTTGAAACGTATGCTAAACCTCGGCATCTAATTTCTGAAAATCTAAGTCCCATTTGAAGAAATCCTTTCACAAGAATAATTAGAGATAAGAACCCTAAAACATACTTTAAATTAATCAAAATCGGTGAGAATCATGTTTGATAGTCCCCTGGTTAATGGAGATCCAAATAATAGGTGTATTGTTTTTTACACGGTCTGCTCGTTAAACATTCCACAGACAAGTACGAGAGATAATCTCTTAGCGATGTCACAGAGGTATTGTATTTTCATCTGAATGGTTGACAATAGAGACGTAAAGGATTATGTCGTCTATTGATTTATTTGCATTCCATATTGATTTTTTTACATTCATTTAAGAAATTCGTTTTCGACACTCGCTCGCGAGCAACGGATTATAGCAAAAAAATAATAAATGGCGGCCGCAGCGTTTTGCTGTTTCCAACTTTTATTCAGTAACGTTTCAGATAAGAAAACCAGAATTTCACAGGAAAGAGCTAAATTATTCTGAAAACCTGAGAAAAGGCGAAACGTTCCTGGATTTTACATGGAAAGTTACCATTTTTTTTTTTACAGTGTATGATTAAACGCAAATATTTTATTCAAACGTGACACTGATGTTGGTAATGCTTTAAAAAAAATCAGCGTAAATTTGCAATTGAAACAATTTTTGCCGATTTATCATTTCGGTCAGTTTAAGAAAAATGTATCTAAAAAATGATTATGTATAATCTCAGAAAAAAATATTGTTTTTGATATTTTCTTTCTATTGAAATTTTATTTTGACTGTTATCTAAATCCACTATCACGTGACTCAGAAATAAAACCGGCAAATAAAATTTTAAAAATGACTGTAATTCTGAATCACATGCTATTTGTTTCTACTCGTTTCGACTTTATTTTCGTTGCCAGTAAATATGATTTACAGCAAAAAATGCATGAGAGTAACATCATCCCGAACGATGTTTGCTATAATGGTGTTTTTTGAAGTGTATGGCAGCATTTTTTGGATTACATTATTATATTTACATATAAATTATATAAATAGCACGTAATATTATAAAAAAATAAATTTACGTGCAAATATCTATCGCCCACACAAATATTGAAACATAATTATTTTCAGACATTTAAAAAAATCACCGCAATTTATTGCTTTAACATGCTGGCTCGTTGTCCGTTTTTTATACCCTCGATCTCAGATTAGCAAATATGTTTTTTTTTTGTTTTTTTATTTTTACATATATTCGATTTTTCTTATAGAAACATTCACCTTACGGGTTTCCATATACGGAATCACACATACAATACATATACAATATACAATGTATACGATACATATACAATCACATATATAATACATGCGCGAAATAATATACTTGGAATAATATGGAGATTTATGATTCCTTTTTATGTTTTTTTTTTATTCTTCGGGGGTTTACTCCCATTTTTTTTTCATTATCTCTATTTTATTGTTATTGATAAGGTAAAGCGAGGAGAGTCTACGCACATTTCAAAGAATAATATTAAAAAATCTAAATAATAATTTTTTGCTAAACTATCCATGAATAATTTTGACTTGATTTGTTTATTATGGATTTCCATTGTTATTTTGTTGTTAGACTGTAATTTAATAGAACAGCAGTAATAAAACCATGAAAACTATTTTGTGCAATCTCTCCTTACAGGGTAGGAGAGATTGCGCACATAGGTAGGAGAGATTGCGCACATAGGTAGAATAGATCCTTATTAATAATAACTACAAATAAATTGTTAACAATAATAATTACATTTGAATGACATTGTTGCAAGATTTTTGTGAATATATATTATTGCATTAGGAGGGAATAATTCAACCTTATGTTAAAAAAAAGAATGAATTTTAATAACAATTAAAAATGTTAACTTAAGAAGAAGATGAAAATATCAGAAAAAGCAAGCCCTGCTAAAATTACAAAATGACAATAATCTACTTAATAACATGTTTAACTTGAAAATCACTTCATTTTTATTTCCACATCTTGAATGTTTTTAAACTTGCTAACTGCAGTTGTCTTCGTCCACAATCGACGCACTTATTGTTGTAAATCATGCAGCTTTTGTACAATCATCTGCCAGAAGCAATACATTGAAACCAGTCACTGGTCGAAGTTGTCTCCTGGTACAGTTCCAGACATTCAATGCACTCACCGTCATTGAACTTCGTTTCTTTCCTTTCAGCTTTTTATTCCACTTTCTCTGGAAGATCTTATATTCAGCTGATTTATTCAGCCTACCGCTCAAGGGATATTCCAGAATAATTAATTCCCTGCGTGCTGCACGCATTTTAAGTGAACTATTTTGTACTGCCTCTACGATGGACTTTAGATTTTCTTCGGTACATGATCCTTCTTTCTTCAATTTCCTCTTGTAAATATTTGGCATATTGACCTGAAAAATTTATTAGAAATTCTAACACGCGTTACTCATTATAAAAAAAAAAAAAAAAAAAAAAAAAAAAATTAGAAAATTTATTTTAGTTAACAAAATTTATTTGCTAGCAATTTAATGGTTCATAAATTAAAAAATATATATAAACATTCAATTAATTTATTAACAAATATATTATTAATTTATTAACAAAATTTGTATCAGCAAAAGTATTTTTTTGCAAAATAATTTGTTGTCAAATTTAGTTTCGATAATTATGTGTTTTTCCAAAATTATTTCAAAATTGATTCATTCACATTTTTCATACGAAATTTGCAATTCATACAAATTTACCAATATGCTGCGTAATATCTTCCTAGCACTGGAATTCGTGAGTAAATGCGCCATCTCTCCTAAGTAGCAGATGTGCAAACTCTCCTATTTTTGGTAGGAGAGATTGCGCAGCCTTTTATATAAATGTGGCCGCTTCTTTTATGTGTTGTTGGTGTTCGCAACCATAGTCCAATCCAGTAGCTTATAAAAAAATTGTCCAAGTTCAAAATATCTTGTACTACGGACATCTATATATATAAAAGCCGTTCTCTGTGTGTATGTCCTTTATACAAATCTTTAATTTTTGACCGATTTGCACGAAATTCGATGTACATACGTTTTAGAACGTGGAAAAGATCACTGTCTACTTAAAAAAAATATCAGACCACTATTTATCCCTTTTTTCTACCACTTCCATAATTTATCATTATAGAAATATTTCTTGTTAAATCTTTTTTTAATTCAAACGTTTCTTTCCTGTTGCCAAACCCTAAAAAATGACACAATAATGTGAAAAAAATAAGGATAACGCGTGTATTTTGTTTCTATTTGCCAATAAAAATTCAGATTTTCTTGTTACATTTTTGCGTGTTTGATATTGACGTCATTCTAAACAGAAAATTTACATTTTTTAGTATATAAAATAAAAACTTTAACTATAAGAGCGGGAAAATAACGTAGCACCTCAATTTGAATGTTTTTTTTAATTAAAACATCTATTTTAATACAAACAGTCACATTTCATGAAAACACTTTAACAAAAAGAAAAAAAAGGCTAGATATGACGTCACATTCTATCAAATCTTTTCAACGCGTAATCAAACTCATTGTAAACAAATGGCTCCTATATTTTGCTCACTACTTCGATTGTATACTACAGCCATATCTTATAGCTATACGTTATCGCTAAGTGTTGTATTGGTTTAGATTCAGTGCTAACATTTTCTGTGATTTATAGCAAAAAGAGAGCGGTTATTTACATTTTCCAAAAAAATCTTGACAAATCTTGAAATCAAGATGTCTTGATTTAAAATTTATGGAAAATGACATCATTTCATCTAATCACTGTAGATTTAATTTCAATAAAATTTCAAATTTTCCAAATAAAATTTTAGTAACTACTACCTCATTTGAATGTATTTTTTTTTAATTTTCTCCCGTATTGTGAAGATATTGTATACTTCTATTACGCGCGCCAAAAAAAACACGTATTTTAATTTTATAAATTAAAAAAATTACCACAATGTGTCAAAAGAACATCTTTTTTCTGAACTTAAATTTCACGAGTTCCAAAATTAAAACTAAAAAAGTGAGTTTTTTCATAAACTTCAAGTTAAGGCTGTTCTCAAATCCAAAGGAGCTATTTTCTGACATATTTTTTAATTAATTTTTGTTCGGAAATGCATGAAATTGACAGGAGTTCTTATTTAGAAACTATGTAATCGAAAGATAGTTTCCATTTGTTGGTAAAGGTATAAGATCTTTCAGTTGGTGTTTTGAACTGAATTTCGGACGCAACAGTGCAGTAAAGGATAAAAACCGGCCGTCACGCAACCACAATTGCTCATAACTCGATAAGTAATTTATTTATGAAAAAAGGAAAAACGCATTTCAATTCCAAATCGCTTTAATAGTCAGGCCTACAAATTTTAAGCCTTTACATTTAATGAGTCAGAAAATGTTTCAGAAAGTTTCGCGTTGTTGAGCAGGAAACTGCAAAAGCACCTAAAGCATTTGCAGGTTAGTATTTTGTAATCAAGTTGCATGCCAGATAGTCGCGTGAAACATAAGTCATTCTATATTGTTTTAAACAAAGGTGCATGCCATAATAGGTGTCAGACACACTCATTAAAATATGAATACCCTAGTGCACAGCCCCATTACCGAAGGTAAACCCGTCAATATACTTAGAGATAAAAATAGTTCTGCATTTTTCATTCAGCTAATAAGACTAATCCTTCATAATTGGGTTCACATGATTATATAACTTTCCCCTATAATTCTATGACTAAGCAACGGAAAACAATATGTTACGTACTAAAATCTTTCCTAAAAAACTAATAGTGCAAGTCGCGTGGAAATCCGTTCAGAGGAATTCAAGTTATATGCACCCGGAACGAAATTCCCATTTGAATTTTATATACTTATCAGGTTATTTTGAGTAGTTTGATATGATATCTGTTAAATTCGTGTTTTATTTTATTTTATGTTTGGCGTTTTAATTTCGCTTGCCAATTTAGTTATTGAATATTACGCGAAAGCAAACAAATTCTGAATTATTTACAATGTTTTTGAACAATTGAGTTAATCTTTTGCATTTGGTTTGCAAGCATATTTAAAAAATATGCATGCTTAAAAATAATTTTAATACCCATAAAAAATTCGTAAATTGAGATAAACATTACAAACAAATATCACTGAAAGTACTTTTGTTTTCTATAATACGTTGGAATAATTGAATGTACAATGTTTAAACGTTAAACTGCAATAAAAGGGAAATGTGTTGTGTTAGGTTCTTGCCACCGAAAATATGATACCAGCGTTACTCATAGACATGTCTTTTCTTTATACTATTGTATTAAGTGTAAACAGGTTCATCTTTCGTAATCGGGTTGCGCTCAACTTTAAAAATATCCATGCTTAAAAATTACTTTAAAATTCATTAAAATCAGAAAACTGAGGTACAATTTTCAAACAAATTTCATTTGAGAGAACTTTTTTCTATTCGACATTGTAAAAAATGAAATTGTGTGATGTTTAAAAGTTAGAAAAATTGCAGTGAAGGCATATTTTATGGGTTACAATTTATGGGGTACAATGTATGGGCACTGACATAGTGTTTTTGCTTTATAATGTAGATAATACCATACAAACGAGAATTTCACTAAGTGCTGCGCAATTTGAAAGAATTTCTTTTTTTCGTATTGTCAGGAAAATCACATATTTTTCTCTTATACCCGCCAAAGAAAACGTGCATTCTGTTATTAAAGCTCAGGGATTTTACTATGGTTGCAAGACAATAACGCCATGTTTTTTCATTGTCTTTATAACGATTTGTGGATGGGAATGCACAAATTTCAGTTATTGTGATTGCCGTATTATTTCGTTTTAATTTATTTTACCTGGAAGGCTTCTTATAATTGACACGGGCGAAGCCGGGTAGTTCTGCTAGTTCTATAAAAAATTCTGCGGATAGTTATGAAAATTGAAGCTCTTGCTTTGGAGAAACAAAACAAAATAACAATGTTTTATCCAAGACGCTTGGAACAATCAATCTGTACATTCATGTAGACACTGCACTAATGCTGCTGTACAATTACCTGGAGTCACTGCGCGTGCAATCTACTCCTTCCCGTCGAATCTCTTTGTGCGCAATCTCTCGTTGATTTACCTTATATGAAACATTATAGCGAAAACCTTCTAATTTTTCACGAATATAAATTACCAATAAATTAGGAATAACATTTCAAAATTAGAGACGAACATTTGACTAATATAATTTTCCAACAAAGTTTAAAGTATTTATGATTTCAGTTTATATGTGTGCCGTCTGAATGACGATTGTCTGCAACCTGTCCGAGCTGTAACTCTCGCAAATACGCTCTTATTGCAGCGGAATGGATATGCGTTATTAATATTACTATGGCACCATTTCTTTTAAAAATGAAGGGTTTAGAACATATGTTCCATTTACAATTTAAAAAATATATATCAATTGCTCATGTAAACCTTTTACAGAATACGGAGTTTAAAGCAATTTTCATTCCTTTACACGGTTTCACAAAATTTTCCTTTACATAATGGTGGTATTGAGCATATATTAAGGATGTGAAACTTTTCAAATATAATGAAACTGCAAAGTAAAAATATATGTAACGTTATTCCATAAAATTTGTGGGAACTTGCTGCCTCCAATTTTATTGAGAAATTCAACTTATGTAATGATGTAATATAAACTGATATAACTGATGTAATGCTACACGTACGTATAACGTTATACAAGTTATGGCGGTTAAATTAATCAATAAAATAATGACAGCAAGGCTGCTAATAATTTTATGGGGTAACATTAATTGTTTGGAGTGTGGTATCTAATACTGACATCCACTACGATATGCTTCCTGTAAATTATTTTTGGCATAGAATTTAACGTTCATTTACAAGGACACACCCAATGTTTTCGGTTGCAGTACTTGCACACTATGTGGCGTCTAAAAGTTGTATATATCACATACAGGTCTACACAAAATATTTGATAACAATTATTTTGTACTAGCAGGGATGGCCGAGCTAAGCTTAGTCAAAATTAGCGTTGTATTCAAATCGATATTTTATTCTCACTGCATAATTCTTGCTGTTCGGATTCAATTGGCTTGATCCTGAGACATTGTGACCAAAAATGACCCACTAACCCATTTTTTTTTCGAACATGCGACCTAACCAATGCTCTTCTCGAACCCGAAAACGATAGAATACAAAATTTAGTCAAAATCGTTAAAGTCGTTTTATAGATAAAATTAGCTTGACCGACGGTTACCCAAATGTTACCCACTAGTCTAAATTCATCGAAGATATGACCTAGTCGAATGGATTTATCATACCCAGAAACTATATAACATAAACTTTTGTCAAAATCGGTTAAGTCGTTTTTTAGATACAATTAACTTGACCCACAGTGCCCCAAAATTGACCCACTAATCGAATTTTCTCGAACATGCGAATCAGCCCAATAGTCTTCTCATGCCCCAAAACGGTTGAATATAAAATTTAGTCAAAATCAACTGAGCCATTTTTTAGATATAATTAGCTTGACACTGACCATTATGACCCAAAATTGACCAACTAATCGAATTTTCTCGAACATGTGCCTTGGCCCAATGACCTTCTCATACTCACAAACGATATAGTACAAAATTTTGCTGTAATGTTTTGAGCAATTTTTTAGATAGAATTAGCTTGACCCACAGTGACCCAAAATTGACCAACTAATCGAATTTTCTCGAACATGTGCCTTGGCCCAATGACCTTCTCATACTCACAAACGATATAGTACAAAATTTTGCTGTAATGTTTTGAGCAATTTTTTAGATAGAATTAGCTTGACCCACAGTGACCCAAAAATGACCCACTAATTGAATTTTTTCGAACATGTGACTTAGCCCAATGGTCTTCTCATGCCCAGAAACTATATAATACAAAATTTTGTCGAAATGTTTTGAGACTTTCTCTAGATTTAATTTTCTTCACCCTGACCCATTGTGACCCAAAAGGACCCACTATTAAAATTTTCTTGAACATACGACCTTGCCCAATGGTAATTCTCTTCCCCGAAAACGATAGAATACAAAATATCGTCAAAATCATTAGAGCCGTTTTCTAGATAAACTTTCCTTGACCCACAGAGACCCAAAATGGACCACTAATCGACATTTCTCGAACATGCGAATAGCCCAATGGTTTTCTTATGTCCAGAAACGGTATAATACAAAAAAAATTTTCAAAGTGTTTTGAGCCATTTTTTTAGATACATTCAGCTTAACCCACAGTGACCCAAAAATGTCACAGTAATCGAATTTTCTTGAACATGACACTTATCCCAATCGTCTTCTCATGCCTGTAAACGGTATAATACACAATTTTGTCAAAATTAGGCAAGTCGTTAATTAGATACAATTAGCTTGACCCATTGTGACCCAAAAATGACCCACAAATCGAATTTTGGGAAAATATGATTTAGCCCAATCGTCTTCTCACACCCAGAAACGGTATAATACAAAATTTTGTAAAAATCGTTTGATTTTTTTTAGATACTATTAGCTTGACCCACATTGACCCAAATTGACCCTATAATCGATTTTTCTCGAACATGTCACTTAGCCTAATCGCTCAGAAGCGGTATATTACAAAGTTTTGTCAAAATTGTTTGAGTCATTTTTTACACTCAATTAGCGTGACACCTGACCCATTGTGACCCAAAATGACCAACTAATCAAATTTTCTTGAACCTAGTCCAATTGTATCCTTTTGTCCGAAAATAATAGAATATAAAATTTCGTCAAAATCGTTATAGCCATTTTCTAGATAAAATTAGCTTGACCCACAGTGACCCAAAAATGACTCACAAATCGAATTTTCTCTAGCATGTGACTTAGTCCATTGGTCTTCTCGTAATCCAGAACAGTAGATTACAAGTTGTAGTCAAAATCGTTACAGCTGTTTTTAGATAAAATTATTTTGACCCAAAGTGACCCCAAAATGACCATTAATCGAAATTTCTCGAATATTGACCTAGCCCAATACTTTTCTCGTGCCCATAAACAGTTGAATATAAAAAAAAAATCGCCTAGGCCGTTTTTCAGATATAATTAGCTTGACACTGACCCATTATGACCCAAAAATGACCCACTTATCGAATTCTCTCGACTTGGCCCAATTACTTTCTCATGATCAGAAACGATATAACACAAAATTTTACCGTTTGTTTGATCCATTCTTTAGATACAATTAGCTTGACCCACAGTGACCCAAAAATGACCCACTAATTGAATTTTCTCGAACATGTGAGTTAGCGCAATGGTATTCTCATGCCCAGAAACTATAAAATACAAAATTTTGTCAAAATGTTTTGAACATTTTTTTAGATTTAATTATCTTGACCCTGGACCATAGTGACCGAAAAGGACCACTAATAAAATTTTCTTGAAAATGCGACCTAGCAAAATGGTATTCCCGTGCCCGAAAACGATAGAATACTAAATTTCGTCAAAATCGTTAGAGACTTTTTCTAGATAAACTTTCTTTGACCGCCAGTGACACAAAAATGACAATCTAATCGATTTTTCTTCTAACATGTGACTTAGCCCAATGGTCATCCCATGCCGGAAACAGCATATTACAAAACTTTGTCCAAATATTTTGAGTTTTCTTAAATTCAATTAGCTTGACGCTGACCCATTGTAACCCAAAAGGACCCACTAATCGAGTTTTCCTGAACTTGCGAGCTAGTTTAATAGTATTATGTTGCCTGAAAACGATAGAATAAAAAAATTCGTCTGCATCGTTAGAACCGTTTTCTGGATCAACTTTGCATGACCCACAGTAACCCCAAAAAGACCCACTAATCGAATTTTCTCTAACATGTGACTAAGCCCATTGGTCTTCTCGTAATCCAAAACAGTAGATTAAAAAAATTTGTCAAAATCGTTAGAGCCGTTTTAGATCATATTAGCTTGACCCGAAGTAATCCAAAAATGACCAACTAATCGAAATTTGTCGAAAATGTGACCTAGCCCAATATTATCGTGCCTCAAAACGGTTGGATATAAAATTTAGTCTAAATCGATTGAGCCTTTTTTTAGATTTAATTAGCTTGACCTTGACCCATTATGATCGAAAATGACTCACTAATCGAATTATCTTGAACTCATGACCTAGCCCATTTGTTTTCTCGTGCCCGAAGTTGGTAAAATAGAAAATTTAGACGAAATCTTTTGAGCCATTTTTAAGATAAAATTTACATACACACAATTTTTGCTCGCATCATAATATGAGATAAGTGTGATTGAATTACATGGTTGATTGTCTCTGATTGAGCTATGTATGCACATCTGAACTATATTTAATGCACTAAGAAGTGTTTGTACTCGTATAATATAAAATTTATTTATTACTGTGCTTCTGAAGTACTGGTTATAATAGCGTCTGAGGAGAATAATTCCTGGAAGTTTCTTTGTTAATACTATTAAGTATTATTTCAATGAATTAAAGTTGAAATTAATACGAGAAATGTGTACAGATGTATATACTTAATATGCAGGTATTTACAAAATAATTTGAGTACACTTCCGTCTCTGGTATAAATTTATACTAATGATATAAATTGCTAAAGATTAATTTTTACTGTGTTATGCCTTTTGTAACTAAAATTATTTTTAGAAAACCGTGTAATTCAAATATGTATATCGTATACAGGACTGTACATCAGAGATATCTTGCTGTATGCGGTAAATGCCTAAATCTGGTTATTCGTTTTATAAATCGAAATCTAATTCAATATCTTCTTTGCCTTATTAAACAGCGATTTTTTTATTATTATTATTATTATTATTATTTTTTTTTTTTTTTTGTATTTTGAAAGGGTTTCAAAAATATGCAAGACGCATTATTTTGTCTTCTTTGATGAATTTGCTTTTAGAAAATTATATGTTTAGAAATAGTATTTTTCAGCATTTGTTTAAGAAAAACTAAAGATAAATTAAAAAGTATGCAAATTATAATATTTTGAAACACAACTTTAACAAAATAAAATACATATCCATATATAATTTCAAATATTTCTTCACAAAATTCTTTCAAAGAGGAAGATTTTAAATTAACTTTATATAACTTTTCTTTAATTTTTTCCTTCATTTTTCCAGGAAATATACATCATGAAATAATTCCCGCCATTCAAAATCTAATCTATAGAGAGGCTCAACGATATGTTTAAATCTGCAATTTGAAATTCTTTTGTGCAGCAAAATCCCACTGTTACATCTTTCTAAAAATTCTATATTGATAAATCTCTGGAGAAATAAAATCGTTCCGAATACGTGACATGAATATAATTTTCATGTCGATTCAAGGAAAAGACTGAATTAAAATTTATTTGTTCATGCATAATTTAAAATGTAATTTTACATGGAAAGGTTTTCGTTGCACATGAAAATTTCCAAAGAATTTAAATGCTGAAAGACATTTTAAAATATGCGTATTTCAGAAGAAAAGAAGGCTTACATAAATAGGCACACTTTTGTACTTCGTATAATAAAAGGATTTTATGGCCCAGATTATAAAGCCTGTTGAATTATAATTATAAAGTCTTATAAACATACAAAAAACACCACTCAGTTATGCATTAGTTGACACGGCCACATAAACTTTTTCAGAAACCATTATAGACAATGATCATGGTAATTTACAAGCATGATTGAATGTTTAAAAGTTTTCGGAAAGTCCCAGGGGCATTAATTTGTTATAAAAAAGACTCTTTGAATATTAAGAATTATGGTATTTGAAATTAAAATATACCAAGGTGTAAGTTTTAAAAATTCTGCATATTTTACACGATATTAATGATTACAGTGCTATTTGATTTTTGGGAAATGTCAAAGTACATGCTAATTTAAAAATTCAAATTAAAAAAAGTCAATTGAATTTATATAAAAATATATAGAGTATGTTTATGCAAACAGATAACAGGCGAAATGGAACGTGAAAATTAAAACAAGTGTGGTTTGTTTACTGCATTGTGGTTGGGTATAATATGGTTGGTGTAAAACACATTTCTACGAATATTAATCTAAAATCAGTATAACTAATATTGGTCAAAATTTTAAGAAAACATCTTGCTTTGTAATGTCTAAGAAAACCTACAGCCCGAATTTACAAATATGATGTAATTTTTATTCAGAAATCCCGAATTTCTACAAGAATTTTGAATAGTATTTTTTTAAAAATACTTATTTTTAAACTGAGTAAAAGGACTGTTAAAATTTAGTACAAGCACAAGCTGAAAAATATACCTTCTAATCGACTAATTTCAAATATAACCATATCTTCAATAACTTTATTGAGTAATTTTATCAAATTAATTTGTACATTTTAAATTTACATGTCGTGAAACATAAAGAACATAAGACTTAGTTTGTTGACGACAAATAATTCGCAGCTATCCAAAGAAATTTTTCAAATGATCCATGCACTTTCTATATCAATTAAAACCCCAATATTTTTATGCAGGTTTGGTTTATACACTCATTTCTATTAAAAAAAAAAAAAGTTTCCCACAAATAAAGAGTTATCAAGAGACTCAAGTTTAGCCAAACTCGTAATTTGCCCAATCTGGCCGTCCCAAGTGATCCCAGGAAATGCTCGATTGATATCAAATATGGGGATCAGGCAAACTGTGGTAAAGTTGTAATAAGGGCATTCCTGTAACGCCCTTGGTGTGTGGCCGAGCATTACCCTATTTAAAAATGCCTGCTGGAGTGGCAACACATGTGGCTTAAGGTTGTCCCGAACGCAAGGCTGGGCTCTCAAAATACCGTCGATTAATATTAGAGGTGATCGAGTGTCGTAAATGATGGTACCCGACATCATTACACTAGGTGTGAGATCGGTGTGCCGCTGTAAACGAAAGGCAGGATTAAGGCGTCCATCACGGGGCTTCTACAGACGTACACGGTTGTCATCACTACCATTCGGTTGCGGCCCAATTCTGTCGTGCGCGAAACCACTCCAAATGGAGGTGAAGATGGATGGGTGTCATTGGTAACACACGTAATAGGTGCCGCGATAACAAATGTCCTTCCGCAATGCGCCTTGCAACGGTATGGCACAGGGGTCTGTATCGAAGGTGATATCTGCATTTAGACAGAGGATAGTGACGAAGTTGGCGCTTCCCCGAGCGTGACGGATGAACCTGAGCCTTGACTATGTGTATACAACTACTATCTTATCCAATGGTCTTATCATCTTCTCACAGTGAACTCAGCCTATGTGACTGGCTACTCGCCTTGCGAACAATCCTGCTTCCATCTCCCAGATGGTTCATCCTCCCTCTAATAGCTGATCGAACTGTTTTCAATTTCAGTGGAAAGCATTATTGGTTACACAAAAGAAAAATGTTTTTAAAAGGATACTTTTGTCTTTGCATCTTTTAAGCTTTCTTGGGGTTAGACGGGTTGGGGGGGGGGGGACTTTTTTTAATTCGGAAATATTTCTATATTTCTATTGTAAGGACATTCTATTTGCACATTCTTAATTCTACAAAATACTAAGAAAAATATTTAAAATAGAATATTTGAGTGGGGTTATAAATATTGCACAAAATCCCTATAAATTCAAATTTAATTAATCCTTCTAAAGCCTTCAATCCTTCTAAAATTTATTAAATGGTTATGAAAATCTGCTAATGTACTTCAAACAATTCACGAAAAATGCTTTAGAAAGTTAAAACTTTCATGAATTCATAATTCAGTTCATAATGGATTAATGAAACTTTCTAAAACGAATGATATGTCTTACAGTTATTTTTTATATTGAGTGTAAGCTCCCATAGTTATTTCTACTTAGGTATTCAGAAGTAACAATTTTGATAAATAAACTATTAAGTAATTTTAATCTTTGTTACATTTTACAACCACTCTATTAACGACAGAACAGCTTTTAAAAAATAAAAAAGATAATTAAGATTGCATACTATAGCACTTTGTTTAGAAACTAATTTCACGAACAGAAATCTCCAACTTATAATTGAAATATACTTTTACATCATCGGATGTCTTTGACATTGATGGACATATTTTGACAGGAAGCATTTGGCTCATTTATTTTTAAAAACTAATTACTATTGGACATATAAGAAAGGTGTTTTGTTAAAATTATGCCTCTCTTTACTGTGGAAGTAATTTCACTTTACACATTGTAGGTAAAATAATAAATGGAGGAAATAGTTTGTGCCAGTACTTACGTAATTTTTAAACATATGAGGTGGTTGTTTTAGCTACTTATTATTTTAGAAAAATTCATTACAAAAATAAATTTGAAATATTTTATGAAATATTTCAGTGCAGCTATATTTGTTTTGTTTAATTATTCTATTAATGCCGAATTTGTTTAATGGGGTCCGGGACACATTTTCAAAAAAAAAAAAAAAAAATATTTATTGAGTTAAAATTTTGAAATTTTTGTGATGGTTAACCATATCATTTTTAAACAAAATCGCATGATAAAACTTCTGATAATTTTTAAAAAGTAATGAAATTTTAAATTTTGTTTAAAAAGTGGGGTAGTTTAAACCGTTATAACTCGAAATATTATTTATTGAATTTCAATTTTTTTCATTTAAATAAACAGAAATATATAAATTTTAATTTAGAGCCAGCATTTAAAAAAATATTAATTTTTAAAAGAATTAAAAATATCTAACGAAAAAATTACAAAAAATAGGTGCAACTTTAAAAAAAAAACATATTTTAAAAAGTAAATGTTTTTTTCTTTTCAAATATGCTGGCTTATATGTAAAGTAAAATAATTGAAAAAGACATGTTCCGAGTTTCAACCCTGTATCTTTAACGGTTTTTGAGTTATAAGAATTTAAATATGGGAAATGGTGAAAAAAAACCCATCATGAAGAAAAACGCAATTTCACAAGAACTCGTTTCCTTGACAACCATAGCTTGAAAGACAGATTTTGAAAACAAACCAAAACAAAAAAATTAATATTTCCTGTTATTATTAAGATAGAAATATGATTTAAACATCATTTTAAGCAGAAAACGGCAGAGAAATTTTTAATCCAATTTAAAAAAAAAAAATGAAAATTTTAAGATTTTTGTATCTCGGATCCCCTTAATTTGTAAATATTGTTAGATTGCCGTGCGTTATATTTGTAAGCAAGGTGAATACACTCCTTAGGATTTCCAAGCGTGTGGCACAACAATTTAACACAGGATTTTTTTCATATGATACTTAATCGAATTTTTTACAATATTTTTCTTCTAATAACGGCAAAACATTAAATTAAAAATTTGTGTTAGCACCCTGCTTATAACATCTGTGAATGTATAGTGTAAGTCGGGGATAGTTGCGCCCCATATGACAGCTAAATTTTCTTTCTTATAGTTATGATTGTTGTAATACACATATACCTACCTACTCCAAATTTTATGCAAAACGTCATAAAAAATATTGCTGTAATATTAATACGAGATAAAATGGGATTTTTATCAAAACATTAATTTAATGATTTTGGCTATCTATCCCGGATCTCAGGGTCAGACGCCTCACTTTATGGGAATAGACGCTCCAGGAAGTAGCTCTTGAAGTAAGGAGAAATATGGCTGTAACCTATAAACAAACAAACTAATCGATACATGTTTTAGCATAATTCATTAAATATTTCAAGCAATATCTCTAATAAATATATTATATTTCATCTGCTACTATCTCTATCCTATGAAAACATAAAAAGAGCAAAACTTTCCTTTTTTGATGAATGTATTTTTATTTGAATAAAAAAATCTCTGCGACTTCGTCTATTATGCTTTTTTTTTATAACGATTGAGATTAAGAAGGATGTTACTTGATCCGTCACCTGTTCAATAGCTGAAATAGAGTGACTAGGTCAAAATACCCGATGGTGCTTCTCGAATGTATCCTTTCCAATGAACATTGCATGCTAGTATACTAAATAAAATATACTTATATACACATTTTTTTCTAACTTTAAGTTTTTAATAAACAAAATAACAAGAATTTAGATAATATTTGTATAATATTTATGATTTTATTTTCGGCTTTAACTCTTTTTATTTTATTTTACCGAGATTTTAAATCCCCCAAATAGTGGGTGTGTTCAAGATGTACGCGCGCCGCGCGCGCGAGCCCAGGAGACAGGAACATGGAGTGGCTCTTTATCGTGGATGGAATAAACATACGGTCAGGAACAGATCATGGATTTCAGTAATTATAGTGCTGATTTTAAAGATAATCACGGCTGAATGGATAAAGCATTGAACTCGAGTTTAGGTGTTAAGGGTTCGAATCCTTCGCGTTCCAAACTGTCTTTGTGATGTATTTTTTTTTTTTTTTTTTTTTGATTGCTTTATATTTTTCATGTAAAATAATATATTTTTGATAAAGATAAATTTTTATATTAACAATACAGAAGCACATGTATTTCTATTATAATAATAAAATACCTATTTAAATACGAGAAAATGAGGTATTTCTCCATGAAAGTTTCGTTTCAAAAGTGATATATATGTATATATAGGGTTATATACAGTGGCGTAGCCAAGGAGGTGGGGGAAGGTCTAGGGGGTCCGGATCCCATCCCCGAAAGTAGAGCTGGTTTACTGAATCATGGCTACAACAGTAAAAACTGCTAAGACAGAATCACAAAGGATAAATAAAAAATTCCGCTTTAGAGAGGTGTTCGTCTTAGAAGGTATAATTCAAAGGTATGTCTTTCTTCGGGACTATGAACGTTTCCGATTTAGATAGGTTTCCGTTATAAACACTTTCCGTTTTCACAGTATTCCTTAAAACTGTTAAAACGTACTCACTTCCCAAACTTTTTTCTTTCACGTATCCCTTTCTTAGCTTTTTCATTTCGGAGTAACCCCCTTTTTTATAAACACGCCCCCCTTCCCCCCCTCTCCTGAAGGAGGTAACGTAAACATGCTTTTTTACTTTCTTCTATCTTTACAAGAAAGCATTGGATTCATGGAAATTTTCGACTTCCGGTTTTGACTGATTCACACGTTTTAGGGGTCAGAGATTCCAAAAAACATGTTTTTACAAAATGTCTGTCTGCGAGTCTGTGAGTCTGTCTGTCTGTGTATGTGACACAAATTTTGTGGGCGCTCTATCTCACGAACTAATGCACGGAATTTAATAAAAATTTATATTATAGTGACCAAAAGTAATAATACATACATCGTGGCCATAACTTTTTAAATTTTCCTAGGCATATAGTAAAGTAGTATATGTTGAAGTTACTCGCCAGCTGATGAATAAATGGTAGGAATAGTATTCGCGAAACTGCAAAATTCATCATTTTACTTGTTAAAAGTTCAATATAACCGTTCCAACCAGGCAATAATAAATCACTCCATTTTCCATAAAGCCATAAAGAGAATGGAAGGGTGGGGGGGAGGCTGACGCCACAGCTTATCTTGAGTGCATTGCATATGGTATGCGCGTACGCGGAGACAATTAAAATCTTATCGCATTATTATATTTAATTTTATTATATCTACTTATATTTATTCCATTCAACAGCTAATAACATGCATTGCATTTAGAAAGTGTAGATATTATGCAAAATATGAAAATTTTAGATTTTTCAATTTTTGAAATCGCAATATCTCACAAACGGGAGGGGGCGGTGTAAAGACCTTTTTTGTAGAGAATTCCAAGAGTTTCAATTTTTATAACAACTATTTTTACGATAAAACCTGCCATTTACTAGATATCTGCAAAAAACATTTTTTTTTTATCTTTGACCTTTGACATTGAATAAATTTTTTTGCTCCAGCCAGATCGGTTAAGATTTTTGGAATTTCATTTAGAATGATGTCTTAAAGGTTTTTCCAAATTTTCAGCTCTCCGCCAGTTTTGGCTATGTTTCCCTTTTTTTTCGTCTATTTTGACTGGACTATAAGAAAATGATTAACATATGAAAAATAAAATAAAGGATACAAATTGTTTTTATTCTCTTCGTCTTTATTAAGTGTAATTAGCTGAACAAGACAAAAGAAACAAAAGAACGGAAGGTTTCTGCAAATATTATAAAAAAAATAGAATTACCTCTCTTTTAAAGTAAATAATATGGCTTATTATGGTTCCGTACTTAACATGTAAAAACGGAAACATTATAAGATCATTCCTGTGTCTGTCTGCCTGTCGCAGCCATTTTACTCGTAAACTTTGGAACGTGGAAAGTTCAAATTCCCGGAAGTAATAAACTCTATTGACCCACATATTTACAGATTATTAAACATGCACAAATATATTTAGGAAAAATGTAGAGGGCCTAATTAAGTTACTTGAAAAAAAAAATTCTTTGTACATAGTGTGGAGTATCCTGTGAATGCTTTCGTAACGCTGAATTAAAAAATACATTTATTTCAATTTTAGGTATATATTTTCAGAGATATCGTCGAATATGTAGTGCAAAAATATGTCCCCCCTCATCTATTTCTGAATCTACTGAAACTAAAATTATGAAAAAATTAGAGGTAGTAGACGTCAACTTAATACTTGCAGGAAAATTATAGCGATTACCATAGATCACACACATTTTGAGAAAAACGCATTTTTACTTTACACACAAATTTTGATTTCCGGACATTTAACAAATGTGTTAAGCAGCGCCGGAGATACCTATCGTAGCAGAAATATAAAAGTATTGTTGATAACAATTTTCGAAAAAAATCGTCGGTAATTAGCCGAGAAATTAACCCTTAAATACACTGACGGTTTGGACATAGATAATGAAGAGGTGTCGTACTATTTGTACCATCGGCTTTTAAAGTCCAAATAGCAACTTTTAATGATATATTTTCGTTATGCAATGCCAGCTCGAGCATAAAATCAATAAACATCAAATTGTTATGAACATACTAATTAGAATTAATCATATAAATACAATAGGATTCGGGATTTCATTGAGTGGATCTCTTAATACGAATCCCCTGTCTTTAAAAGTTAATTAAAAACTGTAAAAAGAAACGATTATTACTACGCTGAATTTCGTTTTATGAATTGCCAAATGAAATTTAAATATGCCTTTCTTTTACTGTCAGTACCGAATTAACTTCATTATGAATAGATTATGAAAGATTAAAAAAAAGTGTTATACAGAATAACAATATTTGATGTTATTTATAGGCTCCATATCTCTTTGAACTTTTATGGTATACCAATTCATACTGTTCTAGTATACACAGCTATGCCCAACCCTACGTTATATAGTTTTTTACAAAGTATTATTATTCTATTAGCAACGACTTTTTTTTCTTGATACAGTTAATAATTCATATATTTATTGTACGGAACCCTCTGAGCGCGAGTAATGCTCGCACTTGACAGTTTATTTTATCTTATAAGGCTTTATATTTTTCTCTTTTCGTTGTGAAACGTACAATATGTTGTAAACTGACCACTTCAGAGAAAGAAAAAACTAAACATCCTATAAAAATGATCAGATCCCAATAAAAAGATTGAAAATATTTTTAATCAAAGGCCGTGCTGCTCTCTTCTCCGCTTTATAGATGAAGGATTTCAAAGAACTATTGCATCGGTTGAATCATGTGACTTTTGATAAAGAACAGACAATGCTTTGTATTTCTATCTTCTGTGAAATCTAACAGTCTAATATTTACGAAGCGTTAAGCGCTCCGTCATGTAATTAATCATAATACATTCATTTAATCTTAAAATGTAGTATTCTTCATTCAACCAAATATTCACATAAAATAATCTATATATTACATTTCAGCAGTGGAAGGCACGGTTAACAGTGCTTTACAGGAATAAAAAAAACTCGGGATATAAGTAAATTTTCTAGATGATGCAAAAGGAATTTGTCACTACTCCTCGACCGCGACGACGATACGAACTGAAATAAAAAAAGGTAAGAGCTTTTACTTACCTTTATAGTATTTTGATGTTTTAAATGTATTCTTATAATGAAATTAAATATCGCCACTGAAATTGATATAGGTATATTTATTTACTTTACTATGAGAGAGCGCGTAACTGTTGTGCAAATGAGTGCTTTTGCATAGTATGCCCTAAATACAACAGTATATTTAATTATTAATTAAAATTTGGGTGAGTATTTTATTATAGAATTCTTATTTTATAGTAGGCTCTCTATGCCGTGAAGGTCGTTACTAATACAAGAATATTTGAAATAACTAAGGATATTTTCTGTTGGTATAATAATCGCGTACATTTTTTATCCTTTGCAAAACTAATTAAATATCCTTCTCATTCCTCCGTATTTTTTACAGTTCAGTTGGGATTACAAGCTTGAGTTAAGTCATTTTGACCAGTGATTTTTGACCTTGTGTTTCAAAATTTTGCAGAGGCTTAGATCTATATGTTGGTCAAATAATGTCGAAACTCCGCTGTAAAAGGAAAAGTATTTTTATGCATGCTAGGCATAGCAAAATAATGAATTTCAAAAAAAGTTAAATTGTTTTTAGTTATACATGTTGTTTTCCTCCAAATATTCATTCAATCTTCCCAACGATACTGTTCGTCCTAACAGTTGTTTTTTTTTCCAAAAACTTTTTTTTAAACGGATATGCAATATATGTTTTCAGACTAAAACCTAAAGATTGCCCATTTGATCTAGAGCCTGGAATATTTTCCTAAAGAAAAGTGTTATTGCACATGTAAAGGAAAATTTCCGACAAGTATTAACTTATAAATCTATGTCGATTTCTAAGGTGAGGAACTTTTAATTTACCATAATCGGTAACACCAATCAAATAAAAAGTGACATAGAATTATAAATTAATGGTTTTCAGAGTTTTTCCTTACATATTCAATCAAACTTTCGTTCGTGCCAGATTTCTATGTTCTAGGTTAACCGTACCCTATAGGTTCCGGAGCAAAACTTATGCTTATAATTACAATAATTATCGTTATTGGGAGTATTCAGAATTGATTGGACTGTTTTTAAAAATTGACCCAGTAATTCAAATTGAAAGGCTTTATTTTTGGGGGCTTTTTCCATTCTAGATAAGGCCATTCTTAAATAATTTACTGATAACCCTCTAAAATAACTGATAACTCTCTTAGGCTTTTTAAAACAGATTTTTGAAGTTATGATTTCTGCTACTTTCGCAAAATGAGCGAAAATTAAATGATTATGCATCCATATGCAGTATCTCGAAAAATTTCAATTATCGTAGTGTATAATGTAACAAATTAATATGAATTCAAGTAACGTATCCTTTAAAGTCTGTTGATTTTGGGACACTACCTAATTTGACCCTAATTTCTAAACCTCAAAGCTGCAATTCGGTAGAGAAATGAGCTTCCTTTTATTCGTTTCCCTCAGAAAGGCTTCGCCGAGACCAGTCTCTGACTCTTTTTTTGAGAAATTCGTTTCGAAATATGCTGCAACTTTGAAATTCGTGAATGATCACAGCCACTGTTTAGTGTCTAAGATTTAAAAAACCTCTTTGTGCTAATCTACGGCTATCCTATATTTCTTTAGTGTACTATCGTCCACCATCGGATGTAGATAAAATTTTGATAAAAATGGTCTGTACAATGCAAACTAAATTGCTTTTTGGAGAATTTCCCTTATGCTCTTAGTACGTCTGCACACGAATCGAGAGGAAAAACGCCTACGGAATTATTCTTGTGTAGAAAAATTATTATCCCATTTCAAATGTTGGTAATAGTATCGATTTCAAAGAACAGTTTTTTCTATAAATAGTTGGATAAAGTGGTCAAAGAAGCTCAGGTTCAGAATCATACACCTTGGAAATTGTAGACTATCTACTACAATATGAAACTGGGAGAATTCTAAATACAGGTTAGTTGACAAGGACCATGGCTGTAAGTCTTCGGTTATAATATCATCTTGCGTACATTTTCACTCAGTTGAAACAAAATACAACTCATAAGATTTCTTTACGAGTCAGCATGACAGTGTTAAAATAATTTTATTAACATTTATCAGAGATTATTTATCTGCGGTTTATTCTGTTGAACTATTTCAGATAACCGACCAAATGTCATCGCCAATAGTTTGCCAGAGTAGAATGGGTCAGCTGAGTATGAGCAGGATAGCTGAGTTGGAAGAAAGTTGCCTGTTTAAGCCTTGGTCTTGGGTTTGAATTCTGGACTAGACACTCTTTTACTCGGTTGTAAGTAATACTAAACGTATTATTTTGTGTTATCCTAATAAAATTTAGCCGTTCCACTGCTGATGTTCCCTGCTTACTGAAATACATTAATTATTGTGTTTTATCCTGTGCAATAAATTAATATTTTCATAAATTTATTCTGAGTGTGTCATGGCTTTCATTCCAGCTAACAGCCACGGCGAACATCTGAAATGTTAATAATTTATCATGAACATGTTGGATAAATTCCATTAAAAAATAGGTGAGGTTTTTGAAGGTGAGATAAAAGGCTACAAATAAGATCTGCAATATTGTATTCCTGTCTTGGGGAATATAATTGGAAATAATAAATATATATCTATATATATTACGAGATTTTTAAAACAATAAAGAATTGTTTAAAAAAAAAAAGACATATTAACGCAGTTATAAAATAAATTAAAAATTTATATATATATATATATATATATTTAGGAATGTTAAGCCAACATAAGCATTATTCAGTTACTTCTAGCGAACTAGATTTATTTACTATTTGAAAATATAAGTTAAAGTTGTATATATTGAAGTCTTGATACTTCAAACATAAGAGTTATATCACAAATTATAACAGTGATATTAAATAAAATATCCGTAAAAGGTATATGTTTGTAAAAGGCTATGTTTTAGAAGTGAGCTCGAGAGTCCCATTTATGTTTCCTCGGCCATATATCTATGTAACACACATATACACACGCACATATATAAATAAATATACTTTTCAACGTTATGCTCAATGTAATTCGCTGTATAGTGAGTGCCGTTGCACCAGAATAATGCTTTACGTAACTCTTTCTGTGACAAAGCATTTCTATTCATAAACATGCTGTAATGACTGAATGGCATTAGAATTTATATAACAAATTTATTTTAAAATTAATAAAAGCTACTTATTACGTACTTAATTGAAGAGAAAATTTATTTCCAAAATCAGGTGCCATTTACGGATTAAAATTAAATTTTCCAAAAAGGAACCAAAAGTATTCAAGGTGTTAAAATTATCACTGATTTGTTGATTAATAAAATCTATATATATATATATATATATATATATATATATTACGCTATCGTACATGGCACAGAAATTGCGATTATTTGTTAATTGTTTAATGGCAACGCCCGAATAAAACGCTTCTAATTGGTTATTGTGTGAAAGTCCTTTGGCAGGATTTAGGCTGAGGTAAATCCTGTTTATTTACGATTCCCTCTTTTTCTGCAATTATGGAACTTCCCAATATCGTTAGAAAAGCTTGTGAAAGATCTCGGCGAATGCTTAACAGTGAAGAAGAAGCCACATTAAGAAGAGAAAATCGAAATAGATTTCATCGAGTGCACCGTCAATCACGATAATAAGCGATCGCCAAAATAGGCTTAATAACGGTCGCATGGGGGAACGTGTTGCTTCTGAAATCCAAATTACTGATTTAAACGTTCCGGAGCATAACTGTGCGGAGCATAAACATCTATTTTGTTATACTAATAAAATATACAGGCTCATTAAATTGAACAAAGCATCGTTGCATTTCTCTTTTGGGGCGGGAGCTGAAACCTGTTTTTTTTTTTCAATTTATTGCACGACTCCGTTATAAACAGGCTTTACTCTATTAGAAAATAAATTTGCTGGATAGTATCTTTTTTTAAATCTATATAGTGGTATTTGCTTGCAATTTTATAATTTCTTTTCCAGTATTACAGTTTATGATGCATTTGTAATTACTTTTTCATCTACAGATTCTAAATAAAATATTGAAATCATAATTAAATTTTAATTGAATTCACCAATTAATTTTGAATAAAAGAGTTTAAAGTGTGAGACAAATAAAAATTCAAAACCTTAACCACTGATTTTACACAACTTTCCAAGTGAACAAGAGCCGGGCCCTGGTAATTTGCACCGTCTCTACCCCCCCACCCCCCCTACCACCACCACCACCCCTCTGTACCGAACTGCGATACAAATTTCAGGCTTATTTAAGAATATTATTACGGGCCCGGGCAGCTTTTTCAGGAAGGCTCAAGTTTACCGCACCAGCCTTGGCGAGTTGGCGAATGAGAGAAAGTTCAGCCAGCTCTAACGCCAATCGTCGTCTTGTGTTTTGTTTTGAAATTAACATATTTTAGAATAACAGTCCTACCTAAATTAAAGAAATACTTTCAATTATGTGTTCTAGATGAAAAGAAATCTTCTTCGAAAGAAATTGTTTTACGAACTCTTATACTCTGTTTTATCAAAGGCCTTTATTACTTTTGATGATATAGACTAAAATTTTGAGTATTTGACACCCTCAAAAATCTACATTTCCATTCAATTGAGTATTATTAATTCCATATCTGTTAAACAAAAAGTCATTACTTTCATAAATCTAGATATTTGATTACATATAAAGATAGATTTATGGGGATGATGAATTTATGCAGTTTCAATGCATTTTGGTGTATATAAACACAGATTTAAAAAACTACCAGAGGCAGAAAATTACTATATTTTCTGCGATGAACTTATATAATTAATTTAATACCAAATCATTCTGCAGAAACAGTACCCAAACCCAAAGTCGAGTGAAAATAGGCTAAACCAGGAAAAAAAAAAAAAAAAAAACCTATCGCACCCCCAACCAGGATGTTTAGAAATTGCCTTTTTAATGTGAGATGAAATTCTTAAGGGGAGGTGGGGGAGAAGGAATATTGAATGACTATATTTTGTTACTTCAAAGTAACAAACAAAATCACTAGAGAATTTTTTTTTAACTATGTATGATAGTGAGGGGCTGTAGATTTAAATAGTTAAATTTATCAATTAACAAATAGAAAAATAAACCAGAAAATTAAAAACTTGTAATCTTTAACTTTATTTTTCGGGGGGGGGGGGGGGGGGGAAGAAAAACAAGTTTTTCTTTTTTTCGGGGGGGGGGATGAGGCAGAATTTGGATAATGGATCCTTTACTTCAAAGTAATAAATAGGACAGAAAAATTTAAAAAATGTAAAGGATTAAAATGAAAACGTATGCACAAAAGATTAATCGTGCTTTTTTTTTTCTTAATTTTTCATTCTATTTCTTCCTTTTCTTTTCTTTTTTTTATGGTAAATTATTTATTTGTTATTTAAAAATCAACAGATATAGCAAAACACAATTTTAACTAATCTTTTCTGCAAGGCAACAATGAATTTTAAATGGTAAAAAAATAGTGTGCTGGAGGAGAGGGTAGTGGGGAATTGGAAGGGAAAATTCAAAATGGGATGTTGCCTCAGACGATTGATCATTATTTTATTGCTACTTCAACTTAATAAATAGTGCAATATGTGTGCAGAATGACGAAAAATGGAGTGTGTGTGTGTAGGGGAGGGGAGGGGTATTCATCCGAGAGAATTTAGATGATTTATTCAAAAATGACAAATAACTATTTTAAAATAACAAATAAAACAACTAGGACGAAATAACATTTAAAAATATTGCAAAAATTTTAAAATAAAATACTGAAGAATTTTAAAGATTTTTAATTTTGTGCATTAGGGGCATACCAATGTTTTTTCATAAAAACTCAAATAATGATAAAGATTTAACAGAATTAAAATGTAATAGTATTTGATTTAATTGCATGCATCAACTTGCAGTTATTTTAACTGATTGATTTAATTTCACGATACATGCAGTTATTTTAACTGATTGATTTAATTTCACGATACAGCTAAATAATTTATGATTTATCGTTCAATCTAATTATAATCGAATTGATTTTAGTTTCAACTTCCTATTAACGTCTAATCGTAATTCAATTAAGAACAATTAATTTTTAATGAATTATTTCAGTGAAAATATGTTTTATTAATGCAATCAACACGTCACACAATTGTGCCGCTTAATTAAAAAAAAACCTAAATTAATTCAGTAGTAATGCTTATAAAACTAAGTTCAACTGTATTATAAAAACATGATCAAAACAATTGTATTTATTACAAAAAAATCTTTAAGTCTATTTTTATTTTTCTTAAAAAATAAAATACGTTCTCAATTTCTTCGAACGTAGCGAATTAATGAAATAAATGAATATTATTGAACTGTAAAACATCACTTATGTTTTAATTATATATATTGTGCAATCAAAAGCATTTTAATGCGAAAAAGCTCTTTGTTTTAAAAACAAAAAGCTTTCAGCAAAGGAATGGGGTTGCTGTTCGCTACGCGTAAGACGTCAGGAACATGAAAGGGTGCGTAGCATTGAATTAATCCCTGCGCCAACCGTTACTCTGGCGATAAAGTGCTCAAAATGTGAGCCTTCTTGAAAAAGCACCCGGGCAAAGCCGGGCGGGTAGCTAGTTATATTATTAAAATAAATCCTGTTTACAGTACGGGAAACTGTCCTGATATGACATACCTTAACCCTTTAATTCTCGCTCCCGTCATATTCACGGGCTGTATCTTTTACTCAGATTGTTTGATTCCCACCAGTTTTATAAAATAGCGTAATTGGCTTTATTATGGTATTATTTTACCTGTCATTATATAAGATGAAAATTTCTTTTGCAAAAAAGTGGTGCCAATAAGCAATTCGAATTTTTAAACCGTAATTTGCGACCGTTAAGGGGTTAAGGAAAATTGTGCTTTTATCCATACAAATATTTTTGAGGGCCTTTATTTTTTATAAGCTAACTTTGAAAAGAGTGGAAAATGCAATGTTACACCAAAGCGGAGCTTTCCGTCTTGCATTTTTAACGTACGGGGCTGCACAAGGAAATGGCTCATATCCAAAGCATGTCGAATAGCTTTTGAGCTTGTTAAAGGACTTTCCTCAACTATGCGTAATAATGATTCTTACACAGCAGGAATTCTGCGATATCATACAGTGCCCTTATCACGCCTGGAAGCATTAAACGATCCCTCACAACGTCTAATGAACACACTCAATTGTTCGCTGATCCGGCAGGGAATCCTACCCGGGAATCGTTAAGTTAAATCCTTTGAGCAGCCATTCCATTTCCTTGCCCAATCTCATACATGAAATGCATGTCGGCAAGCTCCGCATTGGTGTAATAATGCATATTTTTCGACATCTGTACGGGTAATGACGGTTGAAACCAACGAAGCGTATTCATGTGTCGCATTCAACAACGTCCTCTACTGCCTCAACTTTGCATTAGCGTACCCACATTCCTATACGAAATCTTCTTATTTATGTCCTCTCTATCTGCCTTTACATTCTTGACATATAGTTCTGAACCACCCTGTATACAGAGGCAGTATTTGAGATCGCATACGTTCATAATTTTTTGCATATACAGAAACTAATCTAAAAAGAAACATGTCCTCACTTCATACTTCAGATACTTAATCACTATAATGAAACAGACGTGCATTATCATCAAAAATAGCCCCAAGAAATGTTTGACGAAGTTCTAAACAATTATTTGTAAACAATGAAAAATGCAAACTTGAAACCTTCGCCATTAAATACTTACCATTGCTGATCGATTCCTCAACATAACTGTATATCGTTAAGTGCTGTCTTCCAGCGACAATATTAAGAAGAATAAGGTATGTAATTCTACCTAAGTATGTCATTTTGGGACAGTTTTTCATATATAAATTGAATTCTAAATCATATAACGGAGATTTTTGGTTTTTTGTTTTACAATACTAGGGGGCTCGGCCCCCTACGAGCTACGCTCGCCAACCCCCGTCCAGACACCGCAGACTCTAAATGCACGCTAATTTGATCGGCTTTAAAAAGATTTCGAAAGATTGAATTATAATTTAAAAAACAGTGGCGATCTCCCTATAAACGAATTTCTATTCATTTCTCTTTGATTGGGGAATTTTAACGCCAAATCCGCTGCGGTACTACTTGATTATCCTGTCGACCAATTTCGCCAAATTATATAAATCGCCAAACCACTCGCCAAATTATACAAATTGATATAATTTTTATTTTAAATAATGAAAGAACAAATAAATTCGTACAACATCAATAAAAACACAAATAAAACGTCGAAATAAAAATAACTTCATGACGTATACACGTGTAACAACATTTCAAAATAAGCTAATATAAAAGGAATTAAGTAAAGAGAGTCTTTGTCTCCTGGTATTTTTTAACAAAGCGAAAAGAAAGTTCTTTTAAATGAGACATTTTAAATTAATCGTTTTTAATCTGACGCAATTTTAACCAAGCTATTCTTTCTCTTTTAAATATTCACGTGAAAATATTTTTGTTAGAAATGAAATATTATTTGCGCTTTCCTAACAAAAATAGTTGAAAAGATCCTCTTAAAATATCAAATAAATGTCTAGCGCAATTTCTAAATTTAAACTTTTTTGCAATATTATTTTGTGTTCATTTTATGAAATAACTATAATGTGACGTAAATATGACGTAATTTCTCCTACGATTTTTAACGCATGTTAATGAATTTATTATTTTACAATATCCTTTCTCTTTTAAAATTCACGTGTATACTTTTTATGGTGTAATTTTTAATAAGTTCCTGCTTTTTATACGTAATTATTTAATTCTAATTTGAAAGTTTTTTTCCTGTTTATAATAGTCACGTGTAAATAAATTTTTAATTTGAAGCAAACATTATTGCTTGCGCTTTTTATACAGTTGGCAACAGTTTAAATTAGTACAATTTTCTGAAATCTGTAAAAAATATCTCTAGAAATGCTGAAAATTTGAATTTAAAATAGAAATAAAACCTGAAAAAATGAGTCAAAATAAAAAAATTAATGCAATCTGCACTCCGGCAAATTCTAACGCATAAAATGATCTAAAAATGATTACACTGCCATGCATAGTTTTTGCTGCTATAAAACTTTTTTAGTGGAACGATTTTGTCCAACTTTAGCATTAAATAACTCTTAAAATAATTCTTCGATTTGAAAACTGTCTGCATCAGCGTGTTTATCAAACATTTCTGTATAAAACCACCGATTTTCATATTTTTGTATGCATTATTTTTGTTAATATTAACAAAGAAAGACCCCCGGTCACAAAAAAATCAAAACCGGCGGCGGTGACAGCGGTAGTTACTTTTTTTTAGAATAGAGAGAAAATGCGACTTTTTTTAAAATGAGTTTATTTTACATATTTTTTCAATCAAAGAATTATGTAATAGAGAAAGAGTTCAGGAATAAATTATACCAAGTATTTTATTTCATGGGAGAAATGCTTTTAGAAATATTTTCTAAATAGAATATAATTTTGTTAAGCATGAATAAGATTTACAAAAATACCAAAGTTTAATTAACTCTATGGAAGAATGAGATTACTTTATTATAGCATCTCTTTGTTGTATGTTTATTCTAATGCGCTCAGCTGTATCTTCGCAATACGTAATGGTTTGTAAATAATAATTATCTCGATCTTCCAGTGAGATATGCATTACTATAAAAGGAATAACTTCTGATCTGTTCGAAATTAGATCAGCAAAATTAAATTCCCTAATTGAGATAAGGGACGCTGCTTTTATTGTATTTATTAAAATAAATATTGAAATATAATATATATTCGTCATAATATTTTATACTTTATAGATAGAAAAGTGAAACCTCTGCTAATTTTAAAGTCTTTTTAAAAATAACTCAATATTAAAAGTACAAAATATCGCTGCAATAAATTATCGAAAAGTAGCTATAAAGTAAATAAAATTGTTACATCTTACACTCTGACAGTTACTTGTAAACTTGTGCGTAACTTGTGATTTTCATTAGGCCTAATTATTCAAAAATGATTCAACTGAGTTTTGTTAAAATGATTTAATCTTCCTCGGAGAGTAGCATCTTATGTTATTTTATGGCAATGGAAGGGAACGTTTTTTATGGATATTAATTTTAAAAAGTGAAACATCATTCTTTGTAGAAATGTTGATGTGAAAAATAACGTAAATAAAGTCAAATACTGACATTCTATTAAAACTGCACGTAGTATGTTCCAAATTTCAAAAAAGTATTAAAAATTAAAAGACTACGCTTTTGTACCAAAGAAATGAATTTATCCTTATGTATTACCGACATGTTATACAGGACGTTTGAAAATAATATGTCAGAATTGCAAAGGCAGGTAGAGAGAATCTAAGTAAGCAGACTTAGTACAGGAATATGGGTGCTCAAATGCCGCATTGAGGCAGTAGAGGAACCTGTTGATTTCGGTGGATGAAAACACTTCGCTGGCTTATATCGTCCTTCTCCGCACGGTTTTCGAGCAACATGCGTCGTTACACAAATGCGGAGCTTGCCGATATGCATTTCATGTATGGGGCAACGCATGGAAATAGAGTGTCTGCTCAAAGAATGTACATGGAAAGATTCCCGGGTAGGAATATGCCGGATCATGGAACATTTGTTCGTCTTCATCGGGAGTTGTGCGCGAGGGGATCGTTTTATGCTTCGAGGGGTGATACAGGCACTAGAACATATCCTAGAATTCCTACTGTGGTAGAGGCAGTATTACACACAATAGAGGATAATCCTTCGACAAGCTTGAGCGCTATTGGATGTGCTGGGTGTAAGCCATTTCCTTGCGCAACCTCATACATGAAATTCATGTCGGCAACCTCGCATTGGTGTAACGTATATAGCTGTAAAATATAAAAATGCTTTAACACGAATTTATTTAAGTTTAAAAATTTATTTAGGCTAATTATTACAATCTCAGGTATAATTACGCACAACATTTTTCATTCTAATTGTAAAATTTATTTTGTAATCCTGCGCGTAATCTGTCTTACTAACTTCCTGCTCGACAAATGTCTGATAGTTTGCTGCCCCTATAAATACTAATTCTGCATCATGTAATTTTTTAATACATAAAATGAAAGAACATACTTAAATATTTCATACCAATAAAAATTGTGTTTCAAAATCATTAAAATTTTAATAAATTAAATGTTAAATATTGTCTCTTTTTTTATTTTTTTCCGATTTTAGGAGTCTTGAGACACCTAATTAGCACTTTTCTTAGAATATATTTCACATTTAAAAATAAAAGTAAAAAATACGGAAAACATAACATTGCATATTATACTCCATTATTAATTTTTATTAGGAATGTCCCGCACATTTTGATATTTATACTAGAGAATGGATACGGAAAAATTGTACAAAATAAGTTCGTGGATATAATGTAGACATAAAATTATTTTTATTTCACCTGACTGAACGTTATATTGTGCGATTTGATATCATTGAAGATACAAAATAAATTTCTATGTTTTTTAGCAGTCTCAATAATCTTTTTACCAAAACATTTCAGAGCAAACAAAATAAAATAAAAATCGAATTTCTAATATTGTACTGGTAACAGGAAATCTTACGCCCAGTGTTGCAATATAATGAAAATAGTTTTAAATTAATAAAATAAAACTATTATAATCCTTGACGTTAATTCACTTAGGCTAACTCTATGATAGTTGGCCATAGAGGAGAGATGGCCAGTCTAAATAATTCCGATACTTTATAGGAGATTGCAGCATAAACTATGTTCGTAGGAAATAGTACAACGAGTTTATTCATTGCGACGTGCAGTTGTGTTTAATGATAGTAAGTGTAATTTTAATGTTTAATTAATTTAGTGGTTGAATATTTTTGTTGCGTTAGGTATCTGAATGTTTTACAGGAAATACGTTAAATTTTTGAAGTGAAAACTTCTTTAGGCGCGTTGAGCTTTTTTTGAGATGGGGAAAACCACTTATTCGGAGACACTGTAACGTAACCGACATGCTAGCATTTTGTCACATAGACACTAGCGCGCCAAGCGGTGAATGACAGGAACTTTTCCCTCTTCAGCTCAATCCGCAAAAGAAGAAGGAAGCTAAAACTCACTTTTTCTCCCGGCGTATTGCTAAAAAAAATTATTATTTTGTTTTTCGTCAGTTAAAATGAATTATACCGTATTCGTGACCTACCTATTTCGTGTAACTAAAAACCGATAACGTTGTATTTTATCGTGTTGATGGTCTGGTCAATGACCAACAGTATTGGCGGGAATTTCGATTACGGAAGATAAAATACGGGGCACAGATGTCAGATACGCACTTGGGTACCTAATTGACAGCAAAATGGCGTTACTTTATTTTACAAGGTAACCCGGCTACTGTTGCTTATTTATTAATAAATTGTTCATTTACTTTTATTTTATTTTTTTAAATTGTACAATTGTTTTGTTCTATAGTTATTAATGAAATTATCGTTTATTTATTGTTGTTTACTTTTTAAAACAATAGAAAATAATTTAAAAATATGTATTGTAACTGGTATTGGAAAACGGGCTTTCGCCAAATTGACGTTAAAAAATTGCGCCAAAACTGGTTCGTATATCACATCTTTGCCAAATTCTCGGTTTTTTGATTTTTCGACTTTTTATCCAAATTTTCCGGATTTTTTAAATTTTCCATTTCATTGTATCCCAAACACTACCTTCATACCAAATTTTAAGATTCTAGGGATACAGGACGTACCTCTGAGTTTTGATGATCGGTGAATCAGTGTCGAAAAGGCTTACTTAAGTTTTTTACGGAACTTTCTTTAGGCGCTAAAATAAAATAAAATAAAATAAAATAAAACGGCGCGTTAAAATTTTACGTTTTTAAGTCCGTTACTTAAGTTACTTAAGTTACTTAAGTACTTAAGTTTTGTTTAAGTTCATATATCTTCTGAAATAAAAAAGATAGAAACGTGAAATTTCAGCATTTAGTTCCATTTCCACATTACTTTAGATTTACGAATTTTCAAGTTTCTGGGAATCACCAACACAAAGATATTGGGGGGGGGGGGGGTCAAAAGTACCCTGAGTTGGTTCCAGAAAAAGATGCTTACGGCTGTGCTTTCAAGACTTGGCAGGGGCACTGCCGTGTCCCCAGATGCTTTCATTAGTGCTGCTACACAATTCAACACATAAAACATTTCCTGACGATTAAAAAAACACTCACGTAATTGTTGAAGTTTTCACTTCTATTGGCACTCCCGGAGTACCACTGTTATTTTTTTACTATACTTAAGGCACGTATATAATCCAATCTTTGCTTCTAAGTCTAAAACAGACACGTACATTGTACGTCGTACAATGGCGGAGTGACGCTTTAAATTGAGTCGCTCTCTTTCCTTCAATTTCAGGATAGATGACCACATCAAATCGAGGATAGATGACCACCTTTAATCAGTATTTCAAAATTATACGGTATGATGATTTTGACTAAATGTAATTATATAGCAAATGATTATATAACTTGTATCTTTATAATTATATTAATTGATATAATCGTTTAAATTTTACCTAATATAAATATTCAATAATAACAATGTAATATAAGGCCTAACGATGCATTTTTTTATTCAGAAGATATTGAACAACGTCGGAGATATTCATACCAGAAAGAGATAATGTTGATAAATAAACTTAAAATCGTGAAAAATCTAAAATAATTCGAGAGGAAAATAACGACACTTTCAGTGGAAAGAAGATAAAATACATTTAAAATTATCGGATTCTACAGATTCCGAGGGAATAGAATTGGATGAGGATCCCTGTGTTGGTTATGGAGAAGAATATAATACCTCAACAAAATAAGATTACTGCTTACAATGCATAAGGTGACAGATGTGGTTCCATGAAACGAGTACAAACCATAAAGACCTCTGGCAAAAACGTGGTCATATTTTACGAAAAATGAAGGATTGAATTTGTACTTCAAATTTTGTTTATCCGAATTTTGTTTACTCAGTTACCGTGATATAATTGCATCTTTACAAATTTTTATATGTTTCTCATGATGAACTATATGAAATGTGTTATTTTTTGCTATTTTAACATCACTTTTTCTTTCTTGAATTGAATGGTCATCTTTCCTTCAAACCAAAGAGAGATGGCCGTTTGGCACTTTAATGTCAATTTTGCTTCCCAGTTTTTGTACTCAATATTTAATTGTTGTTTACGAAAATATGGCGAGTATATGTATAGGAATTGTAAATATTTATAAATATTTTTTTGTATTTCCATTCTAAGAATTTTTATTTCAATCATTAAAAGCTATGGCCATATATCCTAGAGTTATCCTACTTAAAAGAAATGCTACAATTTCGCAAGAAAAATATTTTATTTATCTGCCTTCGTGCACTTATTTTCTCTAAGAAGAATCGTATTCCAATCGCTGGATAAGATTTATATCTAAATAAACCTTTAAATGTAAGCATGTTCTGAAAAAAGAAAAAAAAGAAAAAAAAAAAAAAAAACTAGAGAACAGGAATTCTACTTTTTCAGAATTTAGTGTCGCCCCGGCATTTCCATTACTTTATTTTCTTCTGGTGGACTGATGGCTTCTATTATTATAAAACAGCCATTATAAATGAAGTGTTAGGTGAAGATGAAAGAGCAGCCGTAAAAAGTTAGAACTCTGATTTTCTGGTCAGAATGGGGATAAAAATGGCCATAATTTTTCTTTTTGAAAAAAAAAAAAAAAAAAAAAAAAAACTCAGAGAACGGCTTTTATATATATAGATATTTAATACAGGTTAATATTTTTAAATAATTTTATTTATTTCTAGATTCGCACGCGTCCACTCGCACGCGTCCACTTATCGAAAAAAGTATAAACGCACATGGTGATCGTGTGAGAATGTCATTTAGAGTTTTTTTTTTTTTTTTTTTTTTTTTACAGTGAATATGATTGACTCTTTTTAAAAGAATCCTGATGAATTTAAGAATTTTTTAGATGAAACGAGAAAGAAAGGAATGAACCATTTTTTTCATCGGTGCGTAAAAAATAATTGAAAATTTTTAAACTGTATTTTGTTACCCTCTCTACACGAAATTGGATATTTTCTTTAACGCAATTTGACAAATATTTTTTAAGAGATAACTTCCTGGAGTTCACACTGAAAATTTCAAAGGTCAAATCTGAATTAGTGCCTGAAAGAATCTTTATGCTAACGCAATTTTTACATTCTGAAACAAACGTAATCTAACGGAATTACTTATTTAATTCATTTTTACTTTCTTCTATCTTTACAAGAAGAAAGTATTGGTTTCATGAAAATTTTCGAATTCCAGTTTTCGACGGATTTACACGTTTTATGGGTCAGAAATTCCCAAAAACATGTTTTTACAAAATGTCTGTCTGTGAGTCTGTCTGTGAGTCTGTCTGTCTGTCTGTATGTGACACAAATATTGTGTGCGCTCTATCTCAAGAACTAATGCACGGAATTTAATAAAAATTTATACTCAGGTAGTGCCTGATATAGAATGGTGCTGATTAGTTTTTGGTGTAAATCGCCTATCAGGTGGCGCTGCTATGTAGCATTTTGCAGGATTTCAGCAAAAGCTCTATCTCAAGAACTAATGCACGGATTTTTATAAAACTTCAGATTCCGTTAGTCCTTGACATGGATAGATGCTGTTTACGTTTTGGTGTAAATCGTTATACAGATGGCTCTGCTATGCTGCATTTTGCAGGATTTACACTATTTTCGCAGTAGCACTATCTCAAGAACTAATGCACACATTTTCATGAAACTTCGGATTTCGTTAGTCCTTCATATGAAATGATGCTGACTACGTGCTGGTGTAAATAGCCCAATAGGTGGCGCTGCTGTGCTGCATTTTGAACTATTTCCTCAATAGCTCTATCTCAAGAACTAATGCACGAATTTTCATGAAACTTCAGATTTAAGTATAACTTGATTAATATTGCTGCTGATTATGTGTTGTTGCAAATCGCTCAACAGGTGGCGCTTCTATGCTGCATTTGTCATGATTTGCGTAATACCTCTATCTCAAAAACGAATGCACGGATTTTCTCTCAAACTTCATATTCAGTTAGGCGTTGGCATAAGTTGGTGATAATTAGGTTCTGGTGTAAATAACCCAATAGGGGCGATGCTATGCTGCATTTTACTGGATTTACACGATTTCAGTGACAGTCATACCTCGAGAACTAATGCACGGAATTTCATATTTTTAGAATTCTTATGATGAACATGGATTGCCATTTAATTTGACACTGAGATTGTGAATTTTGAAGTATTGACATGTATCAGATAGAAGAAAGTTTTTTGATATCCACAACATACTAGTTTATGATATGCGATGGATCATTCGTGCATTTATTTAAAGCGCTCTCATACCCTGTGTTTTTTTTATTACAAAAACGAAAAAAAAACAGATATTTTAACAAGAGAAACGCTCGAAAAATATTTGCAAATAATCCAGAAACATCCTGCTATCTTTATTCCGCAGCTGCAGGTATTGTATGTTATAAATCTTTCCGCGTCTTTCGTTAATGGTCTGTGAAGAAGGAGCAGATGCTCCTTCTTCTCTAGAACCTCTTTATAGAGCCGAATCAATATAGCATCTGTATAACCTTAAGGGGTATCACATGTCAGGTTACATGTTTTTGAAACTGCTATTTCGGAAGCATTGTTGTAATTTCTATTCTAGTTTCAATTAGTTGAAATATTTAATGTGAGACAAATATAAAGTCTCCATATGTAAAAAAATGAAAAAATTAAATATATTTTAATTTATTTCAAAAACTTCTGCAAACACATGAATATTACATATAATTTAAAATCATGTCATATTGTTTCGCCACAGGATACATGTATTTAAAGTCTGATGTAAAATTTTGAAAATCAAAATTACGTAAATAAAATCATAAGATGAAATGCAATATTTCACATTGATTCGATGTTCGTTTAATCTACGTCACTTCGTTTAAAGTTTCAAACTTTGTAACGTATTTATATAAACGGACAGGAAATAATAATAAAAGTATTCTCTGACAAGGGCCGCGGGAGTTGCAGGCCGAAAGTACTAAGAAAATCGTAACATCTACATTATTATTATTATTATTATTATTATTATTATTATTTTTTGCCGCCTTATAAGTAAAACGGGAACTTTTTAAAGTTCATGTTGTGTATTTTATGAAATTTACGTTTTTACGTGCAAGTATATTTCATAATTTATTATTATTATAACAAAATTAATTCTTTTATCAGAATATTTTATTTATAATCTTATGCGTAATAATATGTTTGTCCGACACTATACAATCATCTTATTAATTAGAACAATAAAATGTTATTAATTAGATATTTTGTCACATATGACTGAGGCATTCATCTTTTTGTTCATTGTAGGTTGTTTAATTAATTTTTTAAGTTCATAGTAGAACTTTGTTCAATGGATGGAATTGATTAGGTAATTATGACAAAGTTAATAATATTCGGTTTAAATATTAATCCCCATTAGATGATTTTTGTTTTTGTCTGTCAACCCCCCCCCCCCATATACCACCACCATCCCTCTGGCCGCATAGAGACCTTTTAATTTCATTTTAAACATCTGGTAGCTTTATTGATCAGTTTGATAAAACGTTAGATCTGTACATTTTATTTAATGTGAAAAATTTAAAACATTTTGGTGAAACTTGTAACTAACTCTTAAAGGAAACATAATAATTATCACGACATTATCATCTCAAGGTTTTTCACATTTCATAAAGACAAATATTTATCCTCTTGCGAAATATGGACTATGATTTAACACCTACAGGACAAATTTGGACAGGAATGTTAAATTATTAAGTGAATTGACTGGATATAGATTCCCAATCACAATACAAATTCCTATAGCTCTCACAAAACAAATGCTATTTATCATACACATAAATGTGGATTAAAAATGAAATCATTTACATCAAATTTCTGTAACAGTTTAAAATCGTTCAGTTTCTTTAGTTGCGTATTATTAGAAACTTTAATTGCTCTGGTAGCGTAAGCTCTGACGTAAATATCGCTGCTATCAAATAGAATAAACTTTAGAAAATCTACTTTGTAGACAGCCAAGCTGGCGGCTTTATTTTCTAGTTATTATTTTGCCAACTATATAAATAAAGTGTTATGTTTTAGTTCATGAAGTATGAAACTTGTAATTACAAAAGGGCTAGATTACCAAAGAGACAATCTTCCACCAGTATTAGAAATTTTTATCTTATATAAACGCCACATTCATTAAAAATTACTGTCATGAATAATGCAAAAATTTCTATTCTTTTTTTACTGGTGGAAGTTTGGCCCATTGGTAATATTCCTCTTTTGTAATCACAAGTTTCATACGTGATGACATGATACTTTCAAAATATGGCTAGCTAATACTGTCGTTGTGATTTATTATTTATTCATAAAATACCTACTCTGTACACAGTTTGATTTTAAACCTAAAAATTAAAATATAGGGAAGAATTACATATGTGTTTAGAAGATGGGTCGCAGATGTATCGATCAATTGTAAAAAAAAAACATAAAT